>CM050172.1:37139175-37221675 GCA_027410445.1 Discoglossus pictus | reverse complement strand
AGCTACAAGTGACAGTGAGCAGAGCAGGATCAGTGTGACCCACACATGTGCTGCCAGGCACCGCCCCCTGGGGGGCTCCCAAATTGCACAGGGACAGCTGATGGATCGGAGCATTGCATGGGGAGCCTGGCATCCAAGAAGCAGCACTTGGCACTGACTGTATGTCTGGACCAGAGGAAAAGGAGCCTGGCAGTGCTGGATGTGGAAACCCAGGAATCATAGCTTGAAGATGAGTCTAAGGAGCAGAGCCTGGCACTGACTGGATATTGATGATCAGAGCCTGGCACTGGTTATGTGTTACTGATTAGAGCCTGGCACTGGATTTATACTGATGATCAAAGCCTGGCACTGTGGCTTTATATTACTGATCAGAGCCTGGCACTGGATTCATACTGATGATCAAAGCCTGGCACTGGCTTTATACTGATGATCAAAGCCTGGCACTGGCTTTATATTGATGATCAGAGCCTGGCACTCGATTCATTTTAATGATCAGAGCCTGGCATTGACTGTATATTGATGATCATAGACTGGTATTGGCTGTTTATTAATGATCAGAGCCTGGCATTGACTGTATATTGATGATCATAGACTGGTATTGGCTGTATATTAATGATCAGACCCTGGCACTGACTGTATATTGA
Source organism: Discoglossus pictus (assembly GCA_027410445.1). Lineage (NCBI taxonomy): Eukaryota > Metazoa > Chordata > Amphibia > Anura > Alytidae > Discoglossus > Discoglossus pictus. The sequence continues at coordinate 37,221,031 of CM050172.1, read as the reverse complement.
TGATCATAGAATGGTATTGGCTGTATATTATTGATCAGAGCCTGGCATTGTCGGGTTATTACTAATCAGAGCCTGGCACTGGCTGTATATTGATGATCAGAGCCTGGCATTGTCGGTTTATTATTGATCAGAGACTGGCACTGGCTGAATATTGATAACCAGTGCCCACATAGGCTGTATACAAATGACTAGACCCTGGCTGGATATTGATGACCAGAGCCTGGCACTGGCAGTATATTCAAGCAGTGGCTGTATGTCTGGACCCAAGGAGCAGAGCCTGGCAGAGGGTACATAAGCAATCCCAGGAAGCAGAGCTTGCAGATCTCCATGTATCCTAGCCTGGCAGTGCATGCCTTGCAGAGCTTGTGATTGCAGAGCCTGGCAGTGCATGCCTTGCAGAGCTTGTGACTGCAGAGCCTGGCAGTGCATGCCTTGCAGAGCTTGTGATTGCAGAGCCTGGCAGTGCATGCCTTGCAGAGCTTGTGATTGCAGAGCCTGGCAGTGCATGCCTTGCAGAGCTTGTGACTGCAGAGCCTGGCAGTGCCAGTGCCCTGCACAGTGATCAGAGCCCCAGGTGCACCCCAGCTCGGTGGTCCCGATGGCCCCAGGATGATCCGCTTCCTTCTGCTTCTCCTGCTGCTTCCCGGGGCCGGTGAGTACCCAGGCTGGGCATAATATGGGCAAGGTCACCGGGGGGTATATGTCATTTATATCACATACAGGAAAACATCACATATGTGTTTATATATATATATATATATATATATATATATATATATATATATATATATATATATATATATATATATATATATACATATATATAGGAATATAACTGTCTGCCCCCTCTCTATAAGTCTGGGGGGCTGTGTCATTTACATCAAATGGATTACAATCTACTATAGAAACACATATGTGTATATATTCCTCTATATCCATCTATACACATACATATATACATATACATAATGTACAGTATATATATATATATATATATATATATATATATATATATATATATATATATAGATCTGTATTCATATGTGTGTTTTTTTATACATATTTGTATATAAAATGTTATATATATTTATATATATATATATATATATATATATATATATATATATATATATATATATATATTAATATAAATACAGTATTCTTATTCATTCATAATATAATTGAGTATATAGATATAGGAACATATTGGAAGCATATGTACTCATTTGCATGTAAATTGGATTATGAATTAATAAGACTGGAATCTTATTTCTGTATTGCACATCCAGTGTCCAATCAATACATTATATATATATATATATATATATATATATATATATATATATATATATATATATATATATATCAATAGATGGATAAACGAGGTATTGAGAACATGACATTATACAGATCATTGCATTGAGTAGCTGTATATAAATACAGTAATCAGGGCTCTGTACACATGGATCACACACATACACATATACACATCTATACATGGCGGCATCTGTGCTGTGTTTGTATTTAAATTCACTGCAGGCACAGTTTGCGCAATACATGTATAAATGCCCTCTGTTATCCATCTGAGTTATTGCATGCATGTATATGATTTATTCCTGCATATTACACACGTGTTACCGGTATGCAGCAACCTACCAACATATGAGTGTGTTTAAAATTAAACAAAACCACATCCCTGCTGCCATCTTGTATCTATACATTACTAATTCTATATATTCTGTATGATAGTTGTGTGTTTTTTGGTGACGTGTTGGCCATTTTTCTGCTATGACCGAATGTGCAGCCTGAGTCTGGCAACCATATTGTTTTCGGACGGCTTAATCTGTGTGTTTTTGTCAAACATGTCCAATTCTGCTCTGACCATCTGTTTATTTAATGTCCAACGCCAGAGAGGGGCTGAGAGCCGGGCGTCAGCATGAATATAATCAGCAGCCTCGACTAACATCTGCAAAAAACTTTTCACCCCCCCCCCAGCTACACCACATTAATTGTGATTTATCTGTACACCTATGTAGTAATGTATTTTCCTATGTGTAGTTGCACAGATCTAAGAACCAATAGACCCATTTAGTTTACCAATTATATCTACCGAAAATGCTTTGCCTCCGGCGTGTGTGAATTTATTTACTGTGTCTCTACCACTTCCACTGGAAGGCCACTCCATCGCTCCACCACTCTCTCTGTAAAGCAGCACTTACCAAAACGGAAACCGTGACTTAGACCGTACGTTTATGGAAAATGATGCATTCTTGTAACAAAAGCTTGCAATCTACAAAAGTCAGTAGATAGATAGATAGATAAAGTGGACCCTTGATACTCGACTACCTCCAAACTCAGCAGTTTTGGTATTTGATGAGTCTGGATGAGCAAAAAACCTTGGTACTCATTGCACTTGCTAAAACTAATTTACATTACTTCTTATGGGAGTTTGGTACTTGTTTTTGCCATTTCTCATGCCTTCCGGAACTAATTAACGACAAATACCAAGGCCCTACTGAATATATATATATATTTATTTATCCGAATGTTCTTTTTAGTAACTACACTTGATCCTGGGGCAAGATGTTTTTGGTATGCAGACTAAACACCTCTACCTATAAGTTTGGCTTAATTAATCCTCAGAATAACCTTATGCTTATCCCAGGGATGCTTAACTTCCTTAGCTATGTTTGTCTGGACCACTTCCACTTGCAGGCAGTTCTGCTCATCTACTACTTTTTATGTTCTTCATTAGTATGTATTTTAAGTATATGATTATTACTTTTAAGGTATATAAAACTGACAAATTAGATGAGCCTATAGGTTCGATGTTTAAGCAAAAAAAAGTAAAAAATAAGCAAAACCTCTACCTTTTGTAACAAGTATAGGAAATGTCTTAATTATATATAAATAGTAATATATTAGAGAATTTATATTCAAAAACGTTTTGCCTATTTTCAAGTTCACTTCTTTAAAAGAGTAAAAAAGAGCCTAAAATCATGGAAATGGTTCCTAAGTGGTTGTCCCCTGAGCAGCTTCTGAAGACAGTGTACTTCTAAACACTGGGGTTGCACTGTGTCATAGCAGTCAATCAGTGACAACATTCTGCAACATGCTGCTTGAGAGAGGTCACTGACAGGCTAATTTGAAATTCTGTACTCCACAATCTGGGTGTTCATGAGCTGCATGAGCTACAGAGGGTAGACCCAAAAGGGTATACAATGTATGATTTTAAGAAGAAAAAAACACAGCTTATAAGCAGTTCTTAATAAAATAAGGCACATAAATGTAAATAGATAAATAGGTATATTATATGGCTAGTAAAAATCCAGAAACCATCCATGTTTCTCTAAGATTTGTATTAGATATCTCTTAATGCCTTTAGGATTTGTATGGATTTGCTTATGGACACAATCTATATACTGTATCAAGCCTTTATATATTAAAATGTCTTATATTTTAGCCCATATAAACTAGCATATACGGTTGTGTTTGCATTGTTCAGTCGTGTCCTCATGGACCGTAACACACCATGCTGATACACTTGGTATTCATGGCAGGGATACTGGATTGGGTTGCCAGTTCCTTCTCCAGTGGGCTGCAACACACAGCCCCTGCTATTCTTAGGTGGTTTCCCATTCTAGAACTGACCAGGCCCAACCCTGCATGGCTTCAGGGTGGTGTGACCTCTTGGTCCCCTAACAACTGGAATCAAACCCAAGTCGTAGCGTTGAAAGCACTGAATCCTAACCACTGGACCACCAGGGAACCCCCTAGCATATATATACTTAACTATATATTTTTTATTTTTTTGCATTCTCCTCTATAGTAATTGCATAGAAAATGTAAAAAAAGAAAAAACGGTATAGTGTTTGGTCTGTGGCGCTCAACAGGTTAAATGATACTACAGTGCGAGTAACATGAAAGGTGTTACTACGCGGATATCTCACAGTACTGCGGTGTGATAGGAGGGTGTGAAGCTCTCTTGGCAGACACGGTAATCTAATGAATTATCTGTTATTCAACTGGTTCCTGTAGAAGAAATCCCCCCCCCCCCCCCCCCCCCCGCCTGTCCGTCATTATCTAGGACAGGCTTTCCTGTAGATAAGGTCGTTGTGATGGGTCCAGGGGGGTCTGAGGAAGCAGCCTGTAGGAATCCTATCCGGCAGCAGGAACCAGAAGCACAGGATGCGCCCGCTGACCCCCCAGAGCTCAGCTTTGTATTGGGGGGGGCAACACTTTCACTACTGGTGAATATTAGAGAGGACTGTTCTCCCCCACCACCCGTAATGTGATCATTCTCCTCTATAATATAATGCCCTACATGATTTAATTATGCGTTAATAACATGATGTTTTGATTAAAAAAAAGCCTATGCATTTATATCTTTTATACCAAATTATTTGTCAGCTGTTTCTGTCTGTTACTTCCTCATAAGAGTGTGCCATTATAAACTAACAAAGCTTTCTACTATTGAAAATGCTGTCAGTTGTAGATGTAACATTCCCACTGTGTAAATAGAAACCTACCGTGTAATCAAAGTCTCCTCCCACCTTAGGAAGTTGATCAGAACGGTGGTTACCAAATTAGTGGAAAATACAGGAGCAGAATTGCATATAAATAGTTAAAAAATAGCAGAAACTGCATTAATTTAGTTTTCATTCTAATAGTATATATTCATTTTATGATCAAACGTAGCCACTGCTGGTCTCCCCTCGCTATTTGGTCAATAGGGGGAGGTATTTTGTATAATAGGCAGTGCTAAATTTTCAGACACAATGTTATATCAATACAGTGCTCTCCATTGGCTGGAATATTGCTGTGTTACAGTGGTTTCCATAAGTAGCCATCTTTAGCTGTGTTGCAGCCTGTGCATGATTGTCTCTTATATAATCAGACTAGTCACTTGCCGTCATAAATTACGGTATCATATGTTATGTTCAGTTGTCTGTTCTGTCTCTCTCTGTGCCCCCTCTCTCTGCGCCCCTTGTCTCTCTCTGTGCCCTCTCTCTCTCTCTCTCTGCGCCCCTTATCTCTCTCTGTACCCTCTGCCTGCCCTCTGTGTGCCCTCTGTCTCCCTCCATCTCCCCCCTTTCACTCTCTCTCCCTCCCTTTCACTTTCTCCTTCCATCTCTCTCTCCCTCTTTCTCTCCCACTCCTCTCTCCCCCTCTCTCTCTCCCTCCCCCTCTCTCCCTCTCATTCTCTCTCTTCCGCTCACTTTCGGTCCTTCTCTCTCTCCCTTCCTTTCTCTCTCCCATTCACTCTCTCTGCCTCCCTTCCTCTCTCCCCCTCCCTTTCTCTCTCCCTCCTTTTCTCTCTCTTTACCTCCCTTTCTCTCCTTCCATCTCTTTCACTCTCTATCTCTCCCTCCCCCTCTGTCCTCTCTCCCCCCTTCATTCGTTCTCCCTCTCTCACTCACCCTTTTTCTCCTACTCTCTATATCTCTATCCCCCTTTCATTTCTCTCTCTTCCTCCCTCTTTCTCACTCTCTATTTCCTCTCTCTCTCCTTTCCCTCTTCCTCTCTTTTCCTTTGTCTCTCCCTCTCTCTTTGCCTCCTCTCTCCTTCCCCCTCACTACCTTCCTTCACCCCGTCCCTCTTTTCCATTCTCTCTCCCTCTCTCTTTGCCTCCTCTCCCCCCTCTCTTCCTACCCATCTCTCCTTCCCCCTCTCTCCCTTCCCTCTCGCCATCCCTCTTTTCCTTTCTCTCTCTCCCTCTCTCTCCCCCTCTCTACTTCCTCTCTCTCTTCCTTCCCTCTCCCCTCCCTATTTTCCTTTGTCTCTCCTTCCCTCTTTCTCCCTTCCCCCTCTCGCTGTCCATCTTTTCATTTCTCTCTCCCTCTCTCTTTGCCTCCTCTCACTCTCTCTCCCCCTCTCTATTCCTCTCTCTCTTCCTTCCCTCTCCCCTCCCTCTTTTCCTTTGTCTCTCCTTCCCTCTCTCTCCCTTCCCTCCCGCTGTCCCTCTTTTCATTTCTCTCTCCCTCTCTCTTTGCTTCCTCTCCCTCCCCTTCTCTACTTCCTCTCTCTCTCTTCCTTCCCTCTCCCTCCCTCTTCCTTTCCTCTCCCTCCTTCTTTTCCTTTGTCTCTCCTTCCCCCACTCTCCTTTCCCTCTCGCTGTCCCTCTTTTCATTTCTCTCTCCCTCTCTCTTTGCCTCCTCTCCCTCTCTCTCCCTCCCCCTCTCTACTTCCTCTCTCTCTCTCTTCCTTCCCTCTCCCCTCCCTCTTTTCCCTTGACTCTCCTTCCCCCTCTCTCCCTTCCCTCCCGCTGTCCCTCTTTTCATTTCTCTCTCCCTCTCTCTTTGCTTCCTCTCCCTCTCTCTCCCTCCCCGTCTCTACTTCCTCTCTCTCTTCCTTCCCTCTCCCTCCTTCTTTTCCTTTGTCTCTCCTTCCCCCTCTCTCCCTTCCCTCCCGCTGTCCCTCTTTTCATTTCTCTCTCCCTCTCTCTTTGCTTCCTCTCCCTCTCTCTCCCTCCCCGTCTCTACTTCCTCTCTCTCTTCCTTCCCTCTCCCTCCTTCTTTTCCTTTGTCTCTCCTTCCCCCTCTCTCCCTTCCCTCTCGCTGTCCCTCTTTTCATTTCTCTCTCCCTCTCTCTTTGCCTCCTCTCCCTCCCCCTCTCTACTTCCTCTCTCTCTTCCTTCCCTCTCCCTCCTTCTTTTCCTTTGTCTCTCCTTCCCTCTCTCTCCCTTCCCTCCCGCTGTCCCTCTTTTCATTTCTCTCTCCCTCTCTCTTTGCTTCCTCTCCCTCCCCTTCTCTACTTCCTCTCTCTCTCTTCCTTCCCTCTCCCTCCCTCTTCCTTCCCTCTCCCTCCTTCTTTTCCTTTGTCTCTCCTTCCCCCTCTCTCCTTTCCCTCTCGCTGTCCCTCTTTTCATTTCTCTCTCCCTCTCTCTTTGCCTCCTCTCCCTCTCTCTCCCTCCCCCTCTCTACTTCCTCTCTCTCTCTCTTCCTTCCCTCTCCCCTCCCTCTTTTCCCTTGTCTCTCCTTCCCCCTCTCTCCCTTCCCTCCCGCTGTCCCTCCTTTCATTTCTCTCTCCCTCTCTCTTTGCTTCCTCTCCCTCCCCCTCTCTACTTCCTCTCTCTCTTCCTTCCCTCTCCCTCCTTCTTTTCCTTTGTCTCTCCTTCCCTCTCTCTCCCTTCCCTCCCGCTGTCCCTCTTTTCATTTCTCTCTCCCTCTCTCTTTGCTTCCTCTCCCTCCCCTTCTCTACTTCCTCTCTCTCTTCCTTCCCTCTCCCTCCCTCTTCCTTCCCTCTCCCTCCTTCTTTTCCTTTGTCTCTCCTTCCCCCTCTCTCCCTTCCCTCCCGCTGTCCCTCTTTTCATTTCTCTCTCCCTCTCTCTTTGCTTCCTCTCCCTCTCTCTCCCTCCCCGTCTCTACTTCCTCTCTTCCTTCCTTCTCCCTGCCTCTTTCTTCCCTCTCCCCTCCCTCTTTTCCTTTGTCTCTCCTTCCCCCTCTCTACCTTCCCCCTCGCTGTCCCTCTTTTCATTTCTCTCTCCCTCTCTCTTTGCCTCCTCTCCCTCTCTCTCCCTCCCCCTCTCTACTTCCTCTCTCTCTTCCTTCCCTCTTTTCCTTTATCTCTCCTTCCCTCTTTGCCACCTCTCTGTCTCTCTCCCTTCTTGAGCGCTGCACATGCCCAGTAGCGCAGCTGGTCCGCACATATACAGACACAGCGATTCCCCAGGAAGTAAAGGCATCAGCATGAGAGTAACGCCTGTGCAGAGCACATCTTGCAGACGTTACTTAAATGATGTTAACTATTAGAAGTAAAAACCCTTTAGGCCTTTCTAATGTTTGTGAAAATATAATACAACCTCTAATTGTTTTATATGCACAATGATAATGTGGCAGCTAGATATGACAATGATTTCAATAGCACTAATGGAAAGCCTAATATCAAGTTTAAAAAAAATTGGACCAGTTGGCCATTATCATAGAAATGTAAATGTTATGGCAGATAAGAACAAAAAGGCCCATCTTATCTTCCCATTGTGTCCTGAGATGAGAATGTTCATTTTATTTAGTGCTTCTTACTCCCTGGGGGGTGCATATGCGCAAACTATAAGTACATAACAATTTAAATCTCCATTCACCTATTCCAATCACTCTGAGCATGTGCAAACCCAATGCAGTAATTGGCAATGATTATGAGTTAACAAAATACATAAGGATTAAAGCTAGAGGGGAGGATTAGACATACAAACATTCTGCATTTCTATGTAGGTGTACAGTAACCAAATATATATGGTTTTATATATTGGTTTAAGTTATACCTTATTTGGAACCTTTGCGTTGCCCCTTTAAAGAGCCAAATTAAAGGGACCTTGAATGCATTTTTTCTTTGTTGCATATGAAAGATGGTATTTGATAATGTACCAGTGTTTATACATTTATAAGACATCGAGCTTGAGGTGGGGTCATATAGGCTGATTGATATTGTACATATAAACTTCAATGTAAGTTTTTGGGAAGAAAATTGAAAAATTGTCCATGAGAATTTCATTTGACACCAAAATTGCAGCAATAAATATTAAATTGCAGCAGTGAACCAGACCATTCCCATACATCTTATATACATATTTAAACTCCCCTAATGTACGGTACATAAAAAAACAAACCGTGGAATTTCCCCTTTAAGATGTTAAGCTGTGAAATCTTAAACCTTGGATTCTGGGCGCAGTTAGGGGTCTGCTCTACACGGCGCCTCCCAAAGCATTGTCAGGAGAAGCGCACATGCCAAATGGCGTATTAGATGGCTACGCCGATCCTCAAGTGTCCCGTAAAGTTTGACCTTGAACATGACCTCTAGTTTCCTGTCTCTCTGACCCCAGGTCACAATAAACTGCTTCTTTACTCTCTTCAGGAGGGCTGCTTTATTCACCAGTTGCCTGTGCAGAATAATAAGTCTTAACTTGTTTGTACAAATTATTTCCTCTCTGCCAACAGCAGCCAAAATCTTGTCTACACTTGTTCCAGAACCACCTCCTTCCCATACAAAGATATCTTGGAAGTAGATATGGTCAAACAGGACCGTATAAGCAAAAAAATAAACCCAACTTTTAAATTTTGTAGCTTTTTCAGTAAATTTTTGCAAAAAAAAAGCCTGTCTGCTTGTGATATATGTGATACGCCTTTCGCTTTAAAGGGACATGGAACATATTTATTTTTTATGCATTTAAAAGAGCAGCTTTAAACATTACCAAAGTTGTGTTTTGCATAAAAAACATTAAGTAAAATTTGTTTAAACTTTATTGAAAATATCAGAAAGTGCACAGAACATCTGTAGAATTCATTAGCGGATAAGTATGAATCGTACAGCTGTATTACAGCTCATTGGCTGACAAGGACACGCCCACAGATCAGTTAAACATACAAATCCCCTTTTTTTACTGCTTTGTGAGCTTTATTTGAAAAATATAATTAAAATGCAGCAAAGCAAAAATGCTTTAAAATGGGTATGGAAGGCTTCCTGTTTTTGCGTATTTAAACATTATTTTACTGACAAGTGCTTAAAAGCTCTGTTTTTACTCACTGATACCTTCCATACAGTCCCTGCAAAGGGACATCCTCTGTAGCTCATCCATATGTGTGCAGCGCACAGTCGTGTCCAACTCTCCATGACCTCATGGACCGCAACACACCATGTTGATCCACTTGGTTTTCATGGTAGAGATGCTGAAGTGGGTTGTCAGCTCCTTCTCCAGTGGGCCACAGCATACGGCTCCTGGTATTCCTAGGTAGTCTCCCATCCACGTACTGACCAGGCTTCCTAGGTGGTCTCCCATCCACATACTGACCAGGCTTCTGAATGGCTTCAGGGTGGTGTGATCTCTTGGTTCCCTAACAACTGGAATCAAACCCAGGTCACAGCGGTGAAAACACTGAATCCTAACCACTGGACCACCAGGGAACCCCCTAGCATATACATACTTCACTATATTTTTTTACATACAGCTCCTGGTATTCCTAGGTTGTCTCCCATCCAAGTACTCACCAGGCCAACCCTGCTTGGCATCAGGGTGATGTGACCTCTCGACCCTGGAATCAAACCCAGGTAGCAGAGGTCATGCATACAATGTGTGTATAGAACTAGATCGTCTAACAAGTCACAGACTGTGTATCAACAGCATGTTGTTGAATTCCTGCTGAGACACAGTCTAGGATTGGTTAGTACATCTGGTTCTATACACACACACTGTATACATAAGCTACAAGAGGCAGACCTTTGCAGAGACTGTTTGGAAGTTTTCAGTGAATAAAAACAGAAAGCACTTGTTAATAAAATGATGGGTCCTTTCCCTCTTCACCATCGCAAAATCTCACAGCTGCAGTTCCGCCTCTGGCAGACAGATGGTGCTGCCGATTTTAGCATATAAGGCGCGCCGACAGATGAGGCCTTGAGCTATGAGAGGCGCGCCCGAGGCCCTGGGGGACCAAGTGCCCGGGCTGAACATAGCGATAGCCTCGCTGTCGATTCAGCACTGGTCTAGTTGCGTCACGTCGGAGGGGAGAATAGTTCTTTGCCTTCCCTGGAACTTTATGGTGCCCGAAAACTCACAGCGCCCTCTGGCGGATGGCACCTGTAACTGAAGCTGTCAGTGCTGCAGAAGAAATGCGCAGGCAAAGAGGGATAGATCCAAATAAAGTTTAAATATGCAAAGAGATTATTTAAATATTAAAAACAGGGAAAATTCTATATACCTTTAAGCGCATTTATAAATTAGCGTCACCACAGATTTACAAGATATACCAGGGTGCTGCGCGCGGGCAGGACTACCGCCAGCTCTGCCCACAGTCTGGTGTCAGATTCCCAGCCGTCCATTACAAATAGCTCTGCGTGTTATTCCTTTCTACCATAATTACCTACAACCGTCTAATGTATGAGGTTTAGGGGGTTGGCCATCAATCAACTGGCCGCTAATTAGGGGCTTCCCTCACCGACAGCTTCAGTAATTAATATGTTTGAGGTTTAGTGCTGTTTATTTTTTTAAGAAACATGCCTGAAACAAAATGGAGATTAGATGCTACAAGGTCAGAGTTCAGAGGTTACAGAGAGATGGTAAGAAAAAAAAATGTCTGACTCCCTAACTTATTAATATTTACAGTATGGTCTTTTTATTAGTATATAAATAAACACGGCTTTTAAATGTATGCAATAATTTTTTTATTACAAGCTTCCGTTTTTTTACTAGACTGCTCGTAACCGGCAGTTTTAGATGCCACATCTCCACTGTGTATATAGAATATTCTGTCTTATCCTGTTTTGCTGGCGCGGCACAAGGCAGCAGCAGTGGCGCTACCGATATTCCGGTGCATATCATAGAGTCGAGGCTTAGGTAAACTGTTAGGGTCATGGTTAGGGTTGGGGTTAGTTCAAGGGTTAGGCTAACTTCTCTGACATATCGGCAGCGCTGCAAAATTTCGTCAGTGCCATCTAGTGGTTGGAGGCCGCACTGCAGCGGCAGACCTGTCCCGACACCGTACCAGGATAGATCCGAATCTTCCAGTTCATTCAAAGTCAAATACATCCTGCACATTTCTTCCAAACAATTTATTTGAAGTATTTGCCTGCATTATTCCTTTAAGCTTCTTGGTTGGGCTTTGTAGACTAAACTTTCAATTAGTCCTACTGAAAACAGTCCCTTTAATAACATAAATAATTCTATATAACAATTAATACATTATTTGCCCGTGGTCAAGTGTAGTTCTTTCAAAGAACATATCCTAAAAAAGCGACTCTAGTGATATTTTAAACAACTTTATTACTACTTGTGCCAGATCACTAATTGGCTAGGACCGCTCATACATAGAAACAGGTAGTTAGTGGGTGGAGCTTAAAGCAATCACGTATAATGAAGAGGTATTGGAGAAAGTACATCAATTTAATGATAACAAAAAAGTATGGGTTTCTAAAATGAATGTGAATTTGTTATGGGCTAGTCTCCACATAAAGGTCTTTATTTATGATTATTTCAAGCAGACATCCCTGGGTGCCTGGTGTTTATGTGATGTGTTCTCTCTTTCTCTCTATCAATCCCATGCTTCCAATTACACCAGGACGTACCTGGGCATTCCTATATGTATATCATGATTTATTAAGAACAATTGAGCCCAATTTGATAGTATAAGATGTTTATAAAGTAAACAAATCAGGATCTATCCTGTTATGGTGTCGAAACAGGTCCGTCGCTGAAGTGCGGCCTCCAACCGCTAGATGGCGCTGCCAATATGTGAGAGAAGTTCTAAGCTTATAATAGCCTAACCCTTGAACTAACCCTCACCCTAACGCTAACCCTCACTAACCCCAACCCTCACTAACCCTAACAGTTTACCTATATCGGCAGCGCCATCTAGCAGATGCTCACTGCTGCTGCCTTGTGCTGCGCTACCATAAGAGGATGAGACCACTATATATATATATATATATATATATATATATATATATATATATATACAGCCTTTAACTGGACTATTATTCACAGTTTTGCTGCAGTGGGGGCAGCCATTAGCCACATGACATTTCCATTCATTTGGGTGTCGGAGCCAAAGAAAATCTGGGGGGGTTCTGCATATAGTATAAAAATACCCACAACTGCTTCTCTACTCATAACCATTGAAAAATCTGAGGGGGATTTGTCCCCCCCCCGTTCCTACACCCATGCTCTAGAGTGCATTTATAAAAAATGGCGAGCTTATTAGCATACCAAGTGCCCTCCCCACTGCCAAAGCAGGTAATCAGATACATTACAAGGACACAGCGCAGGATCCCAATGTGTTATTATTTAAATCTTCAGATAATAACAAGCGCATTATTAATTGAATGTTATATAAAATTAAGTATCTTTTACAATCAACTTACATTGACATTGCTAATTTTTGATACTCCTGCCTAGCAAAGAGCAACATTTATTGATAATTGGAGATCACTGACTATAATTGCTAATTATCCACATGGGCTCTGGATCTGTTCAGTGTAAAGCCATATGAAAATTAAAAGACTGAGGGCCTTATTCAATTGCGATTTGGCCAATTGAATAGGGCTCTATATAAGCACACAGCATATTTTTTTACATAAGTTTTTAGTTATGAAGACCTTGCTTTTGGATAGAAGTTCACTAACTAAAAACTTCTGTAAAAAAAATATGCTGTGTGCTTATATAGAGCCCTATTCAATTGGCCAAATCGCAATTGAATGAGGCCCTGAGTATGGTCAGATATGAGGGAGTAACTGGCCTAATCACCCTAGTTACTTTGCTTGACTGATGGTTTAAAATGTTGATTGACAGGCAGGAATCGCAAACTTAAGTTGACTATAAGAAAATGCTATTATTTTAAATAACATGCAATTGATTAATTAATTGTAATTACCTATACATTTCGATGATATATTGTTTGAAATCTCAGTGTTGTGTGTGTTTGCGTCGTTCAGTTGTGTCCGACTCCCCCTGACCTCATGGACCGTAACACACCATCCTGATTCACTTGGTATTCATGGCAGAGATACTGGAGTGGGTTGCCAGTTTCTTCTCCAGTGGGGCCACAGCACACAGCTCCTGTTAGTCCTATGTGGTCTCCCATCCAAGTACTGACCAGGCCAACACTGCATAGCTTCAGTGAATCAAACCATGCAGTGGTGAAATCGCCAAATCCTAACCACTGGATATATTGGCACATCCTGGAAAAATATTACACTAAATATGTGTGAACAATAACGTTTAGATCCACCAGTTTTCCATGTCAAATTTCAAGTGTTTGCATCCTGTACCATATTATATTTCTAACTGCCTCTATAGGTAAGATCTTGCTTCCATCCCACTGATTATTTCCATCTTTTTGCCCCTTTAGAGCTGCTTTCCTATTACACAGATGAACTGGAACCTTTGCCAAAAGCTTCTCTGGGGGCTGAGGACAACATGGCTGTGACCCCTCAGACAATGTCCAGGAAATCCTCAACATCCCGTAGACTTACGAACAAAGCAGCCGATCCACAAATACATTCTTCCAAAAAAGTACAGAAGCCTCAGTCACCTTTGATAACACCTGCAAGAGTCCCACTGGTACAAGAAGAGTGGCGCACAGGAATAAATAATTCCACCAACAAGGGTCAAGGTAGACTGTTGCATAGTGAAAACTCAACATCGAATATATCTACTGAAAAGCCATCAAAGATGCCCGGATTTAATAGTACTGGACAGTTTAGGGTGCCTACTCTTAGGAGCGCCCAAACAAGAAAAGCACCGATCCCTCCCAACAAACCCAAGGATGCGAAAAACGTTTTTGGGAAGGATCTCTTATCAACAAGTAATCAGAGCCGGATAGAAAATAGGACGATTCCCAGTATATACTCCAACATTTCCACTGGTACCAAAGCACTGTCCAAGTTCCATTTTGACCAGCCTGTAATAAACTCTGTACAGAGACCTTTAAAATCTAATTTTGCAGAACATCTTCTTGAGTCTGGAACAATTATAACCGAACACTTCTCATCTGGTGTTAGCAGGCAGCTGAGCGGGCCACCCAAAGAGCAGTCTTGGGTCAACCGTATTTCAGAATCCCTTGAACCCATAGGGAATCAGAACTCATTAGTTGGTAAAATACACCAGTTTGTTGAATTGTCACAAAATTCCACGTTTGTACAGGAAAAGGATTCCTTGTTGGACAGGCGAAATTCTCTTCTTGCCCAAGGGAATCCTAAAGCTCAAAGCTTTTCGGAGAAATTGAACGAGGGTTTGAAAGAAGAAATGGGGCCAAACAGAAAAGAGGCCGCAACCTTGGGTTCTGTATTGGAGAGGCCTCTTTTTAACAGCACGGGAACTGATATGTTGGGTTTTTTGGATGGAACTAGGCCCACTCCATCAGAAGACAGCTACAAAATGAATGTTAAGACGACAAAAGTAAAGCTTCTTGCTGAACAAGATAGAACAGACAATATATCTTTAACTCTAGTAGATACACCTTCCCAAAAAGTTGTACACCTTCACATAGAACCAGAATTAACTACGCAGAGGCAGTTTCACCCAACTACACCGACCAAGTCAGATGTAGCTATGACAGTAAACACACACAGTTCTCAACCAGGGCAAAATTCCCACAAACTTACCCATCACAAGATCCAGACACACAACCAAACTGGACTGGAGTCTGCCTCAAAGAGTCACACTCATGTAAACTCACAAAATGGAACCCACAATCCATCAGATCTCTCCACTGAGGGTCAAAGTAAACCAGCCAAGCAGAATCAGACAGACCGTAGCGTAGTCCCACATATAAAAAATGAAAGGGGATCACAAAACAGGACCAGAAGTAATGTAAACACTCAACACATACAACATAGAGTAACAGAATCAGACAAGCCGCCATATTCAGTTCTAGCCACACATAGCACCCACATACACACAACTAAACATAAACAACGCATAGCAAATACAACTATACATTTAGACAGAATATCTAAGACCCATTTGGAACATATCACTGTGATCCAAACAGAGTCTGAAAATGCTACACAAATCCAACCAGAAGTAAGGTCACAGAATCAAGTAGAACCAGAGACACCAGTCAAATTAAAGACCCAACAACAAACAGACACTAAAACGGATCTACAGCTGAACACAAAATATGTATTTACAACCCAGTTTCACCCAGAATCAGAAGAGAAAGTGACTGATCCAGAATTAGCTACACATACACAACATATTCCAACCACACTTGAGCCATCCACATTGACCCAACAACCACTAGCTACAACAAGCCAGACTGAACTGACCACACAGAACAAGACCAAGCTACTAACTCAGACACCAGAAGAACCATATAGAGTAATGGAACCATCAACACAAAATAACAAGCTAACCACACATGGTACAGGCAATACGAATCACTCAATACCGGACATATATAGTGATACAACACTGCAGAACAGCCCAGAGATAGCTACAGAGGAACATCCTAAAGTGTGGACATCAAGCCAGACTGAGCTTGATACACAGACACAACCAGAGTCATACACAGTGAACCACTCAGCACCAATCATTAAACACACTCCAGGCATAAATACAACGCGCACTCAAACAGAATCTACAACACAAATAAAACAATCCACACAAACAGAGAAAGAAGCAGCAACACACAACCATACAGAACCATCGACACAAACAGAAACAAAAACATCAAGACACCACCAGACAGAACCATCGACACAAACAGAAACAAAAACATCAAGACACCACCCGACAGAACCATTGACACAAACAGAAAGAAAAACATCAAGACACCACCCGACAGAACCATTGACACAAACAGAAAGAAAAACAGCACCACACCACCAGACAGAATCACCCAGACAAACAGAATCGAAAACAGCAATACACCACCAGACAGAACCATTGACACAAACCGAGTCAAAAACAACAATACACCACCAGACAGAATCACCCACACAGACAGAATCAAAAACAGCAATACACCACCAGACAAAACCATCGACACAAACAGAATCAAAAACAGCAACACACCACCAGACAGACCCATTGACACAAACCGAGTCAAAAACAGCAATACACCACCAGACAGAATCACCCACACAGACAGAATCAAAAACAGCAATACACCACCAGACAAAACCATCGACACAAACAGAATCAAAAACAGCAACACACCACCAGACAGACCCATTGACACAAACCGAGTCAAAAACAGCAATACACCACCAGACAGAATCACCCACACAGACAGAATCAAAAACAGCAATACACCACCAGACAAAACCATCGACACAAACAGAATCAAAAACAGCAACACACCACCAGACAGAATCACCCAGACAAACAGAATCAAAAACAGCAACACACCACCAGACAGAACCATCCACACAAACAAAAACAGCAACACACCACCAGACAGAACCATCCACACAAACAAAAACAGCAACACACCACCAGACAGAACCATCCACACAAACAGAGTTGAAAACAGCAATACACCACCAGACAGAACCATCCACACAAACAGAGTTGAAAACAGCAATACACCACCAGACAGAACCATCCACACAAACAGAGCCAAATACAACAACACAGCAGCAGATATATACAACCCCACAAATAGAACAAAAAACACAGCAGCAGACACAATCATCCACACACTCAGGAAAAAAAACATCAACACAGAATCAGACAGCACCATCCACACAAACACAACCAACAATGGTCATGCACACTCGAAGAGAAACATCAACACAATCAGTATCAGCAACTCAGTCCCATCCAGAACCATTCACACAAAGTGACTCCAAAGCCACAACACAGATGAACCCAGAAACTACCACACAAACAGAACCAAATTCATTTACACAGACACAGTCAGGAAGGTCCAGACAAACAGAATGGGCAACACAGACACATCCGGTAACACATCCTGAGCTATCTGTGCAAACAGAATCTCCAATTCAGATCAAACCAAATTCAACCACACACACAGTGCTAAGGTCAACAACACAGATAAAACCAGAATCATTCACACAACAAGAACCAGAATCTACAACACAGATGTCACAAAAGCCATCCACACATTTAGAAATTGGAAGACCGACCCAGTCATATCCAACCCAATTTCATCCAAGCCAACAAACACAGCCTGAACTAGAAACACAAACCCAACCACACACAAACTCACAAAGCTATACAGAACCCTTCACAAAAACGGAATCAGGCTTTGCAACACAAACCCCATCAGACACATTCACAAAGAACCAATTAACACCAATCATAGTCCACAATCCAACCACGTACACCCAACCAGAACAAAAAACACATTCACAAACAGAACTGCCAGCTCAAACAGCCACGCAGATGCAGCAAAGGCCAAATACAAAGACCCAGCTCGTTCCAAGCACACAAAATAACCCTAAACTAGCAACACAAACTGAAGCTACACATACCATGAAGACCAAGCCAGGACCAGTTATAATGATACAAACCACACAGACAGCACACACTAATCCAGAACAAACTATAGAGCCAACTACATATACTGAAGAAGAAGCAGAGACGTATACCTACAGAGACCAAACCACACAAACACCATTGGGCGCTAGTACATACAACAACTCAAACTTTAACACAATCACAGAGACGATGGAAACAAATACAAGTGACAACACCTT
This sequence comes from Discoglossus pictus, assembly GCA_027410445.1. NCBI lineage: Eukaryota > Metazoa > Chordata > Amphibia > Anura > Alytidae > Discoglossus > Discoglossus pictus. Next base: position 37,202,881 of record CM050172.1, on the reverse strand, counting down.
TGCAGCAACAAACATAACAGGAATGTTTTCCAATGCCACCATTAGAAAAATTCCAACAACTACAGATGGATCACATGGCGGTCCAAGGGTAACAAGCAAGCACTTCACAACAGATCAAGAGCCAAAACCGAGAAATAACCTTGAGGAGCCCACCACAAAGAAGTCTAAGCTTCTCCCACAGCCAGTGTCCACCTCAGTCCAACCTCGTACACACTGGGTGCCTTCAACACCATCTGGAAGGGACAGGATTTTCATTGTAGATGAGCAGCTTCCAGTCTTTAAAGGTTTGTCATGGAAGTGATCTCTTCATCTAAAAACACCAACCTCACCAACCTCTCTCTTGGGTTGTCATGTCTCATCAGAGCTAGCCACTCAGACCCAGCTAGAAAAAGTGGGCCTAGTCAGAGTTACCCAGACACAGCTAGATTTTACCACCCAAATCCAACTACAGCTACCATAGCTCATCACCTATATTCAGCCAGTGCTAGTAAATAGGATACATCAGATGGTACAGTAAACGGAGAACACTCTCCGAATACAATTTTAGCTTCATAATACACCAGATCAGGCAACTGGGCATTAGATCCCATTCATATTACCTGCCAAAAAAGGAAGAATATGAAATTATTAATGATAGCAAGTGTCAACTTCATTTTACCCTTATTAACCATTATCACAAAAAAACCTTGCTAAGTCAAACATAGGGTACCAAAAGTTCTAGCACTAGAGACAATGCAAGCACCCTCCCTACCAATGTGTAAAAATAAACCACCTGCCCATTTTGAAATGTGGCCCTGGGATTCTTATATTTTTACCATAGCACTGATACCCATTACAATATATTTTCCGTTTTAGTGATGATTTTGTTAAAGCACCAGTGTAAGTAAATAATCTGGCCTCACAAGTAATGCAATATATGATGGTGTGTCTGTCTTCTGGACGGTAGTGCCCAGGACAAGAAGGGAAGTTGGGGATAAGTTCAGCAAAGGCCATTATTGAGGGGACTGTATTTTTAAATTATATTTTCTGGCTATAGTATTTCTTTCCTGCTATTTACACATGTATTTTGAATGTTAATTATGGTGTACTAAATATAGATTTAACTTAAAAATGCTTCTACTGGCCCTTTAACCCTTATATGAGAGCCATATATAGGATAGCTAGTGAGGTTCTTGGTTGCTTTCAGTCTTCTGTGTTGAACTCTTTAAAGGGACTAGGAACTCAACTCTTATTCAAGCATATAAAAAAGAAGATGCTTGAAACATTACCAAAATTGTGTTTTGCATGATATAAAAATATTAAGTAAAACCTGTCTTAATTTACTTAAAACTAAGTGAAAGTGCACCGAGCCTACATATGTCTGCAGATTGCATTGGCCGACTCTTCCTGTCCATTGGCTGACAGGGACAAGCTCCCAGGGCAGTTACATATTTGAATTATTTATTTTCCGACTTGAGAGCATCATCTGAAAAAAGAAAACACACAGATGCACTTTCAATGTCTTTTTAACTATATATTTGTATGGTTAATAACGTTTTTTTATTTGCAAGTAGGCTTTCAATGAGATTGTCATGTAGACCAGAGAAAATGAGATGGAGAAGCTGTAAAAAAAACATGTCAATGTTTTTCTTTTTTCACTATTTAGAATTATTTTATCATGTTTTCTTACCATAAAGGTTATCTCCAGACATATAATGAGATGATGGGAACAAGCTCTCAGGTTCTCCCTCTAAATGCTTATACGTTCATTTGTTTTTTGGTCCTTCCAGATCCTTCAGACACTCAGTACAAGGAATAACTGGATTATGTACAATTTTTCATCAAGGTTTTCAGTTCTTTGTTGATAATAATAATGAATAGTAGCATTTATTATTTCAATATCTCATTTATTTGACACACACTAAGCTTGGTAACTTTTTGGGGCTCATAAGTCTGGCTACAAAATGCCAAGCAATGGAAGCCACTTGGACCCAATAAGAGATAGCCACCTCACTAGAATCAGCCCTACACCCTGATCTGTAAAGCCTGGCACTTATAACTATATCATGCCTGAGCTAATTGTAATGCTAGAGCTACACACATTGGCACAGTCAGTTTTTTTTCAGTTCTGAGACTTGGTTCATATAATTCTCCTCCCAACGTTAACCTCTTGTCTTGTCTTTCAGTTGAGAGAATTAATGTTACGTACAGAATGCAACTGAACTTGGCCACGTCTGCACCATGTGAGCAGTCGGACCCTTGCCAGACACGTGTCCTTCAAGAGGTCAGTATCTGTTTGACTATGATCCACCCTAAATGAGTTAGGTTCAGTTGTTAAGGTTCCTAATTAGTAACTGACACTCATTAGATCTCCATTCGGCTTTCTTGCAGGTGACCTCTCTATACGAGTCAGTTCCTGGGTTTGATGGAATCGAGGTGCCAAATGTTACGTGAGTTCATCCGAATGACATGTTTTATGGTAGAGTTTGGGGATCAGCCCCATTCTCACAATATAACCCAACCAAGAAAGCAAATAAGGAACATCCACTTTTTCTGACCTGATTTTAAAATAGCAGAAAACCCCTTTTGTCAATGTGGATTAAAATGATATCTTTCCCAGATTAAGGCACTGTGAGAACCCAATAGCTTGCACTATAATCACTCTTAATTAGCAATTAAATGTATAACATTTTACCCCTGTTTATAATTATGAGACCCTTTCTAATTACAATGCCATCCACTAAAAGCCCTTTAAGATGATTTGTCTGTATGATAATCCAAGACAAGTCATCAAGGCACAGTCTATACATTGCCTGGTATTTTGGGTCTGGATCACTATTGAGTGAGACCATACAGTATAATTCTCCCAAGTGGCTAAAAGAGGCTGCTCTCAAAGTGGGTTATCATGTCCATAGAACTAACCTATTGAGGTTGGTTTCTTCCCTGACTGAGCCTCTCTATTTTTTCTGTTGCGTTATTTAAGTCTTCTCAAGTCTAATTAATGTTATCACAGTTGGAATATTCCACTTCCTTTCAGTTGTACCTAGACAATGACAGGGGTGGGGAGGGGCACAGCATTGGCCATTAATGAGATCAACTTTGTTTTTAATTATATTTTCTGAATAAAAATGTGCTTTGCTACTGTTTGCACATTTATTTTATATTGTTAATTAACGGTGAACTAGAAAATAGACCAAATATGAAAAATGTGTACACTGGCCCTTTAATAAACAGAATAAATTCTGATAATATTTGTAACAGAGAGTGAGGATATTTTCATGTAATTGATGTTTAAAATACATCATTTTCAAGTTCAATTATCTTACATTTCTAATCAACGTGTTTAATAACAACCAATAGTAATTATATTTATGAAAAGTGCATACACTGGCCCTTTGAATTGGATTATTTTCTATAGATATGTTTTGAAATGTTACAAAGAGACAATTAATCTTCTGGAGGTCTGGACTGCAACTGATTGAGCCAGTATTTCCATTCAGGTGAATGTGATCAGATAAGAAAATACAGTGGTGTGGTTAAAGGGCCATTTCCCTCACTATAAGTGCTCTTCGTGGTGTGAAAGAGCACAAGATTGTATGTTAAAATTATCTGTTTTTTTTTTTTATTACACTAATAACAACTAAAAAAATCTTAAATTTTAAGTCTGTTTACACACAAAGTGTAGCCTGCCCATTGACTGTTGCATGATAAATAACAGATAGCCGAGCTCATGGTGAAGACAGTGATTGATACCAGTTTTCCCTACTCTGAACTGACCAGTTAACCCACAGCTGACCTGTTTAGGTGATTCAAGCATTCCATGCCTGCACAGATAAATTTGTTGAAAGTTATCTCTTTTTTTCTTTATTTTGCTCACTACACAGAGCTGTAGCTGTGGGTCTGGGAGTGTGCAGTCAGTGACAAATGCAAACGCTGACATTACTTTATTTGATTTCTCAATGCATGGATTTAAAAAATGCAAGAAGTATTTTAACATGATGTTAGGAGATATTTACTGTGGTGTGGTCCAAATAGTACTGAATTAAGTGGTCCTTTAAAGGGTCCGGTTCTCCTCATTGCTGACCAGATAATGATGTCCGAGGAACCAGGCTCACTGCACCTCTCTACTTTCAGACTGGACAAGACTTCCTTGGAGTACAGAGTCCAGCTGACTGTACAGGTTGGGAGTGTGATGTCTGAGTTACAGGAACATCTCCTCCGGGACCCCTCCTGGCTTTTTGGTTCCGCTCAACCCTCACAAAACAACCTCCGCTCCAGAATCCGCAGCATCTCCCTGGCAGGTGAGTAAAGGCTGCGAGAGCTGCGGCGCTGCACTTTACTCATAGAGTTCCTATGTTATACCCTGGAACATGTCCACTAAAGTGTGAAGTGTTTTTTTTCCAACGAGGCACTGTAGAGTAAGATAGAAATTTGAGAGGTCTCATTTTACTAGTACATGACATTATTTATGGTACCCAGCTGACACTGGAATGAGGTAACTATCCTTGTTATTTCCTGTAATAATACCAGAGCACTGACCCACTCACTCTGTTTCCTGTTTAAAGGGACTCTGTCACCCCAACAGGAAGTTAATTTAAGTTTAAACAGCATTACAAACTTGCTATACAATGTACTAGCAGTTTTTATGTACAGTAAATCATTTCGGAAAAATGTAGAATTCAATTTGCGACCATGTATGCTAATGTGCCTCTCCTGTATGCTAATGTGCCTCTCCTGTATGCTAATGTGCCTCTCCTGTATGCTAATGTGCAGCTCAGTATGTTAATGTGCTGCTCAGTATGTTATTATACAGCTGAGTATGTCAATTTCCGGCTCAGTATGCTAATGTGCGTCTCAGTGTGCTAATGTGAGACTCAGTATGCTAATGTGCAGCTCAGTATGTTAATGTGTGGCTCACTATGCTAATATGAGGCTCAGTATGCTAATGTGCAACCAGTATGCTAATGTGAAGCTCAGTATGTTAATGTGCGGCTTAGTGTGCTAATGTGTAGTTCTGTATGTTAATTTGCAGCTCAGTATGTTAATATACAGCTCCTGTATGCTAATGTCAGGCTCCGTATCTTACTGTGCAATCAGTATGTTAATGTGCAATCAGTATGCTAATGTGAAGCTCAGTATGTTAATGTGCGGTTCAGTGTGCTAATATGTAGCTCGGTATGTTAATGTGCAGCCCAGTATGTTAATGTGCAGCTCATTATGTTAATATACAGCTCCTGTATGCTAATGTGCGGCTCAGTATGCTAATGTGCAGCTCAGTATGTTAATGTGCGGCTCATTATGTTAATATACAGCTCCTGTATGCTAATGTGCGGCTCAGTATGCTAATGTGCAGCTCATTATGTTAATGTGCGGAGTAGTAAGCTAATGTGCAGCTCAGAAAGGTTAATGTGCAGCTCAGTATGTTAATGTGCGGCTCAGTATGCTAATGTGATGCTCAGTATGTTAATGTGCAGCTCGGCATGTTAATGTGCGGCTCAGTATGTTAATGTGCAGCTCAGAGTGCTTGATAAGGGTGGGAGATGGTTCTAACTGCTAGATAACATTGGGGGTCTTTATTTTGGCCACTACAGATACTGACAATCAGACTGTAATCCTAATTAGCACAGTTAATATGCATGAACTGCTCATTTTAATGTCATCTTTGCAACTAGAACTGTTTATAAAAGAAAATGTTAATGTGTGGCTCACTATGCTAATATGAGGCTCAGTATGCTAATGTGCAACCAGTATGCTAATGTGAAGCTCAGTATGTTAATGTGCGGCTTAGTGTGCTAATGTGTAGTTCTGTATGTTAATTTGCAGCTCAGTATGTTAATATACAGCTCCTGTATGCTAATGTCAGGCTCCGTATCTTACTGTGCAATCAGTATGTTAATGTGCAATCAGTATGCTAATGTGAAGCTCAGTATGTTAATGTGCGGTTCAGTGTGCTAATATGTAGCTCGGTATGTTAATGTGCAGCCCAGTATGTTAATGTGCAGCTCATTATGTTAATATACAGCTCCTGTATGCTAATGTGCGGCTCAGTATGCTAATGTGCAGCTCAGTATGTTAATGTGCGGCTCATTATGTTAATATACAGCTCCTGTATGCTAATGTGCGGCTCAGTATGCTAATGTGCAGCTCATTATGTTAATGTGCGGAGTAGTAAGCTAATGTGCAGCTCAGAAAGGTTAATGTGCAGCTCAGTATGTTAATGTGCGGCTCAGTATGCTAATGTGATGCTCAGTATGTTAATGTGCAGCTCGGCATGTTAATGTGCGGCTCAGTATGTTAATGTGCAGCTCAGAGTGCTTGATAAGGGTGGGAGATGGTTCTAACTGCTAGATAACATTGGGGGTCTTTATTTTGGCCACTACAGATACTGACAATCAGACTGTAATCCTAATTAGCACAGTTAATATGCATGAACTGCTCATTTTAATGTCATCTTTGCAACTAGAACTGTTTATAAAAGAAAATGGGAGACATAACATTATATTCACTATAGTGAGAGTGATCTAATGAGATGAGTTCTCCACACTTCCCATCTTATTCTCTGGAGCCTTGTCAGATATAAGCAAAGTGTTTTTTTTCCATAAATTACTTCCTTAAAGAAACACAGCGGACATTCAAAATATTGTATTCCAAATTTTACTGATTACATGTAAAAAATGCATTTTCCTATATTGACATTGAAACTTCGAAGTTTGCAATATTTAGCTGTTAGTATGCCTTTCTGATCCACCTGCAAACAAACATTCTAATCTTTCTTCAGATCATTGCTTTATTTGCTTGATTAGGTCCTGAGGCATCGGGTCCATTGTCTTGAGTGTAGCTATCTGCAAAAATGCAGACAAGGCATGATCAGAACCAACAACTGCACTCAAGACAATAAACCCAATGCCTCAGGCATTACTTAAAGGTATATGAAAGTGAGGTGGGTTATAAATGCATCCTGTAGAATGCATCATAACCCACCTAGCAAAAAAATGTTTGCAGAAAAGAAAAAAATGTGCTGGGGGTGATGTAGTCACCCCCAGCAACTGAGATTTGCATATTGGATATTTCATTTTTAATGAGATATCCAATATGCAGCACATGCGCATTCTGATTGGCTAAAGGAAAGTGTCTGAAATCATGTGACTTGCCACAATAGGGCCGACTACAGGTGCTAACTGAGCATGCCTGCACAATCCCCAGGCCAAAAAGAAACATTGTATAAGTTATGCTAATTATCCCTGGGAATTTTAGGGGGTGTCAACATGAGAGAAAACAGTTTGCAAAAGCAAGAAATTCAGCAAAGTTCAGGCTAAGGGTTTAACTGTTTACTTTGGAATTTTTTCAGGCAAACATTTTTTTCAGACACTATAAATTCTCCTCTATCAGATGCATTAATAACCCAGCACACTTACATATACCTTTAATGTATGTTTATTATAGGAGAATCCCATCGTGTTAATAACATACAGTTGATAATGTATTTGTTATTAACTGTTGTGGTCATACAATAGTATTGAGTTTGTTTGTGTACTAAGTAGTCTATATACCTTCTATATTTCTTTAAGATTTTAGCCCAGGAGGAGCTCCCTTAAATGCCAACAGAGAAAAAACTGATATCCAGTTCTCTATAGCACTGAAGTGTATCTTACAACATGGCAGTGACTCTCACATACACATGGTGGATAGAGAAAAACCTAGATTTGATTTGTCAGAAGGCCCATTCTATCTACCTGAACGTTTGGCGTAATTCAATTTTCAGCGTAGCCTTAAGCTTTTCCAAGACATGCTTGAATCCTTAACTGTGTTTTACCTTTTGCTTCAACTGGAAGGCGGTGCCACTTATCTACCACCCCTTATGTAAACTTAGCCCTAAGTTTTCTAACTTCCAACTTCAGATCATGACCTCTTGCTCTTGCATTCTGTTTGTTTGGACCACACTTCCTTTCTGAACTTTATTAAATCCATGAAGTTTCTATCACACACCCCCTCTTCTGTCCTCTACGACATATGGATAGGTTTTTATACCTAATTCTCATAACTCCCTTTGTGAGACCCTCTCCTTTGTGAATGTATATTATGAGGGACTAAGGGTTGTGCCTATTTTGTCCTCAGAGCACCCTGCCGATCCCTGCACCGACTGGTTCTCCTGTCCTGAGGGATTCCAGTGTGTGTCTGCACCCACACTCATTGCCCGCTGTACCTCACCGTGCCACCGCAACTACTGCCACAACCATGGCATCTGTATCCATCAAAAAGGCAACGAACCAGAGTGCCAGTGAGTCACATACCGGTGGTTGTCATATCTCTATCTGACTGTCTCGCTGTCTCTTTCTTTGTTTCCCTATTTTCTCAGGGTATATCTGTCACTTTCTTTCTTTGTCTCTATCTCTCAGTATATGTCGGCCTCTCTCTCATTCTCTCTCTCTCTCTCAGTTTATCTATAGATCTATCTTTGTCTATATCTTTCTTCAAGTATTCTCTCTCTCAATGGGAGCTGGGACCCCCAATATTTGCATTGCTGTTTTTTTATTTTAGTTAATTCCTATTGAAAACAAATGATTCTATATTCATCCGATGAATACAGAGGTCCACTGTATATATATGCATAAGATTTAAGGTGTTGGACTCAAGTATAATAAATATAATTCTCAGGTTTTCTTCCTGACAGGTGCCCAGTTGGCAGAGATTTCTGGTACATGGGACATAGATGCGATTACCGGATGACTCACCTACGCCTGGCCGCCATCGCCTGCGCAGTTGTGTTCTGTATTATTATATGTGCCGCAGTCACAGTTTTCCTGCTTGTCCGCCGGTTCCAACACCAGATCCTGCAACAAAAAGTGGCCCAAACCCAGAGCAGGTAACAGAACGGCTCACTATGCCGGTTATCTCTGTGAGGTACATAAGGAAATGTAACATAAGGTTATGGCTTGCAATGAGGGAGATAGGTACAGGGGGATATATACACACATGTGACCACCTGCAGCATCCTCCAGGATAAAAAAAGAGAATCTCATTATCAAACTAGGGTAAGGGATGGTGACAAAAAACTATCCCTTTAAACAGGCAATATGGTCAAAATAAGGTACAATTAAGTAGTATGCATTATTAAGAATTTCACTCATATTATCATTATTTATTATTATTATTTTTATTTGCATCCATTCGATACTGCAATATAAATATCCCTCATGTGGCCTTCTCTCCAATGAGTTATAATCAAGGATTATTAAAATTGTGGCCATATACAGTTTTTAATAACTGCACTTAAAAATCTATAAATATTATTACGATGGAAAATAAAATAATGATTTGAAACAATGTGCCTCACAGTCTGCGTATTCATGAGCTGTATGGCCTACAGAGGTAGACTCAAAATTGTATGATTTTAGGCAAAAAAAAACAGTGCTTATAAGTACTTCATAATAAGATAGAGTATATAAAAGTAAATAGACACATCACTGTATATTCAAGATATATGAGTAATAATACTGTAGTATATTTTTGCTAATACACCAACCAGTATGGCCAGGCAGGACCATAAGCAACAAAAGGATTGGAAACAAACAGGAGAACACATATGGCCAAATCTGGTGCAGTACATAAGTGTATAAAGACACGCTAAAAATATTACTTACCTGATGTACACATACAAAATTGTGAGATTGTTCCACATAAAGACTAATATGTCCCCTAGTTGATGAAGTATGAACATCAGGGCAATTCATTCTGGAAAACTAGGATAACAATGAGTACTGTCACCTGATACTGATACTAAATATATATTTTATATATAGAAAACCAAAAGTCTTTCACAGTCCCGGAGAAGTATACAAAATAAATAAAATAAATCCAATATGCTGCACACTCCTGTAGATCTCATCCTTCCTATCCCACATAAACTTCCTCTGCAGTTTGACACTTATGGCATGTATGAGGATGCTGGGAACCTATTTTTGTTTAGTTTAGGTGTATAATATGCATGGGGCTGACAGATGTGCTTGGCGGGCTGATCCGTAGGGTCAGGGAGAGTCGGACTGAACGACTACAGTAAATAAGTGTAGGATATGAAGCATGGTATCACTATGGGAACTAGCCACTATGATCTGACTAACCCACCTGGACTAGCTCTTGTTGATCATGTTAGGGAAGATATGCCAAACAATTACTAATCCCTTTTTTTATGACTATTCTGCACGTAGAATAAATCATGGATGGCGAAATAGTATCAAAATTGAATAAAATCGGCAAAATGTTGACCATGCAAGTATGTAAAAGTGTACTGGTCAATAAGTGGGCAAGTACTCGTCTCAAAAGAACAGGTCCTTCATGTATCGAATCTCAAATATTTTAAATAAAAATGGCAATCTAAGTATCTCAATTCCTGCAATAATTTTTCATGTGCCTGCTATATTGTCCGTTGTACACAATCCAATAGAATTCATTCTGTCAAGGCAAATATGAAAAGATATTTTGCTTTGTAGATTTTGTTAATTCTCTGTATAACACTGTACCAAGACAACTGGAAATGGAGCCACTACAAGACAATGTAGATTCTCCCTGCGTATAGCGACATCCATGACCAGCGCTTCAACTGTGCTTTGTAAATTCAGGATATCCTGTTTAAATAGACAAGACCAAACCAAGATAAGCAATGCCTTTATATCTGTCTCACAACTGGTTCCCACACTCTGCTTATTCTGACGTCCAACATATCCTTGATAATATTACTCAATCTCTTTAGATTTATTATTATTATTCGTTATTTGTAACGCTCTATCATATTCCGTAACTCTATACAGGGTTTAAGTACAGAGACAAATACAATATTAAATACAAGACAACCAATGGAGGCCGTGTCTTTGGGATTTCACTTATCTCTTCCCTGCCTCATTATCTACACCCTTCAGACCTCTCACTTCGTACTACAAGAAGTAGCCAGTCCTAGTAGGAAAAGTATTGTAACTGTGGGAAATGAAGAAAGGGAGTAGGGGAAATGGGCAATGATATCTTATGAGGAAACATTTTGCAGCCTCCCCTTGAATTTCTTCCAGTCTAGGCATCAGCCGTCTTGGCAATTTTGGAGAATCTGCCCTTGTAACAATGCTTTTTTTTATGTAACTGGGTAGATAGCTCAGAATGGAAGTCCCTGGTTGGCTAGTAGTCCGTGATAATGGATATTTCCACCACAGTAGATTCAATACGTGGGAATTTATATTTAATATAGTTCGTGATTCTCATTTTGCTATCTTCCCTGCTTCAGCTTGTTACTTTCTCAGACTGGTGTGTCCTTGAAAACTTCTGTTTAATCCTGTAAGGAGCAGTGGCAGATGTAACTGCAACATCCCCACTGTTTTTACAGACGCTTCCCGTGTATTCAAAGTCTCCTCCCACCTTAGAAAGTTGATCTCCTGAAAGCAAAATGGCTGATTCCACAGCAGCATTACTCCACATATAGAGTAATGAATTAGAAGTTGTATGATATATTCTGAAAATGCTATGTTTATTTTTAAGTGCAGATCTTCAAAATAGTAAATTGTAAAACAAATATGACCCCGGTGCTCCTTCAACCCTGGCAAAGCAGATCCATCTGCCATTGAAATGGTTTACTGAAATCTTGCAAGATAGCATAGTGAAAATATGAGATGTCAGTGGCCCTTTTATATTACGCTGAGAAATGTGTATTTTCAGTGGCACATTGGCATTCAGTTGTATAAAATGGCTGCCTTCCCACAGCAGTCTGTCGGGTTACCATGGTAACACCAGGCATTGCAGAAGATCGCGTTTGTTTTTTAAGACGTTTTTTCATTAAAGCACAGGAGGAAAATGTTAAACACTTTTATCCTGATTTAAGGGCAGTCAGGTTCTATAATCATTCATTCCTCGCTATTGTCGCAGAAAACGTAGCAATAGCAACCGGCGAAAACTCTACTAAATATATATATATGTGTGTGTGTGTGTGTGTGAATATATACATATATATATGTGTGTGTGTGAATATATACCTATATATATGTGTGTGTGTGAATATATACCTATATATACCTATATATATATATATATATATTATATATATATATATTATATAATAACACGGTTGAGCATTGTGTGTGTATATATACCTATATATACCTATATATATATATATATATATTATATATATATATATTATATAATAACACGGTTGAGCATTGTGTGTGTATATATATATATATATAACTTGTTATAGACATTCAAATGAACACAGATGTTCTATTTATTTACTGTACTACTGTACGGTGGAGGCTTCTATCACTCTTTTGCCCACCATATTATAAATGATTGTTGTGGTGAACTACCTACTCATAATTTCCACAACACAGGCTGAGATCCCGCTCCATGCTGATGATAGCCAGTAAGCTTGAAACAGCTGTACATGGATAGAATTCTCGGCTTGTGTAAAATCCAACCTTGGCTTTGCATTAAAGCTGTGTAATACGCTTAAGCTTAAAGGAAGCCATGTCTGATAATGGCTATGGATTGAAGAGCGAGGCATTTGTGGGCACATTTGCACGTCCCAACTCAGCTTCCCAGAATGCAGTGTAATAACTGTTTTTCTCAGAATTCTGAGCTGGAAGCAGTTTTTTTAACTTTTAGACATTCAAATGTGAACACAGATGTACTTTTTATTTACTATATATATATATATATATATATATATATATATAGTTGAGGATCTTGCAATGTTGGTGACGTTTGCGAAGCTAGGACTCATCCGCGAGCTGTGTACGGCGCAGGACTTAGGCTGAATGAGGGCTCAAGGCGCTCATCTGCGGAGCCTCGCAAAACGAGGTGAGCCGTGTATGGCGAAGGACTTAGGCGCTCAGCGCGGGGCTCGCGATGAGCGCCGAAGGTGCTCAGAGGAGCAAAAGCCTCACATTGTGTGGCAAACAGCATTGCCAGCCTTACAATTTTAATCCTGTCATTTTTCAAGGACAAGTTCCTAGTATATATATATATATATATATATATATATATATATAATGCTCAACTCTGTTACTAGTATCCGTAAGAGTCTAGTATTTATATACATCTTTTAGAGAAGATATGGAGCAAGAAGTGGTTCTGCTCCTAAAAGGAATAGACATCCCGTTTATAAATTCACATGTTTATGAAGTAAGAAACAAAAAAAATACATTAGAAGCTGTGCAATCCTTGAGCATACAATCATTTTAAAGAACATCTTTCATTTAGCTGACTTCTTGCATCATGGGGGATTCCATCCTGGACTACTAGTCTGTAGTTTGAGTGGGAGGGCTATCCTAGTAGTGGTGGAGCTTGTCAATAAAGGGCCCTATAGCAAAGAACCCCCCTGTGACTTCTCTATACACCCTATAGGGTTTAATAAATAAATGGTGGCACTGGGCAGACCCATACTGGGAATATTTTTCTTACTTCTGGCAGTAAAAACGTTTTTTTTTTTTTTTATTGCTTATTAATAAAAAGTTAACAAAATACACAAGTAAGTGCTAAAACTTCTACACATACATTTGAGCTTCTATAAGTGTACGGCTACATATAAGAACCACTTATGTTATGGTGACACTTTGAAAGCTTTTTTTTCTTTACAGTTACAGGAGATTCAGTCGTTTCGATGACGTACCTACCCAGTTCTGGTGCCCCTCTCAGACGTGGCTCACCACCTCGGCCTCCCTCAACTCCCTGGATAACCCAGCCTTTAGCAGCTCTGAGGAGGTCTTCCCACTGCAAGCCCTGGGGAGCTGTGTATGTGGCTGCCAAGACGGGGCACAGAGCTGCGCCCAGACTAACCCACCCCAACCGCCCGCAAGGGTCCCTCCAAGGTAAGAAAACTCCTCTATCTACTAGACAGACTAAGACTTCTATGATATTCATTATAATAGTTATTAGCTTGTGAGTAACGTGGTATTAACTGTAATTTCTGGCGATCGCACCGTCAGTTGCATTATATTCACCAATGTGTGGTAGCGAGGTGTCCACAGATGCGCGTTCGTGAGCCTGCAGAGGGAGAGGGAGGAAGGGAAAGTGAGAGAGGGGGAGGGAGAGAGAGGCAGGGGGTGAAAGAGGTAGAGAGAAGCAGGGGGAGAGAGAGAGGGAAGGGAGAGAGGGAGGGAAAGAGTCGAGGGAGGGAGAAAGTGAGAGGGAGAGGCAGTTGGAGAGTGAGAGAGGGAGGGGCTTATAGAGAGGGCGCACAGAGAGTGAGAGGGCGCACAGAGAGGGAGAGGGCACACAGAGCGGGAGAGGGCGCATGGAGAGGTTGCACAGAGAGGAAGAGGGCACACAGAGAGAGTAAGCACAGAGAGACAGAACAGACTATGTGGTACCGTCATTTCGGACAGGCAAGTTCCTAGTATTCATTTTAGACCATGTTTGATATTCATATATTTGAATTTTCTAAAATTGAAGTATAGGTCTACAGAACCTGAAAGGACCAAAAAACACGAGATTCCTGCAAGTGAACTTTGCTTCAACAACAATAAATTCAAATCTTTTGTTTGGCTTCTGTAGACACATTAACCCCCAGCCACCAAAAAATGAAGTTTGGCAATGAAAATGGCATATACATATTTAAATGGAACTTGTCATTTATGGTTCATTCAGTACCTGAGGCCTTTCCAGCACGTTTTCTCAATAAATTTGATATAGTGCATATGAACTACAGAAAAACGCTTGTATTAAGATATTTGAGGCCTTTAAAAGCTAAAAACGGAGAATTAAAATAAAAACTGAATTTCTTTTTTAAATGAAAAGGAGATAAAGGTTGTCCACTTGGTTTTGACTGCTCTATATATTTCAGAGCAGCAGTCATACGTTCAGACTCTATTTAAAGGGACATGAAAGATTTCTGGATTTAACTAGGAATATAATATACATGTGTGTTTAAAAGCTCTCATGCAATTTTTTACTTTTTGAGTCTGCCCTCGTGCAGCTCATGAATACACAGACTGTGAAGTGCAGTGTTTCAAATTAGCCAATCACTGACCTCTGTCAAGCAGCAATTTGTAGAATTTGCCACTGATTGGTTACTACGAGATAGTACATACCCAATACTTAGAAGTGCACTGTCTTCATGATCTGCAGAGGGAAGTTAGGAACTATTTGTAATATTTAGGCAGAAAGAAGCAGAGCTTTTAAGCCCTTCATAATTAAAAAAAAAGAACACCAATGTAAAGATACACACAGGGATATTATATTCCTAGTGAAATCCAGAAACCTTCCATGTTCCTTTAATGGACCAGAGATATCTAAGCTAAATGGGCACTTTACCAACAGCTTTGTGATTTTCCTGTCTCTATTCTAATCTTTATGAATATATTATTAGTGCTAAATGAGAAAGGGAGCTTAGATTAGTCTGAGGGGTTTGCTAATTAACCAGCCTCTCTCCTTAGGGATATTGTGGCATTTGTTATGTACTCTGCAGCAAACTTATCTTCTGGTAAGGACAAATAAATAGATTAAAAAAAAAAAAATGTTATAAGGTAGATTTTACTAAGAAAATTGCATTTTAAGACAAAGTGTATTGCAAAGTTGGTTACCTTGCTGTGGACTACAACATGCTATACAGCATGAGTAGTCAATTAATGTTCATTAATCTACATCCTAAATGCATTTGTGAAAAGGCAAGTACAGTATATGAATACTATGGCATTGAAACTGATTCATTACACAGGAAAGGGCAGCATTAACTAATAGCTTATTTAAGATATGGAAGCTTTGTTGTTAAGTCCTTCAGTTGTGTCCGACTCTTGGTGACCATATGGATGCAGCAAGCCAGGCTTACCTGTTTGTTGTGCTTATCCATATGGTTTTCTTGGCAAAGATAGTGGAGTGGGTTGCCAGTTCCTTCTATAGTGCCTGACTTCTCTGCTATGAACTGCCCATCTTGGATAACCCTACATGGTATAGCTCACAGCTTCATTGAGGGAATCAAGCCCCTTCGCCACTAAAAGGTATAGATACAGAAGGGGATGGAAGCTTTGGGCGGGATATATATATCATCACATATAATAGTTGGCAAACTGCGATTCGTCGTCACGCTTGCGACAAATCGCAGTTTGACAACTACGACCGATCACAGAAAGCCCCTGCGCTGGGCGAGCGCTTGCGCACTGTGCTGGCCATGCGCACTGCGTCATCCGTGCATGCGTACTGCGCCAGTCGCGCGCATGCGTACTGGTCCGGCCGTGCGCGTTGCGCAGCATGAGCCACACATGCACACGGCAAGGGAACAAGAGAAGGGAGGAAGAGGCACACAGGGGAGGAGGTGAGAGACAGCTAGGGGAAGAGGAGAGAGACAGACAGGGGGAAGAAAGGAGAGACACACAGAGGAGGAGGGGGGAGAGACACAGGGGAGGGAGAGGAAGAAGGAAAAGACACAGGGGAGGTAAATGGCGGGGGTGGGGGGGACACGAGGGGTGGGGGAGAGAAGGAAGCCAGAGAAGGGAGGAAGAGACACAGGGGAGGGGGAAGAGACACATGGGAGGGAGAGGGGAAAGAGACACAGGGGAGGGGGGAAGAGACACAGGGGAGGGACAGGTGGGGAAGAGAAACAGGAGGGAAAGAGTCACAGGGGAGGGAGAGGACCGGGGAAAGAGACACAGGGGAGGGGGAAAGAGACACAGGGGAGGGGGAAAGAGACACAGGGGAGGAGGAAACAGACACAGGGGAGGGAGAGGTCGGGAAGAGACACAGGGGAGGGTGAAGAGACACAGGGGAGGGAGAGGAGGGGGAAGAGACACAGGGGAGGGAGGGGGAAGAGACACAGGGGAGGTGAAAGAGACACAGGGGAGGGAGAGGGGGGAATAGACACAGGGGAGGAGGGAACAGACACAGGGGAGGGAGAGGTGGGGAAGAGACACAGGGGAGTGTGAAAGAGACACAGGGGAGGGAGAGGGGGGAACAGACACAGGGGAGGTGGAGGTGGGAAAGAGACACGGGGGGGGGGGAGACACGGGAGTGAGAGGAGGGGGGAAGAAACCGGAGTGAGAGGAGGGGGAAGAAACAGGGGAGTGAGAGGAGGGGGAAGAGACAGGGGAGTGTGAGGAGGGGGAAGAGACACAGGGGAGGGAGAGGAGGGGAGAAGATACACAGGGGAGGAAAATGGGGGGAAACAAGGGAGATATGAGGGAGGGGGGGAAGAGACAGAGGGGGGATGGGGGAAAGAGACACTGGGGAGGGGGGATAAAGCACAGGGGAGGGAGAGGGGGGAAAGAGACACAGGGTAGGGGGAAAGAGACACATAGGAGCAAGGGGGGTTAAAAACACAGGGGGGAAGGAGACACAAGGGAGGATCGAGAAGCCAATAAAGTAGAAAGTAGAGGGTGGGAGAGGTAGAGGGGGAGGCTCATTGTGAGGCTTGTGATGAGCGCCAAAGGTGCTCATCGCGAGGCCAGTAAAGTAAAGGTGAAGGCTCCCATTGTGTGGCAAACAGCATTGCCAGGCGTAACTTTTTATTGCTGTCATTTTTGACGGGCAAGTCGCTAGTAACTTATTAATGATGTGGAGGTCTGAAGCATGGGCTGCAATACAAAAGCCATTTAAACAAATAATAATAATAATATATATATATATATATATATATATATATATATATATATACTTGTTGTTCAGTCGTTTCCAACTCTCAGTGACCCTTAGTGTTTTCTTGGCAAAGATACTTTAGTGAGTTCCTTCTCCAGTCGACCGCAATTTGTGTGACCTGCCACACAATGACCTGCCCATCTTGGGTGACCCTACATGGTAGCAATCCAGAATGGGGGATAGATAGATAGATAGATAGATAGATAGATAGATAGATAGATAGATAGATAGACATATAGATAGACAGATAGATAGGTAGCTAGATAGATAGATAGACAGACAGATAGATAGATAGATAGATAGATAGATAGACAGATAGATAGATAGATAGATAGATAGATAGATAGATAGATAGATAGATAGATAGATAGATAGATAGATAGATTTAAAGATAGATAGATAGATAGATTTAATGATAGATAGATAGATTTAAAGATAGATAGATAGATAGATTTAATGATAGATAGATAGATAGATAGATAGATAGATAGATAGACAGATAGATAGATAGATAGATAGATAGATAGATAGATAGATAGATAGATAGATAGATAGATAGATAGACAGATAGATAGATAGATAGATAGATAGATAGATAGATAGATAGATAGATATTTCTATAGCTATTTTGAACCTGGTAAAATAAGGCCGGATAGTCTGTTGCTATGTGAGTATATCCCTCTCCAGCACTACAAGGGTTAACTAATCACAATGCACCACTCAGAGCTCATTACCTGGCCAGTAGAGGTATCCAGAATTTGCAGCAGCGCTGTGATGTGATTGGTTGCGCTGTTGCCATGGCGATGCCTCTGCTCTGCCATTGAATACAGTGCGACTGCTGCAGAGAAAAGGGCGAGAGACGCAATGGGGGTGGTGCGGGGCCAGAACAGGTCAATGAGAGATTTCCTACAGCTTGGGCTCTCACGGTGGAGTGGAAACAGGTTGTCTCCCAGGGGTGGGGAGAGTGACATTTAGAAATATCAAGATAAAGCAGCCGCCATGTTCAATACCACAGCAATGTCACAATTATTGGGGGTGTACTATAAAGCAGGCCAATTGTGGCTGAATAAAGCCATATGAAATGATCGCTACTTTGTGGTGGTGAAGGAGCTTGTGTACCTCAATGAAGCTGTGAGCCATATCATGTAGGGTCACCCAAGATAGGCAGGTCATAGCAGAGAGGTCAGACAAATCCCGGACCACTGGAGAAGGAACTGGCAACCATATGGATAAGCACAATCAGAAACACAGACAGATGTGCCTGGCGTGCTGCTCCAAACGGTCACCGAGAGTCGGAAACGACTGAACATGCTTATAAGACTTTGAAATAGTAAATACTACTCATTTAATGGGTCACCTCAAAATCAAGACTTTTTTTTTTTTATTATTCTTAAAGTGAATGACAGATTGCAAATATCTCTAAAGTAAATAATTGCTGAGATATTCAGCATTATTTTTTCTCCATTATTATGTGGATAATTATTTTAATTGTACTAATTAGTGCCCATAAATAATAATAACCTACCCCCAATGTTATTATGCAGTTATATGCCCTTCCTTTACCTTCTTATGCGCAATGAGGCACACGTTATCATACTGAGCTCCACAGTGGTGTAATAATTTAGCACAAACAATGGTGAATATCTCAGTAATGATGTATTGTACATAGAAATTGCTAGTATAAGGTATAGGCTGTTTTTAATGCATGTTAAGACAAAACAAACTTGTTAGTTTGACAGTGTCCTTTTAAGAAATAGTATCTTCCTTCTACCTTGCCTTATTAACTTGATTTGTCTTCATCCATCCTCAAGCACCCACCACACCCTTCTTTCCACCTTTATTTATTTATTTATTTATTTATCTATGAGTTTCACAGATGTCTATTTTAGAGGAAATCTTTAGTAAAAAATGTTTGTGTTATATGAATGTCATTTATTTAAAGGGCCAGCTCAAGAAAAAGGACACTTGTTTGTCTAGTATGTACCAAACTAATAATATTAGACATAAAATATTTTGAGGGAAATCGGAAGCTTTTGAAGATTCAAGGAAACAATTTTATCACATCCTGAGAGCTGGGGGGGGGGGGTTAGTTATCAGTGGAAGGAGGTGCGGGGGAGGAGGGAACAGAGCTTTTGTGTGATAACTGGATAAGATTGAAATTGACACCACATTGCTTCCCCCATAATATATACACTCCTCTCTCTCACACACACAACTTCCACCAATGTATTTTGGATCCCTCCAGAGTCCTGCAGAGGTATCAACATTTAATTTATGACTTTTTTTCCTGATTAATTATACTCAAAGTTTTCAAACACACAAACATTTCTATATAGATAGATACTTAATATTTTTCATGCAAAATACTGCTTTTGTGTGTTTACAACATGCCCTTGTGTTGCAGGTCCCTATAAGCCCAGCTGGCTCGGTGTCGTGCCAGTAAACCGGAGCCTGGCACAGATTTTTTGCCCTCTATCACTTTGTTGCACTCGTTTCTTTTCCTTTTTATGGTCTGTTGAAAGCTGCCTCTTAATACCACTTACTGATATGAAATCAGCAGGTGTTGAATGAGGCGACAAAGTGCTGGACAGTGCTGTGTCGGGTTTTTATCTAGGGCTCCTAGACACCCCAGGACGGGGGTAGTCCAAATATTATTTCACAACTTCCACCAAGGTCAAAATGTATTTGGGGGAAATGTAGTCAAGGTCAGGAGCCCATTTAATTATAAACATACAAATATTTTAAGGGTTGTTTTTTCTTTTAAAGAATGAGAACTGAGCATATTATTATTATTAATATTATACAAATACTTATTTTTAAAGTGTTTTATTTTTTTACCATGTGACTCCATTTGCAACTTTGATCAAGTACTACACGTCTTCCTTTGCTGCTAAGTAACTGTTGTTGTTCAGTCCTTTAGTGTCCGACTCTCGGTGACCCTATGGACGGAGCATGTTGTTTCTGGTTGTGCTTATCCATATGGTTATCTTGGCAAATATACTGGAGTGGGTTGCCAGTTCCTTCTGCAGTGGACCCTGATTTGTCCGACCTCTCTGGTATGACCTGCCCATCTTGGATTACCCTACATGGTACAGCTCACAGCTTCATTGATGTACAAAAGCCCCTTCACCACAACAAGGTAGTGATCCAGAAGGGGTGAGTCACTCTAGGAGGCCTCTATTTAAATTATGGGGGGTGTTAGTGTTCACGGTTCCTCACACCCCTATAATTTACATTGAAACCTCCTGCAGTGACAAAGGGGGACATTATTGCTTGATCATAGCTACAAATGGAGTCACATAGAATAATAATAATAAAATATTTTAAAAATAAGTTAAAGTTATTTTTAATTATATGCTCCATTCTCATTCTTTGATACACTGTTTACATGGGCAATATGCCTTTAAAAACACTTTCATACAGTGGTCATTTAATATAATGGCACTGAAAAGGGCACAGGAAGGAAGATTATATCGGGAATAACACAGCATTTAACTAAAAGCTTATTTAAGGATATGGAAACTTTAGGAGAGATATATAAAAAATGTAATATTGATATGGAAGGATGAGGACAAAGGTCATATTTTCCCATTGACTACCTCTGCCATAGGGGGTCTCCAAGCTAACAGGTCCCTCACAATTTTCTGACAATTTAAAATAATTTCACCATATATATATATATATAGTAAATAAATAGTACATTTGTGTTCACATTTAAAAGTCTAAAACAAGATAAAAAAAAATTTCCTGCTCAGAATTCCGAAAAAATACAGCTATAACACTGCATTCTGGGAACCTGGGCAGAGACATGCAAATGTGCCCATAAAGACTTCACTCTTTAATCCAGATACCATTTCAAACATGGCTCCTTTTAAGCATAGGCCTGTTGTATTACACAGCTTTAAGCAAAGCCCAGGATGGATTATACACAAGCCAGGAATCCTACACACAGGCAGCACTGTTTTGCGGTTACTGCCTCTCATCAGTGTGGTGCCGGTTCCTAGCTTGTGGGGTAGACTTTGTGGGGAGGTAGGTAACCATATTAATTTGTGCAAAAGAGCCAATCATTAAACCTATAAACGGGTGTATAACTTGCTAGTCCTATCTTGTCTCCTTTAGTCCTGGGACCTAATACATAAATTATATATATTGTCAATTCCTGGCAGACCCTAAACAGGTATTTAAAACAAATTCCATATTTAAAGCTCCCAACAGACGTTTCGTCTGTTATAACAGCGGCTTTTTCAAAGGATTGGTCTGAATGCATTTATCAGATTAATATTTTACAGTGAATATACATTGAATAATGCAGTTTTTATCTGCAATTAGCCCTTCTGATCTCCAACTAACATAGACTACTGTTTCTTTCTAATGAGGTGATTATTGCTAATACTTGATAATTGCCCACAGGGTGTCTATTGTTTTCAGTGTAAAGCCAAGTGAAACTGAGCTGACTGAGCATGTTTAGATGCTGGAGAGTAATTGGACTGATTAGGTAAGATTACAAACTTAAATTTAAATGTACTCTAAATCATGCTTTTTAGAAAAATAGGCACACAATATAACCCAAATGTCACAAATAGATTACTTTGTATATATATATGGAAAAAACACAGTGTGCCATCCCAGTTGAGGGAACAATAAATATACAAAATGTAAACAAAATTGGGTAGAAAATCTTTAAATTTTCTAAGAATGGTCCTATAATGGGCATAGATTCAAAACAGAAATAATGTACCCACTATTGTTAAAATACAAGTAATATAATAGTAAAAATTACTGGAGAGCTGCTTACTGTTCTCCCTCTGCTCACCAACGCGTTTCGTTAAACTGCTTCATCAGGGTAAGGACTCATCATCTAAGGATTTTTTAAAACATTGAATTGATAAAGAGTGACTCATCTGCAAAGGAGGACATCTACTGCTTGATCAAAGCTATATGATAAGAACTAACAATAATAGCCTCGAGTATAAAAACATAATTAAGCAGGAAATGCTCATTTTATCAGGCAAAATCCCAATTAAAATGTTCAGTGCATGATGGTAACTTGGTAGATCTCTGTCTGTATAAATCCTTATATACAAATTATAAAGCTGTATTTTTTTCTTTAAATGATAGTGTCCCTTTACATTATGAATGCGCCTGCACTCTCTGCAATGCGTCGCTGGCAGCGGTCGGTTTAATAGATAGCTCTTATTTTTGCTGCTTAATTAAAGCCTCATTTCCCTGCTGCGTTTTTCCATCCTGAGCTCCATTAAACACACATCATGGAATCAGGACGAGTGTATGATTGGCCATGGAAGCAAACAAATCAATTAGTGCACAGCGTGATATGGCGTATCCTCTTATCCCTGGCCCTTATAAGTCCTGGGCCCGAAGGAAATTCTGTAGATGTTATAAATATATAGAGCAAGAACAATCCCTACATTTGTTTTTTTCTTATTTTGTGTACATGCACATATCTCAAGTCGGCCAGTTTTCCCACTGAAATCCACTACACTAAGCATTCTGGGTAATAACATGTAAATGAGGCTCAAAATGTACCTCTAACCCATTTAAAATGGCATCCATTTGGGCGTATATGCAACACTCTAATCTTCAGAACATAGTCTTGGATTTGGGGGCAGCTGTCTGTAAGTGGGTTTTATGACCCTGCACTCTAATCGAAGGCAAGCTCTGTAGGCTGTCTGAGAGAGCGTTGTGCAAATGCCCAATTGGATCCCGTGTTAAAGGACCACAAAAGTCAGAAAACAAAGTTGTCAATTTTATCAATGGGTTTAGGGTTAGGGATAGGGTTATGGGTTAGCCATAGGTTTAGGGATCAGGCTTCACTAAGGGTCCTGCCATTTTTTGTTACTTGTATTTTACTTATTACTTGCATTTGATTGCAAATACTGTGTAGCGCATTCTTGTCTAGCATTCACGCGCGCTCACTGCGCTCACATCAATGTTATGGTGTCTGCCCAGGTCCGCCCCTGCAGTCCCGACTCCAACCGCTAGATGGGGCTGCCAATATTTTGCTGCGCTGCCGATATGTGAGAGAAGTTCTAAGCTTATAATGTTAGCCTAACCCTTGACTAACCCTAACCCTAACAGTTTACCTAAGCCTTGACTCTATGATATGGCACCTGAATATCGGTGGCGCCATCTAGCGGATGCTCACCATCACCGCTGCTGCCTGTGATAAGCTACTATAAAAGGATAAATCATCATTTTTTATAATATCATTAAATGGAATGTTGGTTAAACTGACTTTAATTATGCTACAGCCTTATTTGCATATGTCCTCCCAGAATTCTTAGCAGCTGTGCATATTCTTTTCACTGAGAAATTCAGTGGAAAAAGAGGTTACCTGCCGTGCTTAAAACATGTAGGTGTACTCAGTGTTTTTATTTTTATATTTTAATTGTAAAACTTTAGCTCTACATTGGATGTATGTAAATGCAATACACCCGCATCTAAAGCTGTCCTGGCATTTGCAAAGCACTCTGGGAGTCTTCCATAGCAAATGTTTTTTTGTTCCTGAGTGCATTTACTTTGCTGCTGATATTGTCATTTTACTGTGGGATTAGACGTTGAAATGTACCCACTGAAAGGAAATGCAGAGCGTGTGTTTTATTATAGAATAAAAGGAACGTTCACTGGTTGTTGTACAGAGGACACTCACTCGTGCTGGTGGAGATGAGTGCCATAGGCGCTCATCCCTGCGACCCTGTATGACTTAGGCAGTGAGGGGAAAAAAAAAACATCACACACAGCACGGGGGGACAGCCAGGACGTCTGGGAGTGAGGTTGCACGAGAATTTAAACACAACTTGCCCAATTTCGGCAATCGAAAATCGCCTAAGCGACAAAAATAATGGCGGACGAAACGAAAACGAGGCTACACGACCCCTAACCACGCTAAATACCGCCAGGCACATAAGAGTTTTACCCAGGAACGTACGAGGAACAAAATACACTATTAGGAAGGACGGAAAATGCTCCAGACCAGCGTAACACGTAGACAATAGCAGCCATTTTACAACACTCACCTGCGACTAATAACATTACCATTCTAAAATGGCGCTTTACACAACTAAACAAACGGTTTGCCCTCGTGCACGCAGCCTATTTACATTACACACTTGACACATTGCTGACACTTACACCTCAGGTCAGAAAACAGTGCAAATGTACATTGTATGCTGCAGAAAAAACAGATTGTTAGCTCTTCAGGATATTGATTGCTGCATGTATTCATTACAAATAGGTAAAGTATATTAATTTATTATTTAATTAATTAATTATTATTAAAATATATATATAATAATATATATATAAAGAGCAGGGGAGAGGCTCGCAATGAGCGCAAAGGGTGCTCAGAGGAGCAAAAGTACACAAGGGGAGAGGGTCGCTATGAGCGCCAAAGGCGCTCAGCGCGGGGCTTGCAATGAGCGCCAAAGGTACTCAGAGGACCAAAAGACTTACATTGTGTGGCAAACAGCATTGCCTGCCATTCTGTCATTTTTTTACGGGCAAGTAGCTAGTCTCACATAATGTCTGAGATCAGAGGGAGAGATTCTGATCAATATTTCGGAATTATGTCATGCATGTTAAGTTTTTTAATTAAATAGTACATTTGTGTTCACATTTGGATGTCTAAAATAAGTTAAAAAACAAACAAACAATTTTCTTAGAATTCTGAGAAATAATTGCACTCTGGGAAACTGGGTGGGGACATGCTAATGAGTCCACAATGCTAATCCAATACCATTATATATATGGCTCATTATAGCATATACCTGTTGTAAAACACAGCTTTGAAGGATAGCCTAGGATGGATTAGATATTTATACTAGTTACTCGCCTGTCAAAAATGACGGTATATTATCTTAACAACTGTATCTTCTGTTTGTGCGCCCTCTCTCTCTTTCTGTGCCCTCTCTCTGCACCCTCTCCCTCTCTCCTTCTATCTCTCCCTCCCCCTTCTTCTCCTACTCTCTATCCCCCTCCTTCTCCTCCCTCTCTATCCTTCCCTCCTCCTTCGGCGCCCATTGCAAGCCCAGCAATGTGCAGTGCACATGCGCAACTCTGTATTTACGAGCGTTACTTACAAACGTGCAGTACGACAACTATGTTAGTGATATTTATAGTGCAAATAGGCATACCTTTTACTACTTTGGTAGCCATACAATAGAGTTTAAGTTGTTTAGTTACTTGTTAGCAATAACATCAATATTTGCAGGTAAAAAAAAATCAATGTAGCTTTTAAATCTGACATTTGAATTTAGCATTGTACCTTCCAGCAGATCTGCCCCTCTCCACTCCCTATTAGTTATCCTGAATGTTTTCTGACTGGTGTAGGTTTGCCTACAATGGGCACTCTAGGGAAGTAGCCAGATAATGTTTTCAGGACAACAAATAAAGACTCCTATCAGGACATCTCCCTTGGGCAAAGCAGCTTATACCCCTGTGTTAATTCATAGTAGATCACATGGGAATTGATGGCACATAATACACTTTTTATTCATGGTCATAGACTAGGCCTCTGTTGTGAAACAAAAAGAAAATGTAATTTTACAAAGCAGTTCTGTTTGCATTTAAATGATAAATATTTCAATGATCACGTATTGCTCTGATTGTTGGCCATAGGTTGGAGACCAGCTGCAGCAGCGTCAATGACCTGATGATCGACTCCGGCAAGGCCAGTGATGTGTCCGTGTCCAGCTGGCCAATGGAACCCATCCACTGGACACCATTCCCAATACTGCATCAGCTCTCCCTGCAGTCTCCGGTGAGTACAGAGGCAAAAAGAGAATTAAAGGGGAAGGAGCATCACAAATTATTAGCTTTTTTTTAATGAAAATCATAGTTACTTATAACAACACACAACTTATAACCCTTCTAATCAAGCTTAAAGGGCCAGTGTAGTCCAAAACTTTATATTGTGAATTTAAAAGAATATTATTTATACAATACAAATGGATAATATTAGTTTAAGAAAAAAGGGTCACGGAAATAGATTAAAAAAAAAAAAAATATTTAACCAAAAATGTAAACGCCCCCCTCATATACACAACTTACACCAATGTATCATAAATCCCTCCAGGGTCCAGAAGGGACATCTTTTTTTAAGTAAAAACTAGCTGTATGAGAGGATCCCTGGTGGTCCAGTGGTTAGGATTCAGTGCTGTCCCCCGCTGCAACCTGGGTTAATCTCCAGTCAGGGAACCAAGAGGTCACACCACCCTGAAGCCGAGCAGGGTTGTGCCTGGTCAGTACTTGGATGGGAGACCAATTTGGAATAACAAGAACTGTATGCTGTAGCCCACCGGAGAAGGAACTGGCAACCCACTCTAGTATCTCTGCCATGAATACCAAGTGGATCAGCATTACCATGGACATAAAGATGTGCCTGGGGTGTTACGGTTCTGATCAATTATGTTCTTAATCATAAAAGGTTGCTTTTCAGACCTCCTCAAGGCCCCCTTTGTTTTCTGTAACGTCGGGACAGAGGAGAAGAAAACAACCCAATTGTCTCACTTTGATGCAATTTTTCTACATTATAGACCATTTTGCATACAAAAAAACAACTTATGTAATGTTCAGAATATGATTTAGGTAAATGTTTTGGACTACAGTGGCCCTTTAATGCAGTACATCTATAAAATATATATAAAAAAATATATATATATATATATATGTGTGTGTATATATATATATATAGTAAATAAAAAGTACATCTGTGTTCACATTTGAATGTCTAAACCAAGTTTAAAAACCTGCTTCCAGCTTAGAATTACGAGAAAAACAGTTATTACACTGCATTCTGGGAAGCTGAGCTGGGACATGCAAATGTGCCCACAAATGCCTTGCTCTTCAATCCATAGCCATTATCAAACATGGCTTCCTTTAAGCTTATGCAGGCTGTATTATACAGCTTTAATGCAAGGTTGGATTAAACACAAGCTGAGTATCCTATCCATGTACAGCTGTTTCAAGCTTACTGGCTATCATCAACATGGAGCGGGATCCCAGCTTGTGTTGTGGAAATTATGAGTAGGTAGTTCACCACAACAATCATTTATAATATGGTGGGCAAAAGAGCGATAGAAGCCTCCACCGTACAGTAGTACAGTAAATAAATAGTACATATGAGTTCACATCTAAAGTTAAAAAACCTGAATCCGAGAAAAACAGTTATTACATATATATATATGTGGGTCTGTGTCTAATATATATATACATCACATATAATAGTTGTGGTAAGTTACGAATGTTGGTCACGCAATGTTAAATGTTGACTTTGCTGCAATGAGCGCCGAAGATTTTGAGACCCCGCAAAGGCGCTCATTGCCAGGCACACGAGGAGCGCGAGGCATGCAACACTTTAAAAAAAATACGACTTTAACGGGAGCCATTGATTTCAAGCGTGTAACTCGCAAACCGTCGTAAAATTCCTAAAAGACGCCATTTGCTTCTAAGATGAACTTACAACCTCACACACAGCACAGGGGGAGAGGCAGGGAACATGTCAGTGAGGTTGCAAGTTACTTTGAGGTTTAATTGGTGTTTTTCAGAGATCCAAAATTGGCTAAGCAGGGAAAAAAATGGCGGCCATAAACCCGTAATTGTTTGAAAAAAGGCTCAAAACTAGGCCGAAGGCGCATCCCGAGGCGCGCAACACTTTGAAAAATCTAAGGCAGTAAGACTTACGCGTATTGCGAGGCTCACAAGACTTGAGCATGGAGAGAGAGGAGAAAGACACAAAGGGAGGGGGGGAGACGATGGAAAGAGACACAGGGTGAGAGAGGGGGGGAAAAGAGACACAGGGGAGGGAAATAAGGAACAACAAAAACAAAGGGCAGGGAGAAGGGAGAAACAGACACAGGGATCAGAGAATGGGGAGAGGCTCGCAATGAGCGCCTTCAGGGCTCATTGCGGACATTGCGAAGAGCGACAAAGGAGCTCAGCACAAGGCATGAAAGTGGCGGGTTGGACGCTCATTGCGAGGCACGAAGGCGCTCATTGCTGGGCTTGCGATGAGCGCCAAAGGTGCTCATTGCAAGGCCTGAAAGTGGCATGTTGGCCGAGGCCTGCAATGAGCGGCTCATCGCGAGGCCCGCAACCTAGAGGTGGGAGAGCCTTGCATTGCGTGGCAAACAGCATTGCCAGCTTTCAAATTGTATTGCCGTAAAAAATATATACACCATATGTTCGTATACATTTACATATGCATCTACACACAGGGGCCCGCAAGGACAGAGGGCGCCTCAAAAGGCAGAGGGAGGCTGTACAGGGGGCTGAGGGAGGCTGCAGAGGTCAGCGAGAGGCCACAGGAGGCTGGGGGGGGGGGGGGAACACAGGGGGCCGAAGAGGTCAGCGAGGGGCCACATGAGGCTGAGAGGGAATGCGTGTGCCTGCAGGGGGCACAGGGAGCCACAGAGGATCCAAGGGGGCACAAAACACCTGCGGGGGCCCACGGGAGCCACAGAGGACCCTCAGAGGTCAGGGGCCATGTACCGATTGCACCAGCTGTAGCTCCGCCTCTGCTTTTATTGATACACAAAAGTTCTCATTTGGTATCATTGCAAACTGCAGTACTTACATTGCTAATTTTTTTGTAAAAGTGTCTGTTAAAAAGCAGTGTGGGTTCAATAATGCTGAAGTGCTGTATCGGACATATGATTGCACAGTATTCTCTCTCTCTCTCTCTCTCTCTCTCTCTCTCTCTCTCTCTCTCTCTCTCTATATATATATATATATACTAGAATATTGCCCGTCAAAAAATGACGGCAATGAAATTGTAAGGTAGCTAATGCTGTTTAGTGTGTAATACTGAAATATATAATACATTAATAAATGAATATACTTTACCTATTTTAAAGCATTGTGTGGAAGAGCTGTGAATGTGTTTTGATGTTGCTGCAGCATTAGTGGTGTGGATCTGCTGTGTAAGCGTGCTGAATGTGTGCAGTGTAACACTGTGCGTGCGCGAGCCCAAACCGTTGTCGTGTACTTCCGCATTGGCGTGAAATGGCGAGTAATGTGTGTTATACGTTTGTATCGGAATATCCGTAGGTGTTTTGTGGTGTTTTGCGAGTTTCTTGTGGTGTTTTGCGAGTTTAGAGTGCTGTAGCCTCGTTTTCGTTTTGTTCGGCGGCCATTTTTTCTCTCGCTTCGTTTTTTTTTTAGTCTCTAAACTGTTTTATTTGAAGTAAAATCGAGATGTAAGTTGTATTTTTGAGGTGCTGGGTGCTCCCTCTTGGTGTAGGTAAGTTTTTTATGTATGTGGTGTGTGTATGTATTGTGTTTTACATTTTGTAATGTTCGCGAGTTGCGTCCGAGTGTTGCGAGTCCGTAATGTGTGGTAACGTGTGTCGTATGTTGTTTGCGAGTGTCGTAATGTGTGTGTCGTAGTGTTTGGGTTGCGACGTGAAGTTTGCGAGGGTCGCAGTTGCTGGCAAGGAGCGCCTTCGGCGCTCCATGCCAGCAACTGCGGCCCTCGCTTTGCGAGGTCCTCAGGTGCTGGCATGGAGCGCCTACGGCGCTCCATGCCAGCAACTGAGGCCCTCGCTTCGCGAGGGTCCTCAGTTGCTGGCATGGAGCGCCTTCGGCGCTCCATGCCAGCAACTGAGACCCTCGGGCAGTGCCCTCGCTTCGCGAGGGCACTGCCCGAGGGTCTCAGTTGCTGGCAAGGAGCGCCTTCGGCGCTCCTTGCAGCAACTGAGACCCTCGGGCAGTGCCCTCGCTTCGCGAGGGCCTCGGCTCGCTGCGCGAGCCCGCAGCGTTAGCAACAACTCGTACGCTCACAACTATATATGTGATATATATATATATATATATATATATATATATATATATACACATCTGTTAGCAAATGTACTGTATTTGTCTTCTTTAATAAAAGACTAATCTCAAACAGATAGGATTTGCCATTTAATACCCAGAAATCATCTCCATTGATCCCGTCCCTAATTAGCAATATCACCTTCCTCGGAGGCTTATAGAGATGTATGCAATTCATAGTGATACCACATGCCTTTTTTCTCAAATTATTTAGATCACTATGAGCATGTGTGCGCCTTCACGGATACATTTAGCAGGACCTACTGTTTGTACCTTTTTACTTTTTAGAGCATGGTGGGTAACTTGTTGCTTTCCTTTTAAAATGCAAACAGATAAATTAAAGGAGCACTACAGTCAATTTTGTATTTTAAAGGGAAAGTTTCACCTTAACCTATGATGCTCATAATAAAAAACTGGTGTAAAGTTTTAGCACTCGCCTTTTACTTCTACAAGACGTCTGTGTTAGTTGATGTGAGCTGCTGGAGAACACAGACATATGAATGTAGGGAACGGTCACAGCTTAGAGTTGAAGGGCAGTCTGATTGGTTCTTCAACTGGTTCCTGAATTTTTTAACCCAATTAGCTCATAGAGTTCAGTGATTTTTCAATGTAAGTTCTCTGCGCATAAATCTCCTTGTCTTTGTGTTTCAGTTTCATGCACGCAGACCTCACTCATACTTCGAAGGAATGGAATTGGTAAACACTGAACGGAGCTGGACCGCCTAGCCCTCCTTATATGGAGCAGAAGAGCATTGTGGGAGCGCAGTATAGGGATGAATTGGCAGATCTTTGCATTATTTAACCCTGCGCTGCAATATAACCTTGACAGGAGTAACAAGAGAACTATGTGAAGATTGGATATCAGCAGTCGGAGGCAAACGAAAAATCTCCAAAAACTAATTTCTCTCCCAAGGAGGCAGACAAAGGAAATAACTATATGAGCAAGATGTGCAGCACATTTACATTCTAGTGTCAAGATGGCAGAAATCCTAATTTTGACGTGAATAATGTAACACTAAAGAGACTCTTAGGGACTTTGTGTTGTTAATGTCATGAATTATGAATTTATTAAACAATCTTCTGCAGAATGTGATGAGGCATGTGAGCAAGCGCCACATAGAATAAAGGAATTTATGATCTACTGTGCATCTGTATAAACTGAGAACTGGATCACAATGTGGTACCAGATGGGCTGGCAACAAAAATACCGTACTTTGGGGAAAACATGTGTGCAATATGTAACATACAACATTAGCAGATGTGTAAGGCATGATCATAAACGCATTGGAGAAAATGTAGTAATGACAGAGCAGGACGTCACACTGCAAATCCTATTTATACTGCTCTGTACTTGCCTCCATGATGAGCAGGAATGATTACAGGCAAGTCAGTCTCTAGACACTGTGTGTTTGTGTCGTTAAGTCGTGTCTGACTCTCCCTGATCTCATGGACCGCAATACACCATGTTGATCCACTTGGTATTCATGGCAGAGATACTGGAGTGGGTTGCCAATTCCTTTGCCAGTGGGCCACAGCATACAGCTCCTGTATTCTAAGGTGGTCTCCCATCCAAGTACTGACCTGGCCCAACCCTGCTTGGCTTCATGGTAGTGTGACCTCGTTTCCCCGACTGGCACAACGGTGAAAGCACCGAATACTAACCACGAAAAACCCCTCCAGACACTAGAGCCTACTAAAAATGAAGATTATGCCAAACTACAGAGGGCTTTATGGGACTAGTGTAAGGGATGTAAACATATAAAATCAACAGTAAAGCAACATTAATCAGGAAAACTCCTCCATATCTCTCCCTGCACGACTTGCATGGTTTGTCTGGAACCCATGAGATTCCTTTAATCTAGAAGCAATATTTAAATTAAGAAACTGTGGTGGGGAAATTTCCTTTTCAGTGCTTCTTCCATAACCAAGGGATAAAACTAGAACATCAATCAAGTTTCTTATTTAAAAGCTTGGAGACCACTCCATATACTTCATTACTAATTACTATTAAACATATAGCCTTCTGCAGGCGGTTTACATACATAGACAGGGCTGGCTGTTAGGATTGATAACAAGAAATGGTGAGGGCACATTATAGTTTGCTTAGCACCCCACTGCGCCAGGCCTTATGTGTGAATACTTGAAACAAAATAGATACTATTCTTACTTGGGCCATGTATGGATATAAATCAGTGTAATAGTAATATATAGTGGGGATACAATGTTTGTTTTTCTTTACAAAACCTACTAGAAAAGAAAGCCTGTTTAAAGTGATAAAAAAAACTGCTGCAGCTCAAGAAAAGCGACACTTGTATGTCAACTATGTACCAAACTAACAATAATAGCAGCAGTGCAAGCCATGGCCATAGAGCATTTTGGGGTGAAATATAAATTTTAAGATGGTTTATGAGTACAGGAATCCATCTTATGTATATTACATCTCATCCTGAGAGCTGGATTGTGTGTGCGCACAGGGGGAGGGAACTGGCAGAAGTCAGGAGCCATTATTTTATCATTAGATAAGACTGAAATTGAGAACATCCCTTCCCTTGGCCCAGGTGTGTGATGGGAACAAAGACTACAAATCCCATAATGCCTTGCTGCAGTGACAATGCTCATAAACTGCTACAATGTGGTAGATGCCTCTGATTGGCCACAATGCATTATCCTAATTTAGCTTAGATTGCACACACTACAGATTCTCCTCTATCAGATGAATAAATAATCCATGGAACTTCCATATACCTTTAATGTAATCCAACTTGTTTGTTTACGTCATTCAGACCTTCCATGACACATAAACCATGGGACCATAAACACACCATGTTGATCCACTTGGTATTCATGGCAGAGATACTGGAGTGGGTTGTCAGTTCCTACTCCAGTGGGCCACAGCATATAGCTCCTAGGCACTAACCAGGCCCAACCCTGCTTGGCTCCAGGGTGGTGTGACCTCTTGATTCCTTGACTGGAACCAAACCCAGGTTACAGCAGTTAAAACATTAAATCCTAACCACTGCACCACCAGGGAACCCACAGAACTATAACTTCACATATTTTTTTTATAAAAAGGAACGATTTAGAAACTGAAGATAAAAAAAAAGGCAACAGTCCGATCTTAAAGAGCAACCATACTTTATTACATAACAAGCGTCATAAAACAAAAAAATAAAACAGGAAGCATTCAAGCATTTGAACAATACAATAAAAATGCTGTAGATTAACACTCCATACAATTGGCTGGAGGGCAGCTAATCATTGAGAAACTTTAAACTTCTCCTTGGAAGTGTCACAAAGCTAGCTTTGGTTGAATTTTTTTTTTGTTTTTATTTTTCCCATTTAATTTTTTTTTTTTTTTTTGCATTTTTTCTTATTTTTATAAAGCCCCACAAAGTCAGAGAGAGCTGAAATGTTACTTATTTGTAGGCTTCTCTGTGTGTTAATCTGTGCGCTGTCTGGAGGTGCAATACACTGCAGATTGCGATAGTCTGACAGCGGCAGGGCTACGATTGACTACAGTACTGTTTGTAATAACTTACAGATAAAATATTTTTTTTTCTTGAAATACAGAAGGCTGACTTGAAATGACTACTGTACGAGGAACACAGCGCGCACCCATTGGCAGGTTAGACCATTTTGTTTAGCTACATGACACAACTGTGCGATGAAGCACCACGGAAATGATCTAAACAAATGAAAAAAAACATACAAACAAACAAAATATTTGCTATTTATAGTCACTGCTGGGTTGTTCTTTAACTGAGGTATAAAGGAGGTAAAAGCGTACTCAAGTGTTAGAAACAACAAATGTATATTTTCCATACAAGCGACTGTGTCCTGTATAATATTCAAGTTACGAGCTTAGTGCAGGATAGATAGTAAGAAGCATCATCTCTTCGATCAAAAGTCCTCTTTAGAAAAGGTGATCCCAGATTAGCTAAGGCTATATATTTAAATACCAGGAACAAACTGGCACGTTTGCCTCGTACAATATCACAAATATTACACTTCTCCTCAGATTATTCAATAATTCACAACACTAATACAGTCCAAGCATATTTAAGTTTTCTACTTTTTTTCAGACTGCATTAAAAAGAGCTTCCAAATAAAAGTCACAAAATAACCAAAAAAAACTATTATATGCTAAGCAGCGAAAATACACAGTTCACTAGTTTTCTTTTTTTTTTTTTTTGTGAAACTTCATTGATCTAAAAAAAAAAAAAAAAAAAAAAAAAAAACGAAAATTGTAAAATGTACAATCATTTTTTTCTTTACTATTTGTAAACAGTTAAAAGCCACAAGTTGATTTGTGTCGGCTGACACAAAGCAATCAGAATCAAGGCAATGAGAGAAATGGCGTAAGTGTGCAGTGGGGGTAACAAGAGCTAGCGCTTTGGGAATGCCCGAGCTGCTGCGCCAGGTTTGGGAGGCGAAAACCATGGAATTTTATTTTAGGAATATTAATGCACCTTAAATTATGGTTTTCTTTAAGTTAAAAAAAACAAACAAAAAAAACATAATCCTGGCTTGGTTATCCCAAAGGTCAGTTTCAGAACCCAAGCCAAGATCCTATTCCGGTAAACCACTAGGTAGTGAAGGGGTTAAATATTAACCCGTTCACTGCATATGTACAGACAAAAACTGAACGTGGCCATTTTAATTATTATTATTTTTTTCATCCCCTGGAAAAATACATATTACTGAGCAAAGGATGCTTTTGAAAGTTATTGTCTCTGAAAAAGAGACTTTAATAATTAAGATAAATGTAAAATCGGCAATAATTGGAGCCTCCTTGGATATTTTCAGGTGCATTCAGAAATCGGTTATCTACTTAAGTGCAGTTGTTTTGTCACAGCTGATGCAGCAGAGGGGTGGGGGGGTCATGGAAATGTTTAACACTGCTCATCAGTATATATTTTTGGGAGCCTGAAGGATACCTAATAACCACTAAGGCAAGAGGGCCACACACAGACCTGGAATTGAGGATTTCCTTACCTCAAATCCAGGAGCGAACTCGCCCAGCCATGCACTAAGGTGGCGTTAATCCTGTTGGCGCAGATAGGACAGCCATGTTTGTAACACACGGCCGGCCTACTCGCAGGGGAAGGGTTAATAAGGGGATAGAACAAAAGCAGGGTTATTGAAACCCCCCTGGAAGGAATAGGTAGGGGAGCAAGAGAAAATCTGCTGGTAACTCCTGACCCTAAAGTTCATAGGGTAGGGGGTTAAAGGTCTTGATTATACACATATTTTTACCCTTGTTCAGTTTTTGTTTTTCATTCTTTGACCAAACAAGCTTTAATACCATGTATGGCAACAACAAAAATGTAACTTGTTCCTTTGTAAGAAAGTATTTGCAGTCATTTACTTCTTCTAAACACATAAAACACTTTTTTTTTATACAACACACAAGAATTCTGTCAGCCCAGTACTTCGTTACAATGTGCATAAATGTGCATAGTTACTAAATAATCGGCTTTTTTTAAAAAAAAAAAAAAAATGACGACAAACGCAGAACATTAATAAAACACTGTCACAAAAGCAGAGACACGTAGCACGTAATTAAGGGAACACAAAAAAAAACAACATGTTTACATAGTTAATTTGCAAAATCTCAACGCTACTCACTAAAAAAAGACACAGCATCAAAGCAAACAGAAAACAACTCATATCTTGGCTTTATAGAAAGCTTTCTGGGGGATTTTTTGGCAGAGAGGAAAGTCTTTGAGAAATTAGCACGGTTAGTGCTAAAAGTTGCATTCATTTTCTAGTGATTTTTTTTATACCGGGGAGAAGGGAAGTGTTATTTAGCATTATTATTCCTGAGAGCCATGTTCTTTTTTTTCTCCCCCTTATTTCTATTATTGTAAGAATTCAAAATTAATCTATCAAAAAAGAACATGACCTAACACTGCTTGACTCCCAGAGATAAAAGCAACCTCACCACAATTTAATTTTTTTTTTTTCCTTTTTTTTCTCGTTTTTTCTTAAGTTATTTTGATGGAATAGTAAACATTTATTTGAAAAACAGAAATTAAGAATCCCTCCCACCCCACACACAAAATAACAAAACATTCTGTAAACTAGAGGTACCCAGGTCTGTACCTCTATATAAAAAAAAAAAAAATAATAATAATAATGCAAAGCCTTTGAAAGTGCTGCTTCCCTACTGGCACACGTAGGGTTGTATGTCACAGCTGTGGCCACTATATTTCTTCTTTTTATTTTTTTTTATTTTTAAATTTTTTTTTTTTGTTTTTTTTATATATCATTTTTTATTAAAACCGTAGAGCTAAATTCTATTAGGTTTAGTCATGAAAACCTGGTGCAATACTTTCTTTTTAAAAACTAAGTTTTAACTGTCAGCTGACTTAACCCTTTCAGCGCGGAGGACACCAAAGCCTCGCATTGCTCTGCTATAGATCGCTGTAGGCCACACACGCTAGTGCTGCAAGGCAGTTAAAACTTTGTAATACCACAATAAGGTAGGTACATCAAGGCATCTTAGAAAGAACAAGCATTAATCAGTTATCTTTTTGTTTCTCTTAAGTACACGCTAGAGTAAACAATTACACGTGAGCTGTTGCTTCCGAGAATTTTGAGTAAAAACAGAAAATACAAAGAACCGTCCAGTGCAAAAAAGTAATGTAGCTCAAATATTGTCAGGGAAAAAAAAAAAAAAAAAAAAGTGAAAAATAAAATAAACCAAAAAGGAAACTGGAATTCAAAA
Organism: Discoglossus pictus; assembly: GCA_027410445.1. Classification (NCBI taxonomy): domain Eukaryota; kingdom Metazoa; phylum Chordata; class Amphibia; order Anura; family Alytidae; genus Discoglossus; species Discoglossus pictus. Next base: position 37,165,740 of record CM050172.1, on the reverse strand, counting down.
CTCACTGGGGAATACACACAGCTCATTGTACACAGTTTTAATATGAATAGCACTAATGTGGAAGTGTAAATATAGATTTTTTTAACTTTTTCACATTATAATATTGGCCTGCATGATTCAAGTATTTCAAACTGATATGTTGTGGGCTAAAAAGTAAAAGTGGGAAGTGTGCAGAAGAGCAGTCTCTGCAGGACCCGCAGAGCTTGATGAACAGTCCAGCCCGACATAGGGCTGTATAGTAAAAATCATCTGAGGTTGTAAGTGAAATGTGAAAGGCTACATGGGCTCTCCATTTAAGTGATCAGGAAGGAAAGCACTAGGAGGAGGGCTGCTCAAGCCCCTGCTCTCGTTGCTCTGGCTCCCCCATAGGCTTGTGGAATAGTTAGGGGTACCCCAGAGAGAAGTGCCATGAAGATCTCCAGAGCCGGATGTCCCCATGCTGTTCCAGTGATTGATATCTCCGCGGTTCGAGATGCTGTGGGGGCTGTCTAGGGATCCAAGCCGGCTGTGCCCAGATCCTGAAGACTGCCAGTTAGGGGAAGGGGTCATAGACTGGCCTTGTGCAAAGAAGCGACTTATCTCCTCCTCACTGGCAAACTCGGCTAGGATAGTAGTGTTCCCTAAAACACACCTAAGGGCAGACAGAAAAAGAAATGAGAATCGTAAACTGGAGACAAGTTGAAAACTGACGAGATATCCTATTATATTATTTTTAGTACTAACAATCATATTATTGTTGTTAATACTAATACATATGCAGTTAGTATTTATGGAGGAGGAATCCCTTTTCCCTGATTATGAGGCACAGAGGTAACATGCAGATAACAATTATGTATTTTCTAAAGTATAGTAAAACATGCCTTTTTAGTTATAAAATCAAATTATTTTGCAATTAGCAATGCAGTATTGCTTTAGAACACAACGACTATTAATTTCAAATTTCAAATCTCTTTAAAATACTATGCTAAAAAAGGTGCAACCTTTAAAAGGGAACACCGCAAAGGCCTTTTATTGCAGAAATGAAGCATGCATATAAATAAAATAAAAAAAACGGGGTGGTAAAACTGTGTGGGGGTGTAAGGCAAGTGAGCTTAAAAGTTCTAGATTACCTGGAAAAAAATACTTCTCTTCTAGCAACTTATACAGAAGTTAATAATTACTCATTGTTAAATAACAAATTTTAGTTATTTTGATATATTCTATCAAACTTGAGCATGCCCCTGAGGATTATCATCCACAACTATATGAGATAATTAACCATATGAAAAAGTAATTAGGAGAGGCAGATCCTTATGTAATTAATGCTTAAAATACACAACGCTCAATTTTTTTTTTTTTTTATTCTTCCACTTTTTTGGCAAGAGCCAGCTATAATATTTGTTTGTAGGTGCACTTCTAATTTCTGCAATAACTGGGACCCTTGAAGTGTTTAAATTAGTTAAGGCCATCAAGTAGAACAATTATTGAACGTTAGGTCAAAACCGCAGAACTTACATGTGCAGAGATTTTTGTGCCTTCACGACCTCTTCCTTGGAACTGTAACGGACCAGGGCAGTACCATGGGGCAGGTTCAGGTGGAATGTTATCAGAGGCCCATGCTGCATGCACAGAGTACGCAGGGTGGAGCCGTCAATCTATAGGGGGGAGATGTGAAAACATGAGAATAGTTCCTCACTCCTCATCTACAAGCTCATACTAAGAAGAGTAAAGCTTACCTGAGGTGTTAGGTTTTTCAAAACTAGCCAATTGGTGATTCTCCCTGAGCTGTTATCACTCCAAGTAGAACCTGTAAAGAACGGAAAAAAAGTACGTGATAAAGTGATAGTATAAAAAAAGGGAAAACTGATAGTTGTGTGAATTTCATTGATCTGAGGATATGGTTTTACACTTGTTTGTGATGTAATACATTTACATTAGCTGTATAAGCCATGAGTAGAGAAATTCAGAATTTTTGAAAACTCTATGTTCAATCCAACACTGTTTTTTTCCAAAATCTGGCTTCATATACACTCAGATGCAATATTTCCTAACCTACAATTTTAGTTCTGCAGCTTCTACCTTAGATAGCCTCGGAATATGAGATTTTAAAATTTTCCTTATTAGAGCAAAAAAACAAATTAAAAGTTACAATGTCATCCCAATTTCCTGTGTTCTTCAGTTCTCAGAAGTTATGAATAGAGAAGTGTTGGGGTAATAAGAATACCAGGAAAATGAATTCTCTAGTTTTGTTTTTGTACATTAAATAGACTTCTGGGGGAATGACACATTCACCATCAACGATTAAGTCACGTTTTTCTGATGAAATCCTTCAATGGATCCAGACCACATTTTTAAGGATATCCTGTATGAGCATAAGTTTAAAAAAAAAAGAAAAAAAAGAGCTACTGAAAATGTGGCCTGGATCCATCCCCTGAGGAGTAAAACTGAATAAGTCTGTATTAAGTGATACCATAAGATGAAAAAAAGAAAAAAAAATGGATACTTTGTGATTGTCAACTTAATCAAACATATCAGATGCTTCATATCTCTGTAGTAACATACAGGCTTAACTGGTAAAATCCATTTTCCTGTGGTATTTGATTCTATACAAGTGATTTTGCATGCTCAAAATTATTGAGCCATGTTGCAAACTCAGAGATGCCATCTAGCAGTGAAAAGGGGTACTCCAGCATACAAGGAAACATCCACATAATTAAATGTACTTACTCAAGTTGCAGGTGAGGCCGGTATACAGCAATATCATTATTTATAAAGTAAATGTTTCAATGCAAACACATTTTGTGCACAGTTGTTCAGTGTTGAAAGGCCACGGGGGGGAGGAGGGGGGGGTTCCCATTGAAAAGACGACAGACAGAAGCTTTCCTTCAGCCCTCTTACACAGAATAACTTATAACCACAGATATGTCTGTCAAACGTGTTTTCCTTTTGGAATCAGTGATTTTTTTGGAAAAGTGCTAAAAAGGTAATAGTGTGTTTTATGTGGTACCAATGGAAGGAGACCATGTAATAATGTCTCAGAGAATAATTATATGCAGGTTAAAAAAAAACACACATGCACAGAACTATAGGACCCATATACAGATGTACCCTTAGATTGTAAGTTTTCAATCTTGTGTCAGGCCTTGGAAACAAGCTCTATGTACATTTGATTTTATGCTCAAAAACAGGGCCCTCCATTCTTTACAAGGTGTTTAATTTGTTTTCTGCTATGTACTCAACCCCTGTACAGCGCTACGGAATATGTTGGCGCGATATAAATAAAGATAATAATAATAATAATAATAATAATAATAATAATACCCATACATAATGTAAGGTTCTTACCTGGTGTGTATCTTGAGTCAGAATTTCCCCACCCACCACCCAAACGCAGGTTGTTACTATCCCAGGTGGAGAGAGGAGGCTTCTGACTTGACAGCCCTGGGGGAGGCCTGGACGGAGCACTGATGTTTTTAGATGGCAGAGGGACTTTCCACAACTCATGAGCCAGGGATGTATTTGCAACGGAACCAGGAGACCAAGATGATTTAGGGTCACTGTTTCTAACTGTAAATGGAAAATGAAGGTATTAAAAATTGCTTGTAACATTGTTCATTTGGCCCATTAGTGACTTAAGCTAGACATCACCAATATAATTTCTTATCCTACCAATAATAAATTTAAGGGAACAGAGGCATCCCTAATCAAATGAAAGCTCACAGCTTTCATGTCTCCATTGTTTTGTTCAAGTGCTAGTCAGCCATTTATTTCACTACCATCCTAGAATGCCACTAAACAAAAGAACAGAAAGATAATGTGAAGTTGGGTGTCCTCAGATAAAATAAAAACATGAAAACAATAGCCGATCACAAAAAAAAAAAAAAAAAAAAAAAAAAAAAAAGCTTTACCCTGTCATTTGAGGATAAGATGGGAATCTACCTCTATGAAGAACTAATGAAAAGATTGAGAACAGATACATTTTTCCTACAGACATCCCAACACATCCACGCACACATATCAAAAATGTCTCTATTGTACCTGAAGTGCTTTGTGCTGTGCTGCTGTGGGAGACACTGTAGTTGGAGGCACGAATGGATGACCAGGCACTATTTGAAGGCAGCGCGGTGTTCAGAGAGGAGGATGACCCTGAAAATTAACACTATTAGTTGGACTGGTATTCATACAAGGGACGTTGGCAGACTGCTGAAGATACTTCATACATACCACTGTTTCTGTCCCTGAGGTGGTCCACACCCCGCACAGTATTAATAGACAGATTGTTGATGACACTTCCAGGAGTGACGTAAGGGTCAGTTTCTGGGTCAATGTTTGGATATCCTTTCCATGGCTCACCCGGACGAAATTCTGAAATGACCAAAACAGCATTCGGATTAACAGTGAAATAGTTTAAAGGCTTAAGAGAAACTACATCAAATTCAGATGTCAAGACAAATATTTTCGTAGCCAAGATCTGAGACCATTAATACTCTGTAAGGGATACCAAATCACAAGACACAAAATCAGGTCTTTACTCACCTGGGGGCCAATTGACACTGCTGGAGCCATTTGGCGATTTGGCACTGGGCCAGCCATCTCCTATAGATCCTGGAGGGCTGGATGGAGAGTTACTGCTGTTCATGAAGTCATATGAACCAAAAGGAGAGTCTTCAAGCCTAAAACTACTTGAAATAGCACCTGGAAAAAAAAAAAAAAAAAAAAAAAAAAAAGAGTGAAAACATCTGTCAAACACGATGAAAATCAGAAGTCACTTACAAAGTGAGAAAATGCTTTTCTTGTATTAGTGGACATTAAAGTTGCTAAAGCACTACTGCAACTATGTTAAAGGACCCCTGCAGTTTATTATATATACACACAAGTATGAGGCTGTTCCCGAACTAAGAGCATGAGCTTAGCAAACCCTGTTCCATACTCTGCTTGTTTTATGTGGGTTTCCATCTTGATTTGCTAGTCTGACTTTAGTCTTAAGGCAGGGGTATTCAAGCAGATATGAACAGTGGCAGTATTTCAATAGAACAACGAATTTGTCTACATCCGTGGTTACTGAAAGATTTAACCTGGTTAAAGAGTCAAATTGCCTGTTGCCATTAATGCAACATTGAATACAACAGTTTAAAATAACTACAGCCCTATTTTTTTTAACTGTAAAACCATTTATGTAGATATTAAATACCATGTTTACTGGAATTCTGATCCAGTGAAGTATTAGAAGACATGCTGTCAACAGTCGTCCATTTTCTCAGTCGGGACTGTGGCTCCTTCATACCCCCCATATCCATATTTACATTCAAGTTTGAGTTCAATCCTAAAAGGTGTGTGGGGGGGGGGAACAAGACAGGTTAATCAACCTGAATATGTGTTGTATTGAAAAGACAATTTAGATATTACATGGATTTACAAGAGGAAAGCTGCTGTCCATCTCATAGATGTGGTGGCACAAGGGTAACAATAGACTTTTTACCTAAGGAAAAGTTGCCATAAGCATGGACTGGTGAAGGTACTTTTGGCATCTCTGGGGCAGAGTGAGGCAGCACATTCTCCATATAGGATTTCATGGGGGGTTGATGATGCATTTGTTGATGTGAAGGAGGAATAGGCTGCTTCATGAGCAGGTTATGATCCAGCTGACGAGACTGTGGCTGTTGCATACCGAAGGACCGGGCCTTGAAGAGAGTTGAGAGATTCACAAATATAAGCTGGCACAAAAATCACATTTGTAAAACACTTAAAAAGTAAATAATTGTATCTGAGTAACCATTAGTCTGCTAGTAACCTAAATGGACACAATATAGGCCACTAGTTATGGAAGGATTGTGAAGTACCAATAAAGATACATACTTGCAATTGGAAGTTATGAAAAAAATACTAAAAAAACAAGACCCTTTAAATACATTTGGTTGTCACTTAACTCAAGAGATCTTCCCACCAGACTGGCACTATCAGTGCCTAGGATTGGTGCATGGCTCCTTGGATTAACGGCTGCTGAGGTGTTAAATCAGGGAACAGACAATTACTGATACACAAGAAGCCATATGCAAAAGGAAATTAAACCAGAAATGAACAAATCTGGTACCAATAATACCAGTCTGGGCGTAGGAGCTGAAGGACAACCAAAACATAGAATATTCAAAGCTGTGTTTCTAGTACTAAATTAAATGAATAATCTCCAACTGCAATTATTTTATTGGTTCTTATCTTACCATAATTGGATCCGTTATTGTTGCCCTTTAATGACAACTTTTGCTAACCTGTTGTTCCTGTTGTTGGCGTCCTCCTGGAGGCACCCCCCTTTGGTTCTGCACCTTCTGCTGCTGAGCCAATAACCGCTGTGAAAAAGAACAAAACATCAAAATGGTGCAAATGTGCAAAGAATAAAACATGTGCATATTGCTCGACATAGCATAGCTCAAAATATGCAATAGTATACAAGTGCCATTGGCTGTTAAACATCATCTGCAGACTTGCTGACATGGGCAGTTATAAAAATAAAGTGGTTTATAAAACCATAGGACATTGTAAACATCACATACTGCATATTTTTAAACACCCACAAGCAGATAAAGTAATCAAATTCTTTCTAAATGGTTTAACAGTGAATTATTTAGCATATTGAGACTGTGGATATTTAATCTTGAAAAGGATGCTTCTTTTCACTAGCCCGCTGCAGACAAGTAATAGTCTTTATGCATTGCCTAATTACATCCAAATTAACTACAAATCCTGAGAAGTTCTAGGATGACACCACTTCACCATGACATTTCTTAAGATCGATTTTTGCTGTCTGAAAAACATACAGTAAGTACTTGCTTTTGAAAAATAGTTAAAATATGAAAGAAAATTAAAAATAAAATAAAAAATAAAAATAAATCACTGAATATTGCAACAAGCTATTTATTGTGCAAAAGCAAAGTATCATCAGCACTGGATAAAACTCGGAAAACTGCTATACATATAGCTAAAGTAATGTTAAAGCAAAACAGTTGCAAGCAATATGAAATCAATACAAGATAAATCAATTATTTTTCTGCCACTGGGATTTGACAAATTTAAAGTAATCCAGTAAATTTGGTTCTGTGAATATCCTGCAGAATAAGAAAAAAAAAGCAAGAGAAAGGGTTCTCCTACCCTGGAAATACTTACTTGTAACTGGGAGATTTGAGAGAGTTGAGAAAGCTGGTTTAGTTGAGAGAGCTGGTTCAACATGGCTACTTGCTGAGGACCAAAAAGCGGACTCAGGCCCCCATTGTTTGGCGGGTACTTCAGTAAGGAAGGAGGAACCTGATTAAAATAGATTAAAATGGTGTTAAATGCTGTATGGAAGCCTCACAGTTAGAAATATGAGCTCAAGATTTTTAGTAATAGCCACTTAATATGTACACCCATTTTTTATATTATGGCAAAATGGAAAAAGACTTCTGGGGCATTATTGATGTAGCAGGTTTTACATAATCTGATACACATGCCACCCCCCCCCCCCCCCCCCCAGTTATCTGTTGATTTAATGGAGGCTTGATCAATAAAACAAAGTGCATCCTGGCCATATATATTTTTTCATACCACTCTTTACACTAGTTAAGCTCAAAGAAAGAGAGAAAGGCCCACCACTCTGTTTGGCCAATCTTTAACAGTTTTTTTTTTTTTAAACTCCCAATGTTAGTACATTACACACCTGAGGGGGTATAATGGGAGGAGGCACTTGCGCGCGGAGGTTAGGCTGAGATGAATTTAGAGATTGTGCTGGAGGCTGCTGTGCGCCCCGGGCTTGTGCTGCATTGCCAACACTGTACATATTGGAATTGCCATTCTGTGGGGGAAAAAAACGGTAGAGAAAGGTCAGATTGTAATTTCGCCTAATCATACATTTAAAAAGGCAGAAAGCAAGTAGAAAGTGCATTAAAGAAGAGCTGTAGGTTTTAGATGTACTTTATACACCTAGACCCAAAACCTCACTTCCAATCATTAAACAAAAACAAACAAAGAACATATACTTGTTTCTAAAGAGATTAAAATCCAAGAACAAGCACAAAACAAGAACACAAAAATTAAAAGTTTGATTTAATGAATAATATGTATATATTTAAATGCATTAATGGAGCCAACAGGTCGTCCTGGGTCTATTGTTTTTTCTAAACAATGTTGCATTATTCAACTTTTATCTCAACTTCAGCTATCAGTTACATGCAGTTCAGTTCCTAAGTCCCAATTGCTATGTAAGCTTCCTTCCTGTGCCCTTCTGAATGCCACGGAGCTCGACTTCATTTTCATAAAGACATTCGGACCTTGCAGCCAGAGAAAAGTAATTAAAGGAAGCATGATCCAGAACATCAATGGCTAGAGTCTACATTTACCAGCTTCCTCACGAAATTTATGAAAGTTATTGGTCTCAGCTCCTTAAAAACAGCCATATATTATTACGCAAAGATTGACGCAGTGTCAGATTTAAAAAAGTTAAAATCTTTTTGAAATAATTCGACACCTAACAATTAAGCCATGCTGTCACTGCAAATCTCCATCTCTGCGTTTATGAAATAAATTAGTACTTCCACACGGTTCACTCAACAGTTTTAAGTTAAAAAAAAAAAGGTTCAAAAAACGGCATAATTCCAATTAATATGTATCACTTTATTTACCTTATGTGGTTTCATATTGTAAACTTACATTAAAGTTTAAAAAAAATTATTTGTCAGTCTTTCTGATTCACCCACAAAGGATACTCTAGCATCTTGCCAATAGGAGATTATTGTTTTGCAAATGACTTGCACTGAAGGCAGTGGGTTCATAGTCCTTGGGGAGGGGTAATCCAATTTAATTAAATAACACCCAATTAGAAAGAGATTCCAGAGTGTACTTAGTGGATGAATTAAAAAGGTGGACAGGTAAAATGCAAGTTAATGCATTTATATAACTTTCAATTGATAAAGTGCTTGTTATTACCGGTATTTGCAAACATCTACTTGTAGTTTAATGCAAACTTATGTTATTTCATTTCTTATTTAATTATTTATTTTTAAACATGAAATTAGGTTAAAAACTAACACTCAACTGTGGAGTGTATGGATTTTATGCTAAACAAAGATACAACCGATGTTATTCTGCATGATGCCAGACTCACCTGTCTCACAGAATTGATGTTTGGCATTCCCAGCCCTGTGAAAGAGCTGTGGGATTGAGTAGGTAGTGCACTATTTAAATGGGGAAGCTTTGTGTTCTGATTGGAAATAAACTGCATGTTTTGTGGCTCTTCTGCTACAATGCCGTCCTGATCAGGGAGGAAGTACATAAGAGCGAAGGGAGAAGGTGAAGCCAGGAGCCCGACGCAGAGATACAAAGGAAGCCAGCATGGCAGCAATAGGGAAACAAGTAGAAAACAGTAATAAAGTTAGTGAACCCTGCAAAGCAAAGATTACATATATTCTACACTTTTAGCATCATAGAAAGGATGGTGCCCGTATCAAAGATATGGTACATAAAGAATCCTTCAACAAATGGAAGAAAGATAAAAAAAAAAAATATATAAAATGATTGCACCAAAATACAGGCGGAAAAAATAAACCGTAAAACAAAAAAGCAACAGCAGTTATGCCATACAGACAATGTACAGAGCAATATACAGAGATGCACTATATCTATAGGAATACATTTTTATATAGAAACAACAAGCAAAAAATATTTGACCATATAAATCTTTTCCAAAGATTTATTTAGCATTTTCTTTCAGGTGATGCCTGTCCTGGGAATTTATGTCATGTATTAACTGCAGCTTCACAATATTACATTGCATAATCCTAAACGTCATATGGAATATTAACAGAAGGATATTATTTATGGGGTTTGTGTCTCAAACACTGACAGGGAATGAACTGCAAGATTCTCACCCTTACCTTGCAAACACAAAGAAACCACCTCATTATACAGTAATGTAGAGTTAACACATTAGACTCATGCTTTTCATTCCAACCAATTACATAACCTGTGAAGTAATTTGGTAAAGTCTGATCTTACAGTACTTCCAGAAAATAAAAAAATAAAAAAAAATATGCACTAACCTTATCATAGTAAGGATTATGTTCCATGGAAGACTCTTTGGAAATGTGGCGTGGGCCGGGGCCTTTCCCGACCGCCCGGCTGTATTCTCCAAGACCGGGTTTATCCATATCCATTCTCTTGTCGGACATCATTCCTAGACAGAGCATTACAAATTGTATAAATCAGCATCAGGAAAAAAAAAAAAAAAAACACTTGTAAACAAAATACTAGATCACTTGAAACAAAAAGCACATGGGGCACACCAAAATGATTGGTTAATTCCAAACATATGTGCACCATTCCCTGGCTCCCAAGAAATGAACGTCAGGATCTTCAGTAATGATTTTACACATCCTGAAATTATTTTAGTTGTCTTGTTATAAGAAATAATGTAGATTGCAATGTTCTATTATGTCAGCAAGAAACAATTAATCATATGATCACCGCAGCCTCAGAAGTCAGCAGACAAATGAACACTGAAGAAATAACTGTACCGGAGCAGGTTTCTACACAAAGAAGAAAACTGCACTTGTAAAAGCAGATGACACCAATAGCCATGTGCAATTTTATGGATTTTATTATGCATACCTCCAGATACATCCATCTTATTGCTCTGCATGGAGTCATCAGGTGAGTCTCTCTGAAAACAGAAAAGAAAATAATCAATTCCAAAATCTGTAATTTACATGTATTGCATTTCATTTGGGAAATAATGAATGGCAGCTTTATACTTACTGAAAACCCCAGATTGCTGAAATGTTTGACAAATGGATTCATCCAGTTCTCATCTTGCTTATTCCCATTTTTCATGGTTCCCTGAGCAAGATGACAAACAGGTGTTAAAACAGTAAACGCGACGAGTGACTGATCTAGGTGTTTAAAGTACCACTGGGGTCATAAATTTAAAATTCCACCTTCTAAAAAAAACTATACTTGAAAACGGAGGCTTTCACATTCTGAAAAATGCTCTCAAATTTGTACCTTTTTTATGTAATTATACTGCTGTGGAAGCTCCCAGTTACCTATTTCCTTAGATGGGAGGGGAGACTCCGTTTCTCTTGGCAAAATTTAAATTTGCCAGCTACAACTGCAAGTGCTCTCATTAGAACTATTGCAAGACTATGTTTATAATGACAATGCTTAGTTAAAAAGTATGCAGTAAATAAAGGCATATAAAAGAAACATCTGAAGGATGTGCTTCTTTTACTTTCTAAAACATGTTGATCTTTATTAAAGTTTAGTCAAACAGGAGACAATTTAGAAAAACGTGTCCATAGGGGTCCTTCAAGATAAGATTGTCATTACCTTTGTAAGCCTGTTCTTCATATAAGGTGGCCAGTTGAGAGATTGGTTTGATTCCTGTGAGGTGTTACTGTTCCACATTCCAATCTCTACCTCATCGTCCTCCCAGTTATTGTGACGGTTACCAGTCATATCATCTCCACACCATCCTCCATCTTGCATAGATTTGGGACCTAGATGCAATAGAAAATATCTAAATACATCTGCTGGCAAATATAATCACAGCAACAACATTTTACATACAAATCATTTCTGCCTAGGAATCAGTGCTTATATCTTCTCTTCGTAACATGGCCTTTAAAGGACCTCTTCAATGGGAGGAATAAGGACATGTCTTTCCCTATGCACAAGTAGTGTGTTATAAAACTAAGATTTTCCACAGAATTGTATTTAAACTCTGCTAAATAATTCAGACATTGAGTTTAAATACAAAACTAGAAAATGTATGTTTTAAAGCCCAAAATTCTTGTAGTCTCTTTTTTTACTTACTGTAGGGGCACTTTTTTTAGTAGGGGACAATAGATTAAATCCTATTATTTATATAATGAGAATTGGCTACTAAAAATCCTATACCGAGCTAACTGGAGGTCATTTAATTTTATGCAAGTACAAATGTTTCACTGCTTTATGAGCACAAAATTGCCCACCTTGAAGTTGTCCTAATCTATTTTAGAGTCAATATCCAAAGAAAAAGATAACACTGCAGCTAAAACAGACTCTGCCTGAACACACAATGTAACACTGGTTAAAATACTGTCAAACTGTAGAGACATGGCGACAAGGAGGAGGCGATCTGCTAGATATTGGTAAGTTAGCCAAAATGACTATGGAATGCTTTAATAACACATTAGTGCAAGGCATATGGCAGTGTTTAGTTATTTAGCGAAATCAGCCATTACTTTGCATTGTGTATAGTCCCTTTTGCTCTAGATATACGTGCAAGCAAAGTTGTGAATCAGAGAGTGCATCAAATAGGATTAAAGGGCCACTGTAGACCCCAAAAAATGCAAGCATGCATTGTAAGTCTGTGAGTTTCAATCCCGCGCGGTGCTTTAGGGAAAGCGCTATGGACACCGGATTCCAATCTCAAAGACAGGGCGCTCCATTCATTGCAATGTGTGAATCTTGAACTTGTCATTACCTGTAACTTAACTTATGTATAGCGCTACGGAATGTATAAAGTAGAAAAAAAAATGCATTAAATATGGACAGTGGGGACTTGTTTTCTCCTCCGGTGCCGTGTGGCTCTTTAAAAATATGCTTCACCATCCCCAACCAATCTGGCTAATGCTTTGAGCTTTTGATTATGGATTAGTGAGGGATCTTATTCTATTTAAATGGAACACGCTCAAGTCCAGAGTCTATGTCTGATAATACTAAAATTTAAACATCAGCTCCCCCCTCAAAGGACCAGAAGCAGACACCTTGAAGCATTCAATGCAAACACAGCTTTCCAGAAATGTAAACAACGTATCACAATCCTCAATGGTTCTGAAGAGATATCAGTGTATTTTTTATTCCCATTAAAAACCAGTTGAAAGAACTTTCCTGTTTAATTATCCTCCTAGTCAGATCGAAAAGTTTGCAAACATTTGTTTTTTTCATTCTTTAGTGGTTATTTAACCTTAAAAGTTGTATTGATTATTTCCTACCAACAACTAGTATTATTGTTAAAACATACTAGTTTTGCCTGGAACTTGCTGCCCAATGGGAGTGTGGCTCCAGCCAGATGATGCTGCTTCAGGTTTGGGATCACCCCATCCACTGCCAGTGTCCACAGGTTTGCCCCATGCAGAAGTACCATTATTCACAGCAGGAGTGGGAGTTTCTGACCAAGATTCTCCCCAACCTATGAAAACAAAAGTTAAAGAAGAAAACTTAATATGTACAGAATAAAATCACAAACTCAAGGTTAAAAATACTTCACACTTCATATAATAAAAGGTGTTTTTTTCCTTATTCAACCATTTTTTAGGATACCAATTATAATATGCCATCTCAAAAATACCACAAAATGTGAACGCCAATGCATAAACAGTCAATATTTTATAAATACATAAGAAGAGTATGTACGCAAGTACTTACCAGAAGTGTTGTTGCTCTCCTTGTTTGGCATGGCACTTGAAGGTGGGGGCATCGGCTGAAGCTGGGATTGATTTTCTGCAGCACTAGTGCTGTTTGATGTGTTTTTATCCCACATATTCACATTGCTGTACTTGTATTGGTCAGGATCACCCCAAGCAGCAGTTCCATCATCTATACGCTTTTTGCGTCGCACAGACTCAGGAGATGGCTCTTCCCAACCTGTTGGCTCCTCCTCTTTTACAGGTGCTGCCGCTGGTCCACCCGACCAACCAGATTTATTGTTGGTAGTCTGTGGCCCCCATGATCCAGTCTCCGGTTTCTTGTTCCATTCTGTAGAGTTACTTGATTGTAAATCACTCTCCATTGGTGTTGGGGCACAGCTGGAAGCCTCACCATTCCCCTGGGTATTGTTAGGCTCTCCCCATCCTTGGGTTGAGTTTGTTTTTGCAGGATCTCCCCAACCGGTGGAGTTTGCATTTCCACTACCCCAGGAGTTGGATCTACTAGGCTCGCCCCAATTAGACATTGATCTTTCATTGTCACTTCCATTATTTGACTTTGTTACACCCCAATGATTACTCTTGGAATTATCCCCTCTATCACCACCATTGGCTCCCCACCCCTGTTTGACCTTCTGTGCATCATTCCAAGTAGATTTGTCCTCTTTAGCTGTCCCCCATGATTGATTGCTCTTGACCGTTCCAGTAGTAGCAGCAAATTGATCTTCCCAATTCCCTTGGCTTATTGAGCCTTTGGCATCTCCCCACCCTGTAGCAGACTTTGGATCTCCCCACCCAGATACTGATGAGGTATCATTGCTATTAGGGTTGGGTTTTTCCACCCATCCCCCTGAGTTAGAAGTCTTTGACACAGTGCTTTCCCAAGCATCTGTTCCATTGTCAGTCTTTTTGTCTTTCCTAGGTGAAGCAGATTCAGTATTCCAGGCAGTGTTCTGTTTAACTGGAGTTTGTCCCCAGCCAGTGTTGCACAAGACTCGCGGGTCCAGGTCACCTTTATTTACAATACTTTGGAGTAATGTTTGCTGGTCCGTGTTCCTTCTCTCCACCATCCTTATTCCGCTTGCTTGCTCATTCTGGCTTCCAGTGCTATCTACGCTACCTTCACTTTCCCCTGTACCTGTTCTTTTGGTCCATACCATATTTGACTCATTTCCCCTAGACCCTGTTAGTTTTTGCCCCATATTCTCTTCCTCAGCAGATTTCCAGGTGTTTGATGCTTTCCTACTATTTTCTGTGTTTTCTCCCTCATTGGAATGCTGATTGCTAGGCATTTTGTTCCATTCGCTGTTTGATAGATTAGTGCCAGTGTTTTGTGCTGGGTTTCCCCATCCTCTGCAACTTCCTCCAGAAGTCCCTCCGTTTACATTTCCCCAATGCATATTTTGGGAGTTTACAGTCCCCGACTCCCATGCTCCTTTATGCCCATTGATTTTATAGTTTGGACAGTTGGGCCCATTCAAGCCCTGCTGCATTATAGTCGCATTCACAGTGTCACCATTAGCTTGTCCTTTAGGGACTGAATTTTTTTCTCCGGAATAATTTGGGCCAGAAGTACCCCATGTAGTACCATACGATCCACCGTTTTTTTCCTCACCATTGGTTAGATGAGGAATGGAAGTGCCATTTGTAACTGAAGGGGTGTGAAGTGGAGAATGATTCATGTTGCTCACACACCAAGCCCCATGCCCTGTAGAATTAGGCAGTTCATTTGTCTGCATTAAGCCAGCAGAGTTTGGTAAACTAGAGGTCATGAAGTTAGTAGTGTTATTTGGTCCAGTCATTTCAGTGTTAAGGTTTTGAGGTTGCCCACTATAAGAAACCTTCCGTGTACCATTGACTTCAGAATCGCCATTCTCCTGAAGGTTTCCCCAGGAGCCAGGGGCAGAGCTTCCCGCTTTAGGGTTAATACTCAGATTGTTAGACACCTGACCTATAGTACTGCTTGGAACATTTGTGCCAGAATTATTAGACCCTTTAAGGGTGTGTCCATTGCTATCCAAAACGGGCCAGGCACCATGGTTACCGTTCATATTCAAAGTGCTTGGATTATTAATAACTCCATTAGCTGAAGTATTTGCGGTGCCCCAAGCATTAATCCTGTTGTGCCTACTGTCCGATTTGCTATCGGGGCCATCATGACATGTGCTTATCACGGATCCATGGTTCATCCCCCATGGTCCATTAATACTTCCATTGCCTCCATTATTGCTGTTGGTGCCTACCAAAAGTTTGCTCTGAGAACTAAGCCCAATTCCATTTCTCATGGTATCCATTTCTCCTACGCTATCCCCAAGTGGCACTAGGTGGCTCGTTTCCGGCCCAGAGATTGTGGCAGAGTCAATATCCATACATTCTGAAGCCAACTCTGGGCTGTTGCCTGTGATCGATGGCCACGTTTCTTTGTCAGTGCCGTCTACAATAACTTTATCCCAATTTGTGCCTGAATCACCATTGGAAGAGACGGATCCCCAGTGTGAATTTTCATAGTGCGATCCTAGATTGAGATCTGGAAGAGGGCAAACATATATAAAAAAAGGTAAATTAAATTTATAAAATAAATAGCAAAAACATTAGCAATTTCAACAAAACCAAAAAAAAAAAAAAAAAAAAGATTTTAAAAAGAAAAGCAAATCTTGCAAACCATTTTCTTGGGGAAAGAAAACACATTTGAAAGCTAGATAAATTCCTAGAGACAATGTCAGTTCCATATCCTATACATTTTGGCTGGTATTCTCCAAACCAATGCCACTAACCCACAAAAAAAATAATTGTAAAATAAAAGAAAACACTGAAACTTGAGAAGCTTAGATTTTAGAACCAGGGAGAAGATGACAAGCAACAAAAGCTGACATTACATAGGGCTGAGAACAAGATTCACTCAGCACCTCATCGGCATACATCCTCTCCCAGGTATATTTACAGCAGAGACGGCAGGAGTTGGTGGTGGGGTATGAAGGACAGGAGGGCAATGGTCAGTGGAGAAGAATAAGGGAATGGGGAAATGAAGGGGATACATAGATTATATTATATATATCATATATTTTGGTTACCTTACTAATGGGTATAATGGCTTCAGCTAGCTATCAAGGTTACAGCCAGAGATCTGCTTGCATTACAGTTAACAGATACAAATAAAATGAATGGGTTATTATACACATGGCCGCTCTAAACAATTGCAGACTCCTAAAGTTAAGATCTTCTCTAAAGAGGCATTTATATCCTAAACAAGTTTGTGATTATTGTTTTGCTAAACTAGAATGGTTTTAAGAGCAAGCTGCGTTTTCATATGCTTAAGGGAAGCCATGTTTCCTATGGTTATGGATTGCAAGAGCGTATCATTTGTGGGAACATTTGCATGCCCCTGCCAAGGTTCCCAGAATGCAGTGTAGTAACTGTATTTCTCGGAATTCTGGGCATGAAACAAGTTTAACTTTGTACTATTTACTTGCCATAATGAAAAACAAACAGGCTTATGCAGGCAAAATGGTGTACTACATACTGATCTCAAAGAGCTTACAGCTGAGGAAACTAATGTAATGGAAAAAAAATGAAACACGCAAATAAAATATACATTCCTCTGCTGGCTCCTACCATTAATTTATTTTTTTACAATGTAGTGCAAGTAGAGACAAGATCTCTCATACAACTGACAATGTCAGTTAATCCTTTCTCTCCTTGTTATTTCCTGCTACCTAGATCAACCTGACAAACTATTTTCAATTATTTAGAGTTAAGAAGGGTGTGTAAAACAAGTATGAAGTAGAGAGAGCCCGGCAGCTCAATAATCAAATTATGAGAGGCGCAAGAACTGCTCAAACCCTTGAAAAACATATGTGCAGCAGTTTTACCATATATTTGCTCACTAAGGCCCTCATTCAATTGCAATTTGGCCAATTGAATAGGGGTCTAAATAAGCACATAACATATTTTTTTAAAGAAGTTTTTAGTTAGTAAACATTTATCCAAAAGCAAGGTTTTCACTAACTAAAAACTTATTTAAAAAAAATATGTTATGTGCTTATTTAGAGCACTATTCAATTGGCCAAATTGCAATTGAATGAGGGCCTAAGACAGGAAGGGCAATAGCTTTATTATGCATTTAAAAAGTTCATATTTGAAATATTGAAAAAATTGTTTTTTTTTTGGTAGGAAACGGATTAAATTTCCTTGAAACTAAGGGGATATGCATTATATGACCATAGGTCTCATTGGCAGACAATTATGACTCATACAACTATTAATATCAGTATCCTTTTTTGTAACGTGCCAACATGTTCCATAGCGCTATACAGGGGTTAAGTACAAATAAAAAGATACAAAATAAAACAAGGTCTGGTCTTTAGAGATCAAAATCTTATGTACATGGTGCTTTTTTTCTGGAGGCACCTTACATGGATTGAAAACTTGCAAAACGTAAGAAACTACTGGTCGATAACAACAAACCTCCCAGAGCAATTATAGATTAAAATCAGTTTGTTCTTTACTGGCACCCTTATCTGAATCAAATAGTCATTCAGACACAAAAATGCTTTCCATGCTCCTTTAAGAACAACATTTTTTTTACATTTTCTTTATATTCTTTTAAAGAGTATTAGGGGATAATCTGCGAGTGTCATGTCCCTCTAAAAATGGTAGGGTAAGCACTTTTCAGGATAATTTTTTTTTTTTTTTCATACTTCAACATTGATTAACAATTAAAATAAATGTGCTAACAGCACCAAAGAAAGGCTTTGTTACCACCAAGCATGGCCACTATTACACCCTTTCATACTGCCTCCTACACAATAGAAGGAAAAAATAAAATCATCTCAGACTGAATTAATGATGCAGACCAGATAATCCCAGACATGCTCACTTTGGAGGCGCTTATAGGATTGCAGCCATGTTTGCACGTGCATTTGTAATGCTAAGTAAAAGTATATGGAATTCTCCAGGTTTTAACCTTATATCAGAAACGCACATTACATGGATTCATTCTATACATATAGTTTTATTTAATCTAAAAAAAAAAAAAAAAAAAAAAAAAAAGGTTCCCACACCCCCAAATGTGCCTACATAGGCACCCTGTACTAACCAATAAAAAAAATCTTACTGCAAGTATGTTATTTTTTTTAACCCTTTACTAACCTTCCAGGCAGTAGCAGCACAAAGCAGAGATCCAGATCATGTCTGCCTGAGTAGTTTCATTCAAGGGAGGAGAGAGAGGTGTTTGGTGGGAACAAGAATACAAATCCCATGATGCTTTGCTGCAGAAACTGAATTCCCATACTGCTACAATGTAGTAGCCGCCTCTAATTTACCACAATGAAATATATGCTAATTTAGTTTGGATTCTAATTTCTGCTCAAAATAAACTGCCAGAAATTTACAAACTTTAAAGTAAGTCTATTATTGTTTATTTTGGGGACTTTTTCGTACAAAAAATGTTTGCATAGACTCCTGAATCAAATACATCCATGACACTTCTAAATACCTTTAATGGTGAACTAAAATAGATTTTCCCTTATACTGACCCTTTAAAGAGCAAAACCAGGCTTGCAGAATTTGCCCAGAAATCAGTATGAAATAAAAAAAATAAAAAATGTTGTAACACTGCAGCAATCAATTTGGATGACACCAACGGGACTAAAACAAGGCGACCCGAGATGTTAAGAAAACTTTTCTAAAAAAAAAAAAAATGTCTTCCTACAAGTGCAAGTCTGTAAAACATGGGGGAGGGAGAGAAAGCTTTTAATACCTCCGGAACAGTCCTGAAACTTTGAATGCGTACTTCAAAAAACAGCCAGAAGGCTCCTAGCAACAGCTCTAAACTGCACTGATCCTGCTATTCATGGGATGTAACAAAACACAGATTCCAACCGCACTAAATCACAGGGTAAAAATAACCCCATATTGTAAACACCAGCAGTGACGCAGGCTTCGGAGGAACGGGGGATAGGACGGGGAAGGAGACGAGGGACTTAGAGAAACGGGGCAGAGATTTGGCAATCGGAAACATAGCAGAGGGCTTAATCCAAAACTCATGTTTTTATGCTTGAGGGACTTGAAGTATAACAATGAGGTTACTGTGCAGACCAACTTAATCTCAGAGGAAAGCAATCGTTTATACTGTGTTATACATAAGATTTGATTTAGATCTTGACAGAACGCTACAATTTCATCAATAAGAGCTGTGAAATCTAAAAATGATTTCATTTGAAGTGCGTAACACATTGTAACTTGTCTAAATGATCTAGTTAGACACCAAAGATATTTTAACAGCAGTGAAAACGGTCCGGTCTCGTACATCCGAAAGAGATAATATCCATGATGTATTTAAAAAATGGCCCCAGCAGCATAATTAGGCAGCAAAAATGTTAAGCAAATTTTAATTAGAACTAAAAAAAAAAAAAAAAAAAATAAGGGGGGGCGGATTTTACTTCACTTTACCAGCAGCGTTCTCAAAAAAACATAAACTACCCTCACACATGCAACTTTCATCATTCATTCATGCAAGCTGCCTTCTTTTGGGTGTATGAGGGGGGAAGTAGAAGCTGCAGCTACCCACACTGGGCTGACGGGGTCCCCTCTGTGCTGCAGCTACCGACACTGGGCTGACGGGGTCCCCTCTGTGCTGCAGCTCCCCACACTGGGCTGACGGGGTCCCCTCTGTGCTGCAGCTCCCCACACTGGGCTGACGGGGTCCCCTCTGTGCTGCAGCTACCCACACTGGGCTGACGGGGTCCCCTCTGTGCTGCAGCTACCCACACTGGGCTGACGGGGTCCCCTCTGTGCTGCAGCTACCCACACTGGGCTGACGGGGTCCCCTCTGTGCTGCAGCTCCCCACACTGGGCTGACGGGGTCCCCTCTGTGCTGCAGCTACCCACACTGGGCTGACGGGGTCCCCTCTGTGCTGCAGCTACCCACACTGGGCTGACGGGGTCCCCTCTGTGCTGCAGCTACCCACACTGGGCTGACGGGGTCCCCTCTGTGCTGCAGCTACCCACACTGGGCTGACGGGGTCCCCTCTGTGCTGCAGCTACCCACACTGGGCTGACGGGGTCCCCTCTGTGCTGCAGCTACCCACACTGGGCTGACGGGGTCCCCTCTGTGCTGCAGCTACCCACACTGGGCTGACGGGGTCCCCTCTGTGCTGCAGCTACCCACACTGGGCTGACGGGGTCCCCTCTGTGCTGCAGCTACCCACACTGGGCTGACGGGGTCCCCTCTGTGCTGCAGCTACCCACACTGGGCTGACGGGGTCCCCTCTGTGCTGCAGCTACCCACACTGGGCTGACGGGGTCCCCTCTGTGCTGCAGCTACCCACACTGGGCTGACGGGGTCCCCTCTGTGCTGCAGCTACCCACACTGGGCTGACGGGGTCCCCTCTGTGCTGCAGCTACCCACACTGGGCTGACGGGGTCCCCTCTGTGCTGCAGCTACCCACACTGGGCTGACGGGGTCCCCTCTGTGCTGCAGCTACCCACACTGGGCTGACGGGGTCCCCTCTGTGCTGCAGCTACCCACACTGGGCTGACGGGGTCCCCTCTGTGCTGCAGCTACCCACACTGGGCTGACGGGGTCCCCTCTGTGCTGCAGCTACCCACACTGGGCTGACGGGGTCCCCTCTGTGCTGCAGCTACCCACACTGGGCTGACGGGGTCCCCTCTGTGCTGCAGCTACCCACACTGGGCTGACGGGGTCCCCTCTGTGCTGCAGCTACCCACACTGGGCTGACGGGGTCCCCTCTGTGCTGCAGCTACCCTCTGTGCTGCAGCTACCCACACTGGGCTGACGGGGTCCCCTCTGTGCTGCAGCTACCCACACTGGGCTGACGGGGTCCCCTCTGTGCTGCAGCTACCCACACTGGGCTGACGGGGTCCCCTCTGTGCTGCAGCTACCCACACTGGGCTGACGGGGTCCCCTCTGTGCTGCAGCTACCCACACTGGGCTGACGGGGTCCCCTCTGTGCTGCAGCTACCCACACTGGGCTGACGGGGTCCCCTCTGTGCTGCAGCTACCCACACTGGGCTGACGGGGTCCCCTCTGTGCTGCAGCTACCCACACTGGGCTGACGGGGTCCCCTCTGTGCTGCAGCTACCCACACTGGGCTGACGGGGTCCCCTCTGTGCTGCAGCTACCCACACTGGGCGGACGGGGTCCCCTCTGTGCTGCAGCTACCCACACTGGGCGGACGGGGTCCCCTCTGTGCTGCAGCTACCCACACTGGGCTGACGGGGTCCCCTCTGTGCTGCTGCTACCCACACTGGGCTGACGGGGTCCCCTCTGTGCTGCAGCTACCCACACTGGGCGGACGGGGTCCCCTCAATGCTGCAGCTACCCACACTGGGCTGACTGGGTCCCCTCAATGCTGCAGCTACCCACACTGGGCTGACGGGGCCCCCTCAATGCTGCAGCTACCCACACTGGGCTGACGGGGTCCCCTCTATGCTGCAGCTCCCCACACTGGGCTGACGGGGTCCCCTCTATGCTGCTGCTACCCACACTGGGCTGACGGGGTCCCCTCTATGCTGCTGCTCCCCACACTGGGCTGACGGGGTCCCCTCTATGCTGCAGCTACCCACACTGGGCTGACGGGGTCCCCTCTATGCTGCTGCTACCCACACTGGGCTGACAAGGACACCTTCATCCCACAGCTACCGTTTAATCTTAATTATATAAAATAAAAGACAGTGTCAAAATTGTCTGAAGCGTTCCTATTCTTTGCCTTATATTAGTAATAGAACCAAACACTTAGTTGAAATTGTAGGCGGCAGACAAGCTTAGGTTTGAAAAAAAATGTTTTATATCCGTACTGAATCACATATTTTTGCTGCTACTAGTTGCTGTCCTTTGGCTGTAAACCATCTCCCATCCTGTACTGCAGTTCTGAGAAACTTTAAAAACTGTAAATGAACACATTTTAAAAACCATATAGAGGCAAGTGAAACAGTAATATGGGTGGGGTTGGGGTGTTTGACTTAATGTATGCAGAGTGCACTTGTGCTCCCTAAGCAGAGATGGCTAGACGTAAAAGGTGGTATTTACAGTCTGTGACATAATACTGTTCTGCACTGTGTAAGTGGGTGGATTGTGATACTGCCTCCCCTTATTTCTTATTTAACACTGTAAGCAGCAGCATATTTTTAGCATCTGTTTAACATCTTGAAAATAGTAAAGACAGCTACTGTCTTCACTACTTACAAGTCGGTAAATAACTTTTTACTTCGGTAATTGAATATACTTAAAATCAGGAAATTGTATAGTGAAGAGAAGAAAAAAAAACTAACAAACTTGTGCCTATTTAGCATAATTGTGCATCAAAAAGTTAAAGGTATTTTTAATGGGAAACAAGCAGATGTTCATGTTTATCCCGGTTACCGGAGACATCCATTTTGTTATTTTGGTGATTGTTACATGTATGAGAGGGGCATTTACATTTCTACAGGAGATGACACACATCAATTGATGAGAGTAGCCCGCTTCAGTATGTAATTGGGTAATGAAGGAGGTGTCAATTTCCAAAAGCACCAATAAAGTAACTATTCTCCCTCCCTCTCACAGTCCTATTTAGTGAATCTAATATAATAAAAAAAAATAAAAAAACATTAAAAACGGTCTATACATTGTACTAGCAGTCTTTCTGTACAGTAAAATTCTGAAATATTTACAATTGATTTTGAGACTCCTGTACACCAATGTGTGGCTCGGTGGGCTAATTTGCAGCTCAAAGTCCTTGATAAAGGTGGGAGAGGGTTTTAACTGCTAGATAACATTGGGGATCCTTACAGAAACAGTCAAGCAGTCTAATCCTAAATACCACACCAAAGCAGCTAGTATGCAGGAGCCACTCATTTGCAGATAAATGCAGCAACAAGGAATTTCCCAGGATCGATTCAATTGTATAACACAACATGTGGCCAGTTTCTCATGTACTCATGAGTTTTGGGTGACAAGAGTCTCTTTAATCAGACATATGGAAAATTACATTATACAAAGTAACTGAAAGTGTGTTCAGTTGTAAATGTTAATTTCTTACAGGATTTTTCGAAAACAATGGCCCTAACAAGTACATTATATTGAAAAGGCAGAAGTGAAACTTAAATGTTCCTTATATAAACTTAAATATTTTATAAAAATTCAGCAGTCTGTCCTAGACAAGTAATGATCCTCGACTTGCAAAAGCAAGGTAGTTAATAAAAAAAATGTTCTGCAACAGCTATAACTCCTCCATAAAAGGGAACAAAGTGGTACAGGGGTCAGTGTATGTCCTTGCTGCTCAGAGACAGCTGCAAGTACTCATGTCAAAAAAGCAAGCGCAAAATTCAATTTGAGACCACACAAAGTGTACATATAATGGCACATTTATAGCACAGTGCAATTTTTAGCCACAAAAGCTCGACATGGCATGCACATCGGCTGCATTCAACAGGCAGGGAAGAGGCTAAGCAAGCAGGGAAGAATAGCACCACAACCGTTGCATATAAACACCAACTACACGCTGCCAAGTGAGGCATTTTACCCACAAGCACAGGCAATGCACACACTTAAGAGGCTTAAACAAAAATTCACCTAGCTGGTTAGGGGAGTGGCTGACCAAATCCCGAATGGGAGGCATGCCTACGGAAAAGCAAGAAAGTAAAACAAAAAGTTATTTTAGGATATACGTAATCATTCCAGCTACATAATAACCAAGTAACAAAATGTATAAGACTGTATTGTTCTACATTGTCCAGAAGCCACAAATAAAAAAAAATAAAAAAAGCTTAGTTTGCCCAGTCAATAGCAGGGGAGGGATGAGATTATCTTTTGTGCACTTGCATTTTAGCAACAGAGGAAAGCACAGATTATACTATAGACTAGTATTAGACACCACATTAAAGCGGACAAACATAAAAAATTAAATGGTTAAAAGGACCACTGTACTGCTTTAATAGGAGCTACATGTTTTAAATAGATAATCACAAAAGGACACTCCTATTCAAGGATTGTAAAAAATTTAAATAAAAAATATTCAGTATTAAATTTACTTACAAAAGATAATTCATTATAAAGGTCAATGGGGGAGTTGGTTCTATCTAGTAGACTGCCAAATTATCAGGCACAAAGTTGTATCGACACAATACCTTCCATTGCAAGTCTGCGAGTTTTCAGTCTTTCACGGCGCTTTGGGTAAAGCACTATGGACACTGGAGTCTAAGCTCAAAGGCCGGGCCCTCCATCTTCTGTAATGTGTTCATAATGTTTTTGTACAGCACTACAGAATAGGTTGGCGCATTAAAAATAAATTATAATAATAATAGCCTGGTCCCTTCTGTGTTCAATGAGCTTTTGCTGTGGGGTAGTTTATGAATGATTGTTTGATTAGATATCTAATCAAATTTCCTTAAAATCATTTCTATTTGTCCCTTCTACTACCTTATCAGGGAGGAGACAAACCTCTCAACTGGAGACAGATTCTCTAATCAGTGAAAGTGAATTCAATATTGAATACTCCTAATATAAGTAATTAAATAGGAATTTTATTATATAATCAAAGCATCATTTAAAAAAAACATCATTTAAAAAAAAAAAAAAAATAGCTGATTGTGTTAGTGCATTACAGTTATCCTTTAAATATGCCAAATAAAATAAATCCAATTAATTGTATTCATACAATGTATTCATATAGCAGGTACTGAAAATGAATACAGATTTGGGTTTTTGTTTTGATGAATTCTGTCTGCTGTATATCCCATAAATGGTCTATATGCTACTGGTTTGATTGAAAAAGTCTGCAAAAAGGTAAAATGAAACGTCCAACCCATACTATATGTATGTCTAACCGTAGAAGTAAATTAAAATTGTATATATGGTTTGTATAATTTAAATTAGATGGCACGACAGCGGCTCACCGAGACTTTGTCAATTTGTTTAGGGTAAGGATTACATTTAGGGGTTAGTTTAGGTTAAGGGTTAGCGTAGTGACCTTGCACTATGTAAAGCTTATCATCTACCATTACCCCCCAAGAACAAAGTCTAGTTGAGTTACTGTCTCGCAACATGTGGTCACAGCACGCCACTGCCGACAAGCACAAAACAGGACAGATCTTGATGGAACAAAATATTTAAAGGACCATTCCTCAAACTAATGAGCCTTCGACTAGCAATATCAGTATTAGCTGCCACATTCCCATTACAAGGACAAAAGTATAACAAGCATTTAAAGTCTCAGCACACACCAAGAAGTCAAAAAGAAACCAAAATGGTAGATTCAACTACAACATAACTGAATACAAGATTATAAAAAATGTGCAGCGTTTGCTTGCAAATAGATTAAAGAATCGCTGTAGTCTTTTATAGTAAAAATGTACTATTTTAAAGAACTTTGATTTATGTTCTACAATGGTTCTTTAATAAAGATTTTTTTTTAAACTAATATTGGAGCTAGGTATAAAGTAAAATCACCTCCAGCTGCCCTACCTGTTTTTCATAACATAAGGAGAAAGTTATTAGTTATAAAAACATGAAAAGATATGTCCTGTGTATCCAAGTGTACAAGGTTTCTACCTACTTGACAAAAAGGATAAGTATTGTATGTCTTATGACAACAATGCACATGCTCAAGACTGCATTAGGCTACTTTTTTTAAATTCCACTGCAATAGCCAAACAATAGGGATGTCTGCGTATTTAGGAAATACAACAAATTAAGCATTTGAGGAAAATAAATTAAAATGTAGCTTTTAAAATGTACATTTGAACTTTAACAATGTTGCTTCCAGCAGATCTGCTTCCCTTCAGCTATAAGCCCAGTGGGGACCTCACTAGGAAGCTTTACTACTTTTTTGCAGCCACTGAGAGAAGTAGACATACAAGGGCAGTTCCCATAAAGACCCAGTAATGGGATAGAAGTTTATAACTATGCAGACATTTTATTGAAGAAAAAAAAAGCACAACACATTTTTATTTTGGAGACCTAATATTTTGGAATGCATATAAAGATGCAGCTTCTAATTTATCGTCCTGCATATGCAATTACGCTACTGTGTAATCTACCATTATAGTTTCTGCTGCACAACCTCGGGAGGATGCCAATTGCAGAGGTTGCTTTTATCTGAAAGCTAAAGTCACTAGTACTTTCAAATGAACTACTGAGAAGCTCATTAAGAAAACA
>CM050172.1:37126675-37134175 GCA_027410445.1 Discoglossus pictus | reverse complement strand
CAATATTTGTCTACAAAGTTTTTTTTAGGACAACCTTGTGGACAGAAAGAATGACTCAAAAAAAAAAAAAAACACGACGACCACCACTTAAGCGTACACCAACACTGGCTTTACTACACAGGTCTGATAAATTCAGAATTAATCTCTTAGCATAAAGACCCATGTTAGAATGAGCATGACCAATGAGTGTGTGTGCATCCTGGGTGCACCTTTACCTCTAAATTTTAACTCTTCAATATACCACCTCCACTGAATGACAGTGTCCTATTAGCAAGAGACCATGCACAGCCATCATGCTTAACTGCCAGTTACCTTTTAAATATATAGTTTGATAAAAACATGCAGTGCATCAATCTAAGCTTTACAAATCCCTCGCTCTATGTATCTATCTATCCATATACACACACAGTGGATATAAAAAGTCTACACACCCCTGTTAAAATGTCAGGTTTCTGTGCTGTAAAAAAATGAGACAAAGATAAATCATTTCAGAACTTTTTCCACCTTTAATGTGACCCAGAAACTGTACAACTCAATTGAAAAACAAACTGAAATCTTTTAGGTAGAGGGAAGAAAAAATATAAAAATAATATAATTGCATAAGTATGCACACCCTTAAACTAATACTTTGTTGAAGCACCTTTTGATTTTATTACAGCACTCAGTCTTTTTGGGTATGAGTCTATCAGCATGGCACATTTGCCCACTCTTCTTTGTAAAAACACTCCAAATCTGTCAGATTGCGAGGGCATCTCCTGTGCACAGCCCTCTTCAGATCACCCCATAGATTTTCAATCAGATTCAGGTCTGGGCTCTGGCTGGGCCATTCCAAAACTGTAATCTTCTTTGTTGATTTGGATGTATGCTGTGGGTCGTTGTCATGCTGGAAGATGAAGTTCCTCTTCATGTTCAGCTTTCTAGCAGAAGCCTGAAGGTTTTGTGCCAATATTGACTGGTATTTGGAACTGTTCATAATTCCCTCTATCTTAACTAAGGCCCCAGTTCCAGCTGAAGAAAAACAGCCCCAAAGCATGATGCTGCCACCACCATGCTTCACTGTGGGTATGGTGTTCTTTTGGTGATGTGCAGTGTTGTTTTTGCGCCAAACATATCTTTTGGAATTATGGGCAAAAAGTTCAACCTTGGTTTCATCAGACCATAACACCTTTTCCCACATGCTTTTGCGAGACTTCAGATGTGTTTTTGCAATATTTAGCCTGGCTTGGATGTTTTTCTTCGTAAGAAAAGGCTTTCGTCTTGCCACTCTACCCCATAGCCCAGACATATGAAGAATACAGGAGTTTGTTGTCACATGTACCACACAGCCAGTACTTGCCAGATATTCCTGCAGCTCCTTTAATGTTGCTGTAGGCCTCTTGGTAGCCTCCCAGACCAGTTTTCTTCTCGTCTTTTCATCTATTTTGGAGGGAGCTCCAGTTATTGGTAATGTCACTGTTGTGCCATATTTTCTCCACTTGATGATCACTGTCTTCACTGTGTTCCATGGTATAGCTAATGCCTTGGAAATTCTTTTGTACCCTTCTCCTGACTGATACCTTTTAACAATGAGATCCCTCTGATGCTTTGGAAGCTCTCTGTGGACCATGGCATTTGCTGTGGGATGTGACTAAGAACATTTCAGGAAAGACCAACTAGAGCAGCTGAACTTTATTTGGGGTTAATCAGAGGCACTTTAAATGATGGCAGGTGTATGCTGACTCCTATTTAACACGATTTGGAATGTGATTGCTTAATTCCAAACACAGCTACATCCCCAGTTATAAGAGGGTGTGCAGACTTATGCAAACACATTATTTTTCTTTTCTTTTTTTTCTTCCCTCCACCTAAAAGCTTTCAGTTTGTTTTTCAATTGAGCTGTACAGTTTATAGGTCATATTAAAGGTGGAAAAAGTTCTGAAATGATTTATCTTTTTCTAATTTTTTAACAGCACAGAAACCTGACATTTTAACAGGGGTGTGTAGACTTTTTATATTCACCGCACACACACGGCTCCTAAATGTCTAGTATATTTATCCATATACTCTTCCTTCTGTGGCTCCTGCAAAATATAAAATACAGAAAAACTGACTGGTTCCTCACTGATCTGGCTGGCACATAAGTTTCATATACATTTGTCAACCTTTCCTATAAAAAGAAAACTTTTATAAATTGTGCTCATTAATAGAAAATATTTTTTTTACTTGGGTTAAGCAGGGTGTTAAAAACAGGCCAGGATTTCCTGCAAATAATAAAGGCAGCAACTATCACACCAGCATACATGCAGGAAAATACTGGCCTGCACTCCGCGCTTGAGAACAGACATTGCCTGTCAGCTGAGACCTAAATCATTGTACATTATTGTGTGCCACAAATAAATAAACCATATTAACAATTACAGTGGAATTAAGTGAAAGTGTTTATCCATAAATTACGTTTGGCAGTTGAATCATATTCTAGTAAACAGCAATTAGTAGAAACCGCAACAAGCTCGATCTAAAACCACTCGTTTAAATTACTCTTATATCAGATAAACAATTATAAACCAAAACAGGCGTGATCATACAGGAGGGCTTTGCATATCCCAGGAGCCTCAGCTCCTGAAATGTTACTGCTTGGTCCTAACTATGATATAGATAGATAAATGGTAATTTGTTGACCCGCCATGTAAGGATTTGTGTGTTAGTTTAGTTACAGATTAGCAACATATTCCAATGTCCTCTCCAGCAATTTTTACCAGCCGGGTGGCACAAAGGAGTAGCCGGATTCTACAATGTGTGTTATTGCTAATTAGGTGGGTGGAGCGGCCTCCTAAATTGGGAGGAGGCGAACGCTGCATTCCGTATTTGAAGGGAGAAAAAGCTGATTTTAATAGACATTTGAAATTAGCACTTCAGCTTCCAGCACTATGGCCTCTCCACCCCTATTAGGAGTCCTGGAGATGAAAGAGGATCCGCCCAGAAGGCTGCCCCAAATTATTATTTTTTATATACTGTGTAAATCTGCCTACAACTGCCACTGCAGGGAAGCAGGCAGATAGGGACTTCTATCAGGACAACTCCCTGAGCAGATGGAAACGTAGAAAAGCAGACATGATGAAGTCAAAAGGACAGATGTAACATTTATACAATAAAACTGTTTAGTCACAGATTACCAATAAAAAAAGAATAATAATAATAATCAGTATATGTAGACAAAAAAGCAAATTATGCAGCTATCAAAACCTAAAAATTAAACTTAAGTGTTTTCTTCTTCAGAAAACGTGTTGTTCGACACTCCCTATCAAGTATCCATGGGGTTGGAGAGGGTCTGCTCAAGGAGACAAACTATCACATTTCTGATCTACCTACTGCAGTGGCGAATGTAGGGAAACACATACTGGTCAGAAAAAAATAGGACAGGACTCCTGAGCAGACACCGGGATACCCAATAGGAGGAGTAGAGAAGCACATTTTATTACTGATATACTATACATAAACCCTACAGCAGCCCATAAAACTTTACATGTAAACTTCAAAAGATTCATTTATTTTCTACAAATATTAATTTATTGTTCACTGGTAAACAAACCAATTAACCTCTTATTGCATGAACATTACCATGGCCCTCTAATAGTACATTTTCTTTCTCTCTCTTTCTCATATATGTGCAGCGTTTTGTGAAGTAGCCAGTTATTCAGCTCTGCCTCACTACCCACCCCCCTCCTCATAGCCATTCATATATCTGTCATGTCTGTGCCACTGTCCCACTCTATTTCACAGCTGAGTGGAGACTTCCAAAATTAGGTGTCTGAAAGGTGAAGACTTGTCATTTAAAGCTAAATTGTCCCAAGGGGAGGGGGAGATGAACAGCAGCAAACAATTATATTGTTCTTATATATAAGTTGCAGGCCATACAAAGTATTTCCTTAGCTATGAACTGGAGATTAAAATAATGAAAACACACTGTCATATAATGAGATTATTGAATAATAATTCATGTGCTTTCTAATCAGAAATAGCAAGAAGACGTAATACAAACAAATACATTTAAAAGAATCCCTATTTTAAAATAAACTCTTAAAAAAAGAACAATTATTAAGAAAAAAAAAACCAAAATACAGCCACAAATGTATTATCTTTTATCTGCAATTATGTTACAGTGCAATCTACCATTTTCAGCTGATCAACTTGCAGAGGTTGGAAAAGGCACAATGGGAATGCAGTAACGCAACTGCTCTGTCAGTGTTTTCAGCAGGACTATTGGAAAGTTCATTAGTTTACAAGCATGCACCCTGCTGAGTATTAACACGACCAAAATAGAGAAAAATTGAAGAAATATTGCATACAAAAATATAAAGGATGTTTGTTTTTTTTACTTTTTAAAATACATATTACCCATTGTAGGCTTTGAGTTTCCAATCTTGTTAGGAGCTTTAGGGAAAGCACTATGTTTATATGGTTTTAAGCTTAAAAAGACAGAGCCGTCCATTCTTTTAAAATTGCTTTTGCCTTGTACTTAACCCCTGAATAGTGCTACAAAATGTGTTTGTTCATTACAAATAAAGAAAATGAAAAAAAAAAAAAAAAAAATATATATATATATATATATATATATATATATATATATATATATATATATGGGTCTTTTACATCTACAACATTATTAAACGTTATAAAAACACCAACATTACAGAAGGTAGGGGGACTTGCTCTTGACCTTTAAATTGCTGTTTGTTGCTAACTTAAGTAAAAATACACAATGTTTAGACATAAAAACAGAAAAGACATCAGTGACAAACAGGGAAAGCCGTTCGCGAGCGCTCAGCAGATTCCTCAAGAAGTAAACAAGGTGGCAGTGTCCGGCATTAATTATTGGCATCACGGGAAATCTAGATTAAGTGGTAACACTTACACCAATGGGAAATTAAAGTTTCTTAAGACTACAAACTAGTCTTGTATATTGTTTTCAATGCAGTGTGTTCGCACTGAGATTTTCCCTTTCCAGCTTATACTGAATCACTTGGATATTATATAGTCACATTATACGGTGTCCTACATAATAATGCTGCAGATTTCTATTGTTCTCTCTACGCTTATTTACCTCCCCTCCAATTCTGCAGCCCAATGTCCAGCACTTTCCCTCTCACAGCATGTACTTTATTGCCTTACACAAAAGGGCAGTCTACACCCCGCACATTGTTACAGGGCGATAAGAGAAGTCATGAAACGGCAGCAGAATTTTAATGAAACACGGCAAGGCAGCAGACAAAGCCAAGGGATGTTTCTGGAAACTAACATAAGACTACATGTAAATGACAGTAATTACAACCTCATGTTCCTATAACCCACCGAAAATAATACCCTTTAAATAGAAATTATTCACATAAATGAAAGTGACGCACGTGAGCCACTCATAATACAGGGTCTGGCGTCCTAGTGGCATTTCTTACCAGCATTCATGTGTCATTAGCATCATTAGAGCGGTGCACACACAGCTTCAGTTTAAATAATATATTTTAAGAAAGTTATTAAACAGACCTGATGGAAATCCAGGAAGGAAGTTTCTAAGACACTAGTTACGCAGCAAGAATCCAAAGAAAGACGTTTCCAACTCCTGTTGCTTTCCCACTCTGCAGATTTCATTAGAAAATGGAGGAGAAGCATGGTGTCATTTTACTGCTGCGAAAGCCCTGTTTGCCAACTCCTCCTGACGGAGGGGCCCGTTCGGTCAGATTCTCCCCCCTTCTAATAAATAAAGGCAGCTGCCTGAGCATTAATACAGCTGGTAAAAACAGTCAGACGCTGCTTTAAAAGAAAGAAGAAAAAAAAAACTAAGAGGCGCAGCAAAGTGTGCAGCCTCTACATACTGTCATGTAATGCATTTCCCTTGCACGTTAATGTATGAGAGTTGTCAGTTTGGGAATGCTGAAGGGCAAACAGAGGAAGTCTGGCTTCACAGCAGACACGCGTAAGCTGCAGCACTACAATTTTCACTGCGAAAAAAAAATGGCCGCAGCTGGGAGCCCAGCTAGCAGCCCTGGAAAATAGCTTCACTGTGTGCCAACGGATTAACTCTTAGATGCCCGAGCTGCACCGCATGCCTGAGCACAGGGACTGAAAGAATTAGTAGGCAGGAAAACAACTTGCTTTTTTAACTAATAATTTACAGAAGAGAAAGAGTCTTTAGAAATCAATCTTCCCTTAAAAAGAAACGCTGGAACAGAGAGGTTAGGAATTCAGTTTTCAGATTGGCAGCTGGTGGATCGGCCATTCAGAACCAACAATTCCCACAAGGAAACTATTATTATGGGTTTGGCTGAACCTCAAGACCTTACAGCAGGGGTGACAAGTTTATCTGAAGCATAGGGGCCAGGGTATAGATTATATATGAAGAATATAGCCAGTAGAGAATAAAGTGTGCAGCTAAAGAGTAGATGTTTGTCCATGTAATCTGTCCAGTGCGAGCTTCAGGGTGGGAACCAGTGATAGGTATTCAGTGGTAAGGATGATGAAGTCTGATCCAAAACTAATAAGGGGAATGGAGGGGCTAAGTTATAAAGAAAGATTAACCAAATTAAACTAATTTTCTCTAGAAAAAAAAAAGGAGTCTAAGAGGGAATATGATTACCCTATATAAATATATCCACGGTCAATACAAGGCTTTGTCAAGTGAACTTTTTCTGACAAGAGGTTTTCACCTGACAAGAGGATCTTTTGAGGTTAGAAGGAATAAGATAATTAGAAAGAGAGCATTGATCCAGGGAGGAATCAGATCACCAGTATCTGGGGTCAGGAAGGAATTATATATATATATATATATATATATATATATATATATATATATATATATATATTTCCTTTGAGACAATTGACAATGTTTAAAGGTTTTTTTTTCCGGTTTGCCTTCCTCTTGATCAACAATCTGCATATTGCAGATCGGAGGAGATCTAAAAAACGGCTAAACTCGATAGACAAAGATTTGTCAACCTCTATTACTATGTAAATTATTAGGGATGTGGTGATGGGCAGGGATGGAGGTCAGAAAAGTTGTAGAGTATGAGTTTAGCAAAGAAGTCTCAGGTGTGCTATTGAATTGTCTGAGACGTATCAGTAAATGTGAAGGACAGTGAAATTAAAATTCAGGGAAAATCAAAAAGAGTGCATACCAAGAGGTATGCCACAGGTATGGCCACAGAAAAAGAAAAAAGAGAGAGATATAGATATATGTATGGTCACCAAGTCCGATTGTTGCTTTCTGACTGTGCTCCCCTGTAGGACATCCTGTTACCTATTGGAATATAAGAGGTAGTGGCTGCATCCAACCTGAACACATCATATTACAGGCCATAAGAATATTGTGAGCCTTAGGTTCCCCACTGCTGCATTATATTGTCAACATAGTTAGGGTTCAGAAGTAAAATATTTTAAGGAACACTGCAGTTCAAGACACTTATTTGCCAATTTTCTACAAAACTAACAACATTATCCGTGCTGTAAGCTATGAACATAAAGCATTTGAGA
>CM050172.1:36171045-36506175 GCA_027410445.1 Discoglossus pictus | reverse complement strand
TACGGCAATAGTCGACCTTCCTCACTACCTTAAGGCCACGATCGACGAGATCCTCTCAGGTCATCCAGACCACGAATGGGAAGTGGAGCGTGCCCATAGAGCCCTTGGGGGAAGTCGTAACCTAGACCTTCCCAAAGACATCATTGTAAGGCTACTACGCCAACAATCAAGGGATCTAATCCTGGCAACTACCCGCAAGAAGGCTGTGATCACAGGCCCAGACGGGGCCAAACTTCAATTTTTTGCGGATCTCTCCCCTTCCACACTTCAAAAACGGAGGCTGATGAGACGTGTGTGCCCTGAGCTCCTGCTCAAAACTCAGAGCTGAAGCTTAAAAGGGGCTAAAAAGCCCAGCAAGGGGACTACCTTACCCCTACAGCAATTGGGGGAACTGGAAGGGACACCCCAAACCCCTCTCCGGGTGCTTCTAGTCACCCCGCCGGCGTCACCCGCAACAACGCACCCTGCCAAGGCACAGGAGGGTGAAGGCACAGCCAGGGCTCACCTGGAGAAGGTGTAAACAGGCCCTGGTCCAGGAGTGCTGTGCAGGACCCGTCCGGATCGGCCCAGGAGGTCACAGAGACTGGAGGGGCCCTGAAACGGGTGGCGGCCATCTTGGCCCTACACGTGGCCAGCGTGAGGAAGAAGATCCAGGCGCAGTGAGTACTCTGGGAGAGGGCCGGGGGCTCCCCAGGGGAGACCAGTGGCGGCTGGCCCGGTTGGACTGGCCTGGGAAGGCTGCAGACCCCCATAGGAGGCAGCTGGGGAAAGAAACTAAGGGCCCAGAAAGCCCGCGAAACGGGAGGCGGCCATTTTGTGTCCAGGGCCTAGTGCAAGGGCCATTGCCAGGCTAGAATACTCCCTCAACACCCCAAACAGCTTACAAGCAGCATCTCCAGGGGATCTAGAGAGGCTGAAGTGGGCTGCCCTGTCAGAGACCCACAGAACATAGAACACACTACTAATCAGCTCCCAGAGACTACCTTTCTGAATCCAGGCTGCTCAAACTGGGACAGGCCTGTCTCTACTACAACTTGTGTGTTGAACTTTGCATTTCTTTATTAGGCAAAAGGCCTTTGTACTGCTAATTGCTCTCTCACTAACAGTCTGTAACTGGTGGTGCATTGTTGACCGGCATAATAGCTGGAATTCCTGGGTGCCAATCCAATGAGCAGTAACATAGGCAACAACCTGCTGATCTCCACACACTCCAGTCTGAAGAGGCAAAACATCAAGAGTAAAAGTGGCCTGAAACTGAAGGCTTCCATTGCCACCTAGTGGAGCCGAGGTCACACTACAACAATCTGGTACTGGAGCAAACGACTAATAGCAGCTAACAAGGCTTATCTCTCTAGGATGTAGAATTCCTGGGGGGGGAAAAGGGGAACTCCTGCCGGCGGGGGCTGCGTCATGCTGAGAAACATCCCTGGCACTGTCATCTAATCCCACGGGGCAAGAAGAAAGCAAAAAAGGTCCTGAGGAGACAGAAGAGAGTCCCCCACACACCATAGAATTACTGTGTGTGTCCTAAGCCAAAATACATCAAAGTAACAAACATGGGGAAGAACAAGAAATCCCTCTCAACTAAGAGGATTGAGGAACATTTCAAGAGAGCTGGGGCCTCCAACATTGAAGCCCAGGGCTCAGAATCTGAACACTCTGATCACTCAGACTCAGAGCAGCAGGCCGCATCCTCGCAACCAGAGGTAAACATCACTGAGAACTCAATGGCAAAGTTTGAAGCTCTTTTGGAGACGCATATTAATAGGGCAGTTGCAGCCCTTCAAAAAGATTTGCACGAGTTGGGGCAGCGGACCAATCTCCTTGAGGAGTCTGTGGACCAGATAATATCGACTCAAGAGAATGATAGGGTAAACATTGCAGAGAACACCTCCCGCATCTCTAGCATTGAAGATAAACTTGAAGATCTAGAGAATCGGTCGAGAAGGTTCAATATAAGAATAAGAGGGGTGCCGACAGCAGTAGTTGATCTCCCCCGCTACCTTAAAGCTACCATCGACAAGATCCTTTCGGAAACTCCAGATCATATATGGGAGGTGGAGCGTGCCCACAGGGCCCTGGGAGGAAGCAAAAATCAAGACCTCCCCAAGGACATTATTGTTAGGCTATTGCGCCAGCAATCCAGGGACCTAATATTGTCTACAACACGCAAGATGGCATCGATTGTTGGCCCCGACGGATCCAAGCTACAATTCTATGCAGACCTCTCCCCTATCACACTCCAGAGGCGGAGGCTAATGAAACCAGCCCTAGAGATACTCCAACGCCAGGGCATCAGATATAGATGGGGATTTCCTTTTGCTCTTTCCTTCTCCCTAAATGGGGTGCACCACTCATCTCGCTCTCTGGAGGAGTGTCTAGGTCTCCTTAAAAGACTGGCCCTGACAACAGAGGAACTTGCAATTGGGCCTCCTGCACCCCTCATCACTCGGTTGCCTCAGAGGCATTGGACGGAAGTCACCAGTCTAAAGAAAACCTCAGATAAGACTTTTGGGGTCCTCACCCAGAGGCCAGACCAAGACAGGGGCAATCGGAGGGTGTGAAACCCTTTCATAGTTTCCCTAGAGACTTCTGTTTTCCCCCTATCTTTGATGAGCAGAGGACAGTTGCAGCGGAGGGGGGGGATCTTGTTGTCCCTACCTCAGCCAAGTTTGGACAGTATCTACGTCAGAGTGGGATTATTGACTCCAGAGTTGGGGACACTGCCCCCCAAAGCTATAAAGAAGACCTCTATACTTAAAGCTGCGAGTGGTTCTGCATGCCTGTTAATGACTTGCTTTAACCTGTTTGTGTTTTCCTCCCTATAAGAAGGTTTAACCTGCAATAGTCTTAGCTACTGTTAATGCCTTATACAATAGGATGTTTTTATTATCTTGTTCCTTCCTCTATTGGAAGGTTTTAAAATTGTGCTCATAGAACATAAATGTCAGTGGCCAGGATGTTTTCTGTTTACTCTTGTTGTAATTGCTCACCATTTAGGTAGCCCCCCAGAAATCCCCCCCGCCGGTGGGAGGACCCATGATTCTAGCCAGGAAGTATGCAGGCTAGGATAAAGAAACTGGCTTTACTAAACTGTAGCCCCACAGGGAGAGTGTTCTACCCCTTTACTCTCTCTCTAGTCTTGCTTTTTTCCTGTACTCTGCTCTCGCGGGCTTTGCCCACCCTCACGCTGTTTTCCTGTATACTCAAATTCCTCCTCTCCGTCCGCCGCTCTCTTTCCACCTACAGCGCCTCCTTCCATCACCCCTCCTATTGGTGGACGAGAGGCCAACAAATGGCCCCCAGTTACTCCCCTATGGCCTCTGTAAATGCAACCCAACGGGGTGGAGGGCTCCCCTACTGGGGCTGCAGGCTTGCACTTAGCCTGAATAATAATCTTTTATTCCCACACAATTGTAGTCTAGACGGGGACTGTTCCCTTGACAAGTTGTTTATTGTGATGAGCTCTGCTAATATCCTCACATCCTTAGAAATGACTAACCACCTATCTCTCTTTTATGCTCCCGGCAGATCAGGTATCTATAGCGATCCACACTCTAGCCGACTTCCAGTCCTGGACCGGATGGGCCGCTCTCCGCTCCCTCCGCACGGCCGCTTCAGAGAGGTACAATGGGACACGCAAAATATAGGCTTATTACACCTAATTACACATGAGCGCCCCGGCTAGGATAATCACCCACAACGTAAAGGGGTTTAACTCCCCCTTTAAAAGAAGGAAGGCTTTCCTATATTATAAACATTTTAGTCCCTCAGTCATCTTTCTTCAGGAAACTCACTTTGCCAACAACAAGGCTCCTACTTATTTCAGTAAAGACTACCCCCAATATTACTATACAACCCAGACATCTAAGAAGGAAGGGGTAGCGATCTTGCTCCACAGGAATTTCCAGTTCCAATTGGACGCAAAAGTAGTGGACCGGGAGGGGTACTTTTATATCATAAAAGGTACAGTTCAAGGAAACCCGATCTCTTTAGCATCGTTTTACGCGCCCACTGTAGCTCCCCACAAGACTCTGATAAGATTTCTAAAGACCCTAGAGGTGGGGAACTGGGGACAACTCATAATAGGGGGTGACCTTAACCTGGTTCTGGATCAGGTGGCAGATAGGTCTAAACCTTCGGCTCATAATCTCTTCTCGCACAAAATCAAGCAGATTAGGAGGCTCCTGCACTCTTTAGATCTAGTGGACGCTTGGAGGGGGCACCATCCACGGGGGAAGGAATATACTTTCTATTCCTCAAGTCATGGGACCTACTCCCGCATAGATGCTCTTCTTGTGAGCTCCGCACTACTGGACCACTCCAGGGACGCTAATATAATCCCGTGCACTTGGTCAGACCATGCAGCAGTCTCTCTGGAGGTAGAGCTGGGGACCCAGACTTTGCCTTACTCCTGGAAAATAAATGAATATTTATTAGCGCTGCCTGCAGTCCAGGAGCAAATTGCTGCTGAGCTGAAGGCGTTCTTTGAAATCAATGCGGGAGGGGAGTCGGAGCCAGGTTGGGTGTGGGTGGCCCATAAGGCCTACATAAGGGGGACTTGCATTAAAATTGCCTCCCATCATAAGAAAATGACCCGCAAACGGGAGAGTGATCTCATGACGAAGTTAGCACAGCTAGAGAAGCAGAACCAGCTGTCCCCCTCCCCCTCTCTTAGGGGTCAGATAGATGAGGCCAAGTTGGAGTTAGAGGGTATTCTAGCGGTTAGGACTGAAAAGGCGCTAAGGAGAACACAGCATCTATTTTACTTAAAGGCGAATAAGCCCGATAAATTGCTGGCGAGGAGCTTGAAGGCGCGGTACGCACAATCTAGAATCTCCCAAATTAGGGCAGGGACGGGTGCTCTTACGTTTAGCCAGAATGAAATCCAAGAGACATTTAGGGACTTCTACCAATCTCTCTACACTTCACAGAACAAGGCCCCAGAACACTATATTACTTCATATCTAGACTCCCTAGATCTCCCGCAAGTTTCAGTAGGGGATTTGCAGAACTTAAACAAGGAGGTCACGGTAGAGGAAATCCTAGAGACAATAAAAGAGCTTAAGCTTGGAAAGTCGCCTGGCCCGGATGGGTTTACCAATATTTATTACAAGAAATTCCCAGAAATACTAGCCCCTCACCTGTGTAACCTTTTTAACTCAATTCTGAGAGGGGAGGCAATCCCCCCCGAGCTGAACAACGCTGACTTGACATTGTTCCCTAAAGAGGGCAGGGACTCCAAAGAGGCTAAAAATTATCGGCCAATTGCACTCCTGAATGGAGACATTAAGTTGTTAGCAAAAATCTTTGCCAAAAGAATCTCTGCTTTTCTTCCAGCACTGATTCACAAAGACCAGTCAGGTTTTATCCCACACAGGCAGACGGGGGACAATATCAGGAGGACTTTAAATATCATACACATAGCTAGATCAGGTGGACCCCCCGTGTGTATTTTAGCCTTGGACATTGAAAAAGCGTTCGATATGCTGGAATGGCCATTTCTGTTTGCCACACTGTCTAAATTTGGGTTTAAGGGCCAGTTTATCAGCCTGCTGCGCTCATACTATACTTCACCCAAAGCCTGCCTTAAGCTACCCGGTTCTCAGAGAGCCTATATCAATATCGGACGCGGCACTCGGCAGGGCTGCCCACTATCTCCACTCCTCTTTGCACTAGCAATTGAACCTTTAGCCCAGGCGATCAGAGCAAATTCCAAAATAGGTGGTGTACGGGTGGGACATCAGCATGTGAAATGTTCTTTATTTGCTGATGACCTCCTTTGTACCCTGACGAACCCGGGCCCATCGATTCAAGCTCTGATGGAAACGATCACGCAGTATAGCTCCTTGTCAGGGCTCAGATTGAACCAGGAGAAGACAGAGGCCCTTAGTGTTGGTCTTCCCCCAGACATATTGAACCAGCTGAAACTAACATATAATTTCCTGTGGCCAGCCTCTCACATTAAATACTTGGGAATTAATCTAACCAGTACATTAGCAGAAATGTATAAAGCTAACTTCCCTCCCCTCTTTAGAACACTGCAGAGAGACCTAAACATCTGGTCGAGGCGGCATATCTCCTGGACGGGTCGGATTGCTGCGGTCAAGATGAACATCTTGCCAAGGCTGCTCTACCTAGCCAGGACTTTGCCCATTCAAATAAACAATGCAGAGTTGTCCCGTTTCCAATCCCTGGTATTTAAATTTATATGGAGGAATAGACCTCCAAAGATAGCCAGGAGGATAATGTTTAGGCACAAGTCCAAGGGCGGTCTCTCATGTCCTAATTTTTCCAACTACCTCAAAGCGGCGCAACTTGCTTTTATCCCCTTGGTGCACTCCATCCATCACCAACCAAATTGGGTGTTTATTGAGGACGCATTAATGGCTCCCCTGACTTGGAGAATAATTATATGGGCTCCTCCCTCAGAGACATACGGGGACCGGATTAGTAACCCTATCACTAGCTTCACCTTAAGGACTTGGAACCGGGCCAGACGGGAACACAAATTAGCCCACGCCTTGTCTCCCCTGACTTCAGTGTTCTCATCTCCCTCCCTTTTGACCTCTCTGTCAGTAGAATCGAGAAATTTTTGGAGCACGCTTAACTTAGACAAATTGGGATCATGGGTGGACAGCGACAGAATCTTAACACTAGACACAGTGAAAAGGGATCATATAATACCCCAGCGAGAGCTATTTAATCTTACAAAAATAAGATATTGGATAGGGGAGGTGGTGAGGAAGCATGGACCCCCCATGGCTACCTGGCTGTCTACAATATGCAAGAATGTACCGCTTTTTAAGGGAACCCTGGGAAATCTTTATGACATATTAAACTCTCCCCCGGATCTTACAAAGCCCCCCTTCATGATAAAGTGGGAATCTGATTTACAACAAACTTGGGAGGGGACAACTTGGGCCGAGGCCTTTTTGAATCTCTCCAAGGGTTCATTTAATTTCAGTCTCTTGGAAACTTCCCTAAAAATTCTGCACCGGGCTTACACGACTCCAGTCAGATTGAACAAGATATTTCCAACAATCTCAGATAAGTGCTTTAGAGGGTGTCAAGGTAGGGGGGATTTCATTCACACATGGTGGCAATGCCCCAGGGTGGCTGAGATCTGGGAGAAGGCAGCCACACTAATTTCAGGATTATTGCATACCCCTATTACACCTTCAATAGCGACATGCCTTCTAGGAATACATCATTCAGAATTAGGGAGAAAAGGCAATAGGTTAGCTCAAATGATTTATCTTGCAGTCAAGAACATAATTGCCAGGCGATGGAAAGATAATTCTATCAGTTTTCAAGAAGTGATTAATAAAGTAAAATTTCTATTTATTAATGAAAGGATGACTTATACTCTTTTAGACTCTCTCCCGGCATTTTTGGAAATTTGGGAGCCTTGGATTAGATCACCAAACGGTATTCCTTGAGGAGGGATAGCCTGGGGGGTCGGGTGGGACCTGTTTTTTCTGAGGCGGCTAGGTGTGGAGCCGAGTGGGGAGCGGTGCGGTTCGGACGGGATTGGAAGAAGGCTGACTGTTCTATTGGAGGTGAGGTAATAATACAATGATTATTGGGGAGGAAAAAAAAAAAAAAAAAAAGTGCTAAAGAGGCGGCGGAGAGGGGGAGTGTTCGGAGGAATATTGAATTTTCCTTTGGAATGGCAAGCAAGAGTAAACTTTTATCTCTCTCACTTTTATTCTTTATGCTGAATCTATTTAAGCTCAGCTAGTTTACTATCTTTACGGAGTTGTTAGAAATTTATATGTATTATAATTATCACTAAAAAAATTTGAAAACAAGGTTTTTTGAGGAAAGAGAGAATGGTCTCAGTATTACATTTTGGAGGAAATCTGTGTTCAGGTGTCAAATGTACGTTTATTCCTGAAATGTTTTAATTGTTACTGCCATTCATATTACTCTCAATAAAGTTTATATGATAAAAAAAAAAAAAACGGAGGCTGATGAGGCCAGCCCTGGAAGTTCTTCTCCACCACGGCATCAGGTACCGTTGGGGATTCCCATTTGCCCTTATTTTTTCAGTAGGGAGCACCCAGTATACAACACGTTCTCTAGAAGACTGCCAAGAACTTCTGAAGAGTCTGGATCTCTCTGGGGGGGACCCGACCTCGACATCACTTGCATCAACAGCTTTACCTCTCCCGAAAAGGCAATGGTCTGAAGTGACCAGGCACAAGAGGCCCACTGACCAAGCCTCAAAGACCACTCATAGACGACCCTCCCAGATCATGGACTCGTAAATGCAATAATTCAGCTGCTGCCAACTCCAGTGACTTTCAAATAGGCTGGTCCGCTTGAAAAGACAACTGGCTAGCAAAGACTTATTTCGGCATCCTAAGGATTTACAAGGGCTTAAAAACACCATATCAAAATTCCCTGGTAGAGACTAACATGGAAGCCACCTGGAACTGACCTGGCCTTTTCCCAGGACGTGTTATTTTTCTTACTTTTTTTACTTAGGTCCTCAAAGGAGCCTGGGGCCCTTAGCGGGGCCATGTTTACCAAAGACTTTTGGAATGTTACTAATCCATGTTTTGCTTTTCCTCCCCTCTTCAGCAGGTGTTAGCTGACTGAAAAAGCTATAAGTTTTAATACACATGCAGATAGTATAGCCAGTCCGTCAAGATCTTTCTTTACTGGACCGGGTCTAAAGGTTTACTCTGCTTTAGTCAAGATAAAAAATTATGTTGTTAAACGTTTAAATAAGCTATTCATGGTTCTGTCTGTATTCTGTTTTCTTAATACTTTTCTAGGTTACTTTTGCTTGGCCTTGCCGGCGGGAATTGGAACAGAGGCTCTAGGGTTCCAAGAGGGTAGAATGTTTAAGACAAGACGGGTGGTCTTGGGACATTCAGACCTTTTGGCAGCAACTGTTCTCTCTTCCCTCTGTGTTTTCTTCATTGCTGCTCTTCTCCTTGTCACCTATCAGCATGGGCTCTCTTGCCCCTGTACTCCCCCCTACTGCCTAAACGAAACTTGCCACTTGGTGCCTCCTAGTTCTTGTTTTCTCTTTCTCTATGGCTGTTTAGGGGATTTTGAGCCAAATCAGGGTTTGCTCTACATAGCTGGGCTTAAGGCGGCGGCCTGTCTGCTGGACAGTGGGCCAAGTTGCCTGGCCTCAGAGAGTGGAGGACCCCTGGTACTATTGGAACGGATCTCATTTCAGCCTATTGAGTTGGGTTCTAGTAGTTCTGAGATACTGCCAGACTTGTCCGGTATAATCCTGCCTCCCTTAGACTTCTTGGGACCGCCTCTGCACTACTTATACTCATGCCTCTTTTCCCCCCACAGAGCTAATCATACTGGACCTCTTCTTGGCCGGGCTCAACCACTCCTATCCCCCAGAGGGGGAAATCCGCTCTGCACTCCCTCCTCGGCGCTCCTCCGGAAGGGTAAGGCTACATTAATGCACCAGAAATATACACCTCAATTCTATCCATGACCGCACCAATGACACTACTTACCCATAATGTGAAAGGTTTCAACTCCCCTTTCAAGCGAAGGAAGGCTTTCCTATACTATAAGACCCTTAACCCCATGGTGATCTTCTTACAGGAGACACATTTCGCCAGGAATAAAGCCCCAACCTACCTCGACAAAAATTATCCTCATTTTTACTACTCTACCCAGGTCTCCAAAAAAGAAGGAGTGGCGATTTTGCTCCACAAGAGCCTCCAATTTCAAATGACAACCAAGATAGTGGACCGGGAGGGCTATTACATCATTTTAAAGGGTACGATTCTGGGTTCTCCAGTTTCACTAGCCTCCTTCTATGCCCC
This sequence comes from Discoglossus pictus, assembly GCA_027410445.1. Lineage (NCBI taxonomy): Eukaryota > Metazoa > Chordata > Amphibia > Anura > Alytidae > Discoglossus > Discoglossus pictus. The sequence goes on along the minus strand of CM050172.1, from coordinate 36,496,363 downwards.
CACGAAAGCACCACATAAGACCCTGATCAGATTTTTAAGGGTCCTGGAGGGGGGAGAATGGGGCAAACTAATTATAGGAGGGGACTTTAATCTGGTATTAGACCCAGTGGCAGATAGATCTAAAACTTCACAAGAAGTTCGCTTCTCCAAAAAAAACAGGCAAATCTTAAAACTTCTGCACTCCTTAGATCTGGTTGACGCCTGGAGAGGTCTGCACCCCAGAGGAAGGGACTATACTTTTTATTCCCCCACACACGGGACTTATTCCCGTATATACACAATATATATATGTAATTCGCTTCTAGACAGCTCAAACAAAGCGGCTATTGTTCCGTGCACCTGGTCGGACCACGCGGCGGTCACACTAGAGGTAGACCTGGGAGCTCAATTTCGGATGCCCTATACCTGGAGACTTAATGAATACTTAGTTTCGCAATCCAGATTCCAGGAGCAAACTGAGAGGGAGTTGGTGGAATTTTTTGAGTCCAATGCGGGTGGGGAGACAGGGGCGGGTTGGGTCTGGATGGCGCACAAAGCCTACATAAGGGGGGTGTTTATCAAGCTTGCCTCCCAATTCAGAAAACAGAACAGGCTAAAAGAAAAGGAGCTATCAGGGAAACTATCTCAATTGGAGCGGCAACATCAGCTTTCTCCCTCGATAGCTTTAAGGAAACAGATAGATAAGGCCAGGCTAGAGCTGGATAGTATTTTGACCATAAAAACGGATAAGGCATTAAGGAGGACTCAACATTTGTTTTATGCTAAGGCGAATAAACCTGACAAGCTACTAGCAAGGAGCTTAAAAGCTAAATATGCTCAAGCCAGGGTATCCCAAATCAAAAATAGGAAAGGCGATCTCACCTACAGCCAAAATGAAATCCAGGAGGTCTTTAGGGACTTTTATCAAAATATTTACTCCACTCAGAAATTGGCCTCAGAAAATGTTATTCATTCCTACCTAAACTGCCTTGATTTGCCCCAAATTTCACCCCTGGATTTACAAAATTTGAATAAAGATGTGACGGTCAAAGAAATTTTAGATGCCATTAAAGAACTGAAGCTAGGGAAGTCCCCCGGTCCGGACGGGTTCACTAACATCTATTACAAAAAGTTCTCGGACATACTGGCCCCCCATTTATGTAGTCTCTTCAATTCAATTCTAAGAGGAGAGACAACTCCCCCAGAGCTGAATCATGCAGACTTGACGCTCTTCCCCAAGGAGGGCCGGGATCCAAAGGAAGCTAAAAATTATAGACCAATCTCGCTTCTTAATGGGGATGTCAAACTGCTGGCCAAAATTTTCTCCCAGAGGATCTCGATCTTCCTACCCGCCTTAATACATAAGGACCAATCAGGCTTTATTCCAAACAGGCAGACTAGTGATAACATCAGGAGGACTTTAAACGTCATTCATTTGGCCAGGGCTAGGGGTCTCCCTGTGTGCCTACTCGCATTGGACATCGAAAAGGCATTCGATACCCTGGAATGGCCCTTCCTATTTGCCACTTTGGTTAAGTTTGGGTTCAGAGGAAACTTCTTAAACCTGCTGCGTACTTATTATACACTCCCCAGGGCCACACTAAAATTGCCTGGTTCTCATACGGCCTGTATTAAAATCGAGAGAGGTACGAGACAGGGCTGCCCATTGTCTCCTCTTCTCTTTGCTCTGGCCATTGAGCCTTTGGCTCAGGCGATCAGAGTTAACTCCTCTATAGAGGGGGTGCGGGTGGGACACCAGCAACTAAAATGCTCCTTGTTTGCTGATGACCTGCTTTGCACCCTTTCGAACCCTAGCTCTTCTGTAGGCGCCCTGATGGACACGATAGGAGTCTTTAGCAATGTGTCAGGCCTGAGGTTAAACCAGGACAAGACAGAAGCTTTGAGTGTTGGGATCCCTTTGGATATTTTGAATCACCTGAAGGGAGTACACAAATTTATATGGCCCCCCTCACACATCAAATATCTAGGGATTAATTTGACCAACTCATTAACTAATTTGTATAAAGCTAACTACCCACCTCTCTATAGGGCTCTGCGGCGAGACCTGGAAAATTGGACAAACCGACATATCTCATGGACGGGTAGAGTAGTCACGGTTAAAATGAATATTTTGCCGAGGCTGCTCTATCTTGCCAGGACGCTGCCAATCCAGATAAAAAATACAGAATTGGCCCACTTCCAGACCCAAGTGTTTAAGTTCATATGGAGAAAAAGACCCCCTAAGATAGCGAGAAAAACGATGTACGTACATAAATCCAAGGGGGGCCTATCTTGCCCTAATTTCCTGAGTTACTTCAGAGCAGCCCAGCTTGCCTCTATCCCACTAGCTCACTCCATTCCACTTCAACCAAACTGGGTCTTTGTAGAGGAGTTGCAGATGGCCCCGCTAACGTGGGGTATTATCCTGTGGGCTCCAGGTGCAAGCGCTTTTTACTCTAGAATACAGAACCCCATAACTAAGTTTACACTGAGAGTTTGGATCTGGGCTAGGAGGAAATACAAACTGACTTACCCGGTTTCTCCCCTCACATCGATCTTTACATCGCCCTCCTTATTAACCACCATCACTGCAGAGTCCAAGGAATATTGGACTTCGCATGGTCTGGATAAGCTGGGGGCTTGGTTTGAGGGAGGGATTATGAGAACTTCAGAATCCATGATTAGGAACTTCGAGGTTCCACACCGGGAACACTTTAATTACATTAAAATAAGGAGCTGGATTGATGAGATACAAAGAACCCATGGACCCCCGAGGGAAACTTGGATGTCGGTGGTGTGTAAGAGTGAGGCCCTGTCCAAAGGAATCTTGGGGTCAATATACCAAATCTTCAATAGTCCACCAAGCACTTGGAGGCCTTCCTTTGTATTGAGGTGGGAGTTGGACCTAGGGCAAATTTGGGATGGGAATAAATGGGCTGAATCCTTAACGAACCTATCTAAGGGTTCACTTAATTATAGTTTATTAGAAACCTCCCTTAAGATTTTACATCGGGCATATACAACTCCAGTTCGACTAAATAAGATATCCCAAACAAACTCAGATAGATGTTTTAGGGGGTGTCACGGAAGGGGAGACTTCATTCATACTTGGTGGAGTTGTCCTAAGGTATTTAAAATTTGGTCTGAGACGACCAATCTAATTTCGCTAATACTCAAAACCCCACTCCAACCATCAATAGCAGTCTGTCTCCTGGGAGCACGCTTCTCAAAATTGGGTAGGGAGGGGAATAAACTGGCCCAACTGATATTTCTAGCAGCTAAGAACACCATCGCAAGACGATGGAAGAGTAGGGATATTAATTTCCATGATGTAACAAACAAAATAAACTTTATTTGCATTAATGAGCGGATGACCCATATCATATCAGATACACATCACTGCTTCCTGGAGGTTTGGGAACCTTGGATTCTATTCACAGACAGTAATATATAATAAATAAGTTAAGGGAACACATTAAAGAAGCCATTCCTGATGTGCGGCTGGGGAGTGGAGTGTGGAGCGGACGGGGAGAAGTGGTGAGAGGTCCCGGAGAGATATTTCTTCAGTACGCCAAAGGTACAGGGGGGGAGGATGGCTACCTTAAGATTGGCTGAGCGGGGAATTAATGGGGGATGGCACCCCACCATAGGTGTTATATAATGTCACTTGTTTTTTTTTGTTTTTTTTTTTCTATTTTGTTTTCTTTTAACATATCTCCTGCTGCTCAGGTTCATCCATGGAAATGTGAATTACTGCAATTTGAGCAATGTGACTTTATAAGCTGTATATATTGCTGAGTATTAAGAAACTAGTGTGAATATTTTTGGACAGAATCACAAAAAAAAAGAAAAAGAGTTGGAATGGAGTTTTTATTTAAATGGAATGGTTTTAATATATTAGCAATATGATGTTAGTTATAAGACAACATGTGGACTATGTTTTTCATTATTCTTTTTGTTTTGTCATTGCAATTCCAGAACTTCTCAATAAAATTTATGTTATAAAAAAAAATAAGGCCTTATGGGGGACTGTATTGACCACCATGAGTCAATACAGACCCCCATAAGGCCTTAATTAACGCCCGTCACTCATGAAGGTCAATACAGGCCCCCATAAGGCCTTAATTAACCCTATAACTCATGGTGGTCAATACAGACCCCCATAAGGCCTTAATTAACCCTATAATTCATGGTGGTCAATACAGACCCCCATAAGGCCTAAATTAAGCCCGTCACTCATGGCGGTCAATACAGACCCACATAAGCACTTAATTAACCCCGTCACTCATGAAGGTCAATACAGACCCCCATAAGGCCTTAATTAACCTTATAACTCATGGTGGTCAATACAGACCCCCATAAGGCCTTAATTAACCCTATAACTCATGGTGGTCATTACAGACCCCCATAAGCACTTAATTAACCTTATAACTCATGGTGGTCAATACAGACCCCCATACGGCCTTAAATAACTCTATAAGTCATGGTGGTCAATACAGACCCCCATAAGGACTTAATTAAGCCTGTCACTCATGGTGGTCAATACAGACCCCCATAAGCACTTAGTTAATCTTATAATTCCTGGTGGTCAATATAGACCCCCATAAGGCCTTAATTAACGCTATAACTCATGAAGGTCAATACAGACCCCCATAAGACCTTAATTAAGCCCATCACTCATGAAGGTCAATACAGACCCCCATAAGGCCTTAATTAACCCTATAACTCATGGTGGTCAATACAGACCCCCATAAGGCCTTAATTAACCCTATGACTCATGGTGGTCAATACAGACCCCCATAAGGCCTTAATTAACCCTATAACTCATTGTGGTCAGTACAGACTCCCATAAGGCCTTATTTAACCCTGTAACTCATGGTGGTCAAAACAGACCCCCATAAGTCCTAAATTAACCCTATTACTCATGGTGGTCAATACAGACCCCCATAAGGCTTTAATAACCCCGTCACTCATGAAGGTCAATAGAGACCCCCATTAGGCCTTAATTAAGCCCGTCACTTATGGTGGTCAATACAGACCCCCATAAGGCCTTAATTAACGCCTCTCACTCATGAAGGTCAATACAGGCCCCCATAAGGCCTTAATTAACCCTATAACTCATGGTGGACAATACAGATCCCCATAAGGCCTTAATTAACCCTATAATTCATGGTGGTCAATACAGACCCCCATAAGGCCTAAATTAAGCCCGTCACTCATGGCGGTCAATACAGACCCACATAAGCACTTAATTAATCCCGTCACTCATGAAGGTCAATGCAGACCCCCATAAGGCCTTAATTAACCCTCTAACTCATGGTGGTCAATACAGACCCCCATAAGGCCTTAATTAAGCCCATCATTCATGGCGGTCAATACAGACCCCCATTAGCACTTAATTAATCCCGTCACTCATGAACGTCAATGCAGACCCCCATAAGGCCTTAATTACCCCGTCACTCATGAAGGTCAATACAGACCCCCATAAGGCCTTAATTAACCCTATAACTCATGGTGGTCAATACAGACCCCCATAAGGCCTTAAATAACCCCGTCACTCATGAAGGCCAATACAGACCCCCAGAAAGCCTTAATTAACCCCGGCACTCATGAAGGTCAATACAGACCCCCAGAAAGCCTTAATTAACCCTATAACTCATGGTGGTCAATACAGACCCCCATAAGGCCTTAATTAACCCTATAACTCATGGTGATCAATACAGACCCCCATAAGGCCTTAATTAACCCTATAACTCATGGTGGTCAATACAGACCCCCATAAGGCCTAAATTAATTCTGTCACTCATGAAGGTCAATGCATTCCCCCATAAGGCCTTAATTAACCCTCTAACTCATGGTGGTCAATACAGACCCCCATAAGGCCTTAATTAAGCCCGTCACTCATGGTGGTCAATACAGACCACCATAAGCACTTAATTAACCCCGTCACTCATGAAGGTCAATACAGACCCCCATAAGGCCTTAATTAAGCCCGTCACTTATGGTGGTCAATACAGACCCCCATAAGGCCTTAATTAACACCTCTCACTCATGAAGGTCAATACAGGCCCCCATAAGGCCTTAATTAACCCTATAACTCATGGTGGACAATACAGATCCCCATAAGGCCTTAATTAACCCTATAATTCATGGTGGTCAATACAGACCCCCATAAGGCCTAAATTAAGCCCGTCACTCATGGCGGTCAATACAGACCCACATAAGCACTTAATTAATCCCGTCACTCATGAAGGTCAATGCAGACCCCCATAAGGCCTTAATTAACCCTCTAACTTATGGTGGTCAATACAGACCCCCATAAGGCCTTAATTAAGCCCATCATTCATGGCGGTCAAAACAGACCCCCATTAGCACTTAATTAATCCCGTCACTCATGAACGTCAATGCAGACCCCCATAAGGCCTTAATTAACCCTGTCACTCATGAAGGTCAATACAGACCCCCATAAGGCCTTAATTAACCCTATAACTCATGGTGGTCAATACAGACCCCCATAAGGCCTTAAATAACCCCGTCACTCATGAAGGCCAATACAGACCCCCAGAAAGCCTTAATTAACCCCGGCACTCATGAAGGTCAATACAGACCCCCAGAAAGCCTTAATTAACCCTATAACTCATGGTGGTCAATACAGACCCCCATAAGGCCTTAATTAACCCTATAACTCATGGTGATCAATACAGACCCCCATAAGGCCTTAATTAACCCTATAACTCATGGTGGTCAATACAGACCCCCATAAGGCCTAAATTAAGCCCGTCACTCATGGCGGTCAATACAGACCCACATAAGCACTTAATTAATTCTGTCACTCATGAAGGTCAATGCATTCCCCCATAAGGCCTTAATTAACCCTCTAACTCATGGTGGTCAATACAGACCTCCATAAGGCCTTAATTAAGCCCGTCACTCATGGTGGTCAATACAGACCACCATAAGCACTTAATTAACCCCGTCACTCATGAAGGTCAATACAGACCCCCATAAGGCCTTAATTAACCTTATAACTCATGGTGGTCAATACAGACCCCCATAAGGCCTTAATTAACCCTATAACTCATGGTGGTGAATACAGACCCCCATAAGCACTTAATTAACCTTATAACTCATGGTGGTCAAAACAGACCCCCATAAGGCCTTAAATAACCCTATAACTCCTGGTGGTCAATACAGACCGCCATAAGGACTTAATTAAGCCTGTCACTCATGGTGGTCAATACAGACCCCCATAAGCACTTAATTAATCTTATAACTCATGGTGGTCAATACAGACCCCCATAAGGCCTTAATTAACCCTATAACTCATGAAGGTCAATACAGACCCCCATAACGCCTTATTTAAGCCCATCACTCATGAAGGTCAATACAGACCCCCATAAGGCCTTAATTAACCCTATAACTCATGGTGGTCAATACAGACCCCCATAAGGCCTTAATTAACCCTATGACTCATGGTGGTCAATACAGACCCCGATAAGGCCTTAATTAATCCCGTCACTCATGAGGGTCAATACAGACCCCCATAAGGGCTTAATTAAGCCCGTCACTCATGGTGGTCAATACAGACCCCCATAAGGCCTTATTTAACCCCCATCACTCATGAAGGTCAATACAGGCGCCCATAAGGCCTTAATTAACCCCCATCACTCATGAAGGTCAATACAGGCCCCCATAAGGCCTTAATTAACCCAGTAACTCATGGCGGTCAATACAGACCCCCATAAGCACTTAATTAAGCCCGTCACTCATGGCGGTCAATACAGACCCCCATAAGCACTTAATTGATCCCGTCACTCATGAAGGTCAATGCAGACCCCCATAAGGCCTTAATTAACCCCCGTCACTCATGAAGGTCAATACAGGCCCCCATAAGGCCTTAATTAACCCTATAACTCATGGTGGTCAATACAGACCCCCATAAGACCTTAATTAACCTTTTAACTCATGGTGGTCAATACAGACCCCCATAAGGCCTTAATTAAGCCAGTCACTCATGGCGGTTAATACAGACCCCCATAAGCACTTAATTAATCCCGTCACTCATGAAGGTCAATGCAGACCCCCATAAGGCCTTAATTAACCCCCGTCACTCATGAAGGTCAATACAGGCCCCCATAAGGCCTTAATTAACCCTGTCACTCATGAAGGTCAATGCATGCCCCCATAAGGCCTTAATTAACCCTATAACTCATGGTGGTCAATACAGACCCCCTTAAGGCCTTAACTAACCCTATAACTCATGGTGGTCAATACAGAGCCCCATAAGGCCTTAATTAAGCCCGTCACTCATGGCGGTCAATACAGACCCCCAGAAGCACTTAATTAACCCTGTCACTCATGAAGGTCAAAACAGACCCCCATAAGGCCTTAATTAACCCTATAACTCATGGTGGTCAATACAGACCCCTATAAGGCCTTAAATAACCCTATAACTCATGGTAGTCAATACAGACACCAATAAAGCCTTAATTAAGCCCATCACTCATGGTGGTCAATACAGACCCCCATAAGGCCTTAATTAACCCCGTCACTCCTGAAGGTCAACACAGAACCCCATAAGGCCTTAATTAACCCTATAACTCATGGTGGTCAATACAGACCCCCATAAGGCCTTAATTAACCCTATAACTCATGGTGGTCAATACAGAACCCCATAAGCACTTAACTAACCCCGTCACTTATGAAGGTCAATACAGACCCCCATAAGGCCTTAATTAACCCTATAACTCATGGTGGTCAATACAGACCCCCATAAGGCCTTAATTAACCCTGTCACTCATGGTGGTCAATACAGAACCCCATAAGCACTTAACTAACCCCGTCACTTATGAAGGTCAATACAGACCCCCATAAGGCCTTAATTAACCCTATAACTCATGGTGGTCAATACAGACCCCCATAAGGCCTTAATTAACCCTGTCACTCATGAAGGTCAATACAGACCCCCATAAGGCCTTAATTAACCCCGTCACTCATGAAGGTCAATACAGACCCCCATAAGGCCTTAATTAAGCCCATCACTCATGGTGGTCAATACAGACCCCCATAAGGCCTTATTTAACCCCCGTCACTCATGAAGGTCAATACAGACCCCCATAAGGCCTTAATTAAGCCCGTCACTCATGTTGGTCAATACAGACCCCCATAAGGCCTTATTTAACCCCCGTCACTCATGAAGGTCAATACAGGCCCCCATAAGGCCTTAATTAACCCTATATCTCATGGCGGTCAATACAGACCCCCATAAGCACTTAATTAAGCCCGTCACTCATGGCGGTTAATACATACCCCCATAAGCACTTAATTAATCCCGTCACTCATGAAGGTCAATGCAGACCCCCATAAGGCCTTAATTAACCCCCGTCACTCATGAAGGTCAATACAGGCCCCAATAAGGCCTTAATTAACCCCCGTCACTCATGAAGGTCAATACAGGCCCCCATAAGGCCTTAATTAACCCTATAACTCATGGTGGTCAATACAGATTAATCCCGTCACTCATGAAGGTCAATGCAGACCCCCATAAGGCCTTAATTAACCCCCGTCACTCATGAAGGTCAATACAGGCCCCCATAAGGACTTAATTAACCCTGTCACTCATAAATGTCAATGCAGGCCCCCATAAGGCCTTAATTAACCCTATAACTCATGGTGGTCAATACAGACCCCCATAAGGCCTTAACTAACCCTATAACTCATGGTGGTCAATACAGACCCCCATAAGGCCTTAATTAAGCCCGTCAATCATGGTGGTCAATACTGACCCCCATAAGCACTTAATTAACCCTGTCACTCATGAAGGTCAATACAGACCCCCATAAGGCCTTAATTAACCCCGTCACTCATGAAGGTCAATACAGACCCCCATAAGGCCTTAATTAACCCCGTCACTCATGAAGGTCAATACAGACCCCCATAAGGCCTTAATTAACCCTATAACTCATGGTGGTCAATACAGACCCCCATAAGGCCTTAATTAACCCTATAACTCATGGTGGTCAATACAGACCCCCATAAGGCCTTAATTAGGCCCGTCACTCATGGTGGTCGATACAGACCCCCATAAGGCCTTAATTAACCCCGTCACTCATGGTGGTCAATACAGACCCCCATAAGGCCTTAATTAACCCCGTCACTCATGAAGGTCAATACAGACCCCCGTAAGGCCTTAATTAACCCTATAACTCATGGTGGTCAATACAGACCCTCATAAGGCCTTAATTAAGCCCGTCACTCATGGTGGTCAATACAGACCCCCATAAGGCCTTAATTAACCCCGTCACTCATGAAGGTCAATACAGACCCCCATAAGGCCTTAATTAAGCCCATCACTCATGGTGGTCAATACAGACCCCCATAAGGCCTTATTTAACCCCCGTCACTCATGAAGGTCAATACAGACCCCCATAAGGCCTTAATTAAGCCCGTCACCCATGTTGGTCAATACAGACCCCCATAAGGCCTTATTTAACCCCCGTCACTCATGAAGGTCAATACAGGCCCCCATAAGGCCTTAATTAACCCTATATCTCATGGCGGTCAATACAGACCCCCATAAGCACTTAATTAAGCCCGTCACTCATGGCGGTTAATACATACCCCCATAAGCACTTAATTAATCCCGTCACTCATGAAGGTCAATGCAGACCCCCATAAGGCCTTAATTAACCCCCGTCACTCATGAAGGTCAATACAGGCCCCCATAAGGCCTTAATTAACCCCCGTCACTCATGAAGGTCAATACAGGCCCCCATAAGGCCTTAATTAACCCTATAACTCATGGTGGTCAATACAGACCCCCTTAAGGCCTTAACTAACCCTATAACTCATGGTGGTCAATACAGACCCCCATAAGGCCTTAATTAAGCCCCTCATTTATGGCGGTCAATACAGACCCCCATAAGCACTTAATTAATCCCGTCACTCATGAAGGTCAATGCAGACACCCATAAGGCCTTAATTAACCCCAGTCACTCATGAAGGTCAATACAGGCCCCCATAAGGCCTTAATTAACCCCCGTCACTCATGAAGGTCAATACAGGCCCCCGTAAGGCCTTAATTAACCCTATAACTCATGGTGGTCAATACAGACCCCCATAAGACCTTAATTAACCTTTTAACTCATGGTGGTCAATACAGACCCCCATAAGGCCTTAATTAAGCCAGTCACTCATGGCGGTTAATACAGACCCCCATAAGCACTTAATTAATCCCGTCACTCATGAAGGTCAATGCAGACCCCCATAAGGCCTTAATTAACCCCCGTCACTCATGAAGGTCAATACAGGCCCCCATAAGGACTTAATTAACCCTGTCACTCATAAATGTCAATGCAGGCCCCCATAAGGCCTTAATTAACCCTATAACTCATGGTGGTCAATACAGACCCCCATAAGGCCTTAACTAACCCTATAACTCATGGTGGTCAATACAGACCCCCATAAGGCCTTAATTAAGCCCGTCAATCATGGTGGTCAATACTGACCCCCATAAGCACTTAATTAACCCTGTCACTCATGAAGGTCAATACAGACCCCCATAAGGCCTTAATTAACCCCGTCACTCATGAAAGTCAATACAGACCCCCATAAGGCCTTAATTAACCCCGTCACTCATGAAGGTCAATACAGACCCCCATAAGGCCTTAATTAACCCTATAACTCATGGTGGTCAATACAGACCCCCATAAGGCCTTAATTAACCCTATAACTCATGGTGGTCAATACAGACCCCCATAAGGCCTTAATTAGGCCCGTCACTCATGGTGGTCGATACAGACCCCCATAAGGCCTTAATTAACCCCGTCACTCATGGTGGTCAATACAGACCCCCATAAGGCCTTAATTAACCCTATAACTCATGGTGATCAATACAGACCCCCATAAGGCCTTAATTAACCCTATAACTCATGGTGGTCAATACAGACCCCCATAAGGCCTAAATTAAGCCCGTCACTCATGGCGGTCAATACAGACCCACATAAGCACTTAATTAATTCTGTCACTCATGAAGGTCAATGCATTCCCCCATAAGGCCTTAATTAACCCTCTAACTCATGGTGGTCAATACAGACCTCCATAAGGCCTTAATTAAGCCCGTCACTCATGGTGGTCAATACAGACCACCATAAGCACTTAATTAACCCCGTCACTCATGAAGGTCAATACAGACCCCCATAAGGCCTTAATTAACCTTATAACTCATGGTGGTCAATACAGACCCCCATAAGGCCTTAATTAACCCTATAACTCATGGTGGTGAATACAGACCCCCATAAGCACTTAATTAACCTTATAACTCATGGTGGTCAAAACAGACCCCCATAAGGCCTTAAATAACCCTATAACTCCTGGTGGTCAATACAGACCGCCAAAAGGACTTAATTAAGCCTGTCACTCATGGTGGTCAATACAGACCCCCATAAGCACTTAATTAATCTTATAACTCATGGTGGTCAATACAGACCCCCATAAGGCCTTAATTAACCCTATAACTCATGAAGGTCAATACAGACCCCCATAATGCCTTATTTAAGCCCATCACTCATGAAGGTCAATACAGACCCCCATAAGGCCTTAATTAACCCTATAACTCATGGTGGTCAATACAGACCCCCATAAGGCCTTAATTAACCCTATGACTCATGGTGGTCAATACAGACCCCGATAAGGCCTTAATTAATCCCGTCACTCATGAGGGTCAATACAGACCCCCATAAGGGCTTAATTAAGCCCGTCACTCATGGTGGTCAATACAGACCCCCATAAGGCCTTATTTAACCCCCATCACTCATGAAGGTCAATACAGGCGCCCATAAGGCCTTAATTAACCCCCATCACTCATGAAGGTCAATACAGGCCCCCATAAGGCCTTAATTAACCCAGTAACTCATGGCGGTCAATACAGACCCTCATAATCACTTAATTAAGCCCGTCACTCATGGCGGTCAATACAGACCCCCATAAGCACTTAATTGATCCCGTCACTCATGAAGGTCAATGCAGACCCCCATAAGGCCTTAATTAACCCCCGTCACTCATGAAGGTCAATACAGGCCCCCATAAGGCCTTAATTAACCCTATAACTCATGTTGGTCAATACAGACCCCCATAAGACCTTAATTAACCTTTTAACTCATGGTGGTCAATACAGACCCCCATAAGGCCTTAATTAAGCCAGTCACTCATGGCGGTTAATACAGACCCCCATAAGCACTTAATTAATCCCGTCACTCATGAAGGTCAATGCAGACCCCCATAAGGCCTTAATTAACCCCCGTCACTCATGAAGGTCAATACAGGCCCCCATAAGGCCTTAATTAACCCTGTCACTCATGAAGGTCAATGCAGGCCCCCATAAGGCCTTAATTAACCCTATAACTCATGGTGGTCAATACAGACCCCCTTAAGGCCTTAACTAACCCTATAACTCATGGTGGTCAATACAGAGCCCCATAAGGCCTTAATTAAGCCCGTCACTCATGGCGGTCAATACAGACCCCCAGAAGCACCTAATTAACCCTGTCACTCATGAAGGTCAAAACAGACCCCCATAAGGCCTTAATTAACCCTATAACTCATGGTGGTCAATACAGACCCCTATAAGGCCTTAAATAACCCTATAACTCATGGTAGTCAATACAGACACCAATAAAGCCTTAATTAAGCCCATCACTCATGGTGGTCAATACAGACCCCCATAAGGCCTTAATTAACCCCGTCACTCCTGAAGGTCAACACAGAACCCCATAAGGCCTTAATTAACCCTATAACTCATGGTGGTCAATACAGACCCCCATAAGGCCTTAATTAACCCTATAACTCATGGTGGTCAATACAGAACCCCATAAGCACTTAACTAACCCCGTCACTTATGAAGGTCAATACAGACCCCCATAAGGCCTTAATTAACCCTATAACTCATGGTGGTCAATACAGACCCCCATAAGGCCTTAATTAACCCTGTCACTCATGGTGGTCAATACAGAACCCCATAAGCACTTAACTAACCCCGTCACTTATGAAGGTCAATACAGACCCCCATAAGGCCTTAATTAACCCTATAACTCATGGTGGTCAATACAGACCCCCATAAGGCCTTAATTAACCCTGTCACTCATGAAGGTCAATACAGACCCCCATAAGGCCTTAATTAACCCCGTCACTCATGAAGGTCAATACAGACCCCCATAAGGCCTTAATTAAGCCCATCACTCATGGTGGTCAATACAGACCCCCATAAGGCCTTATTTAACCCCCGTCACTCATGAAGGTCAATACAGACCCCCATAAGGCCTTAATTAAGCCCGTCACTCATGTTGGTCAATACAGACCCCCATAAGGCCTTATTTAACCCCCGTCACTCATGAAGGTCAATACAGGCCCCCATAAGGCCTTAATTAACCCTATATCTCATGGCGGTCAATACAGACCCCCATAAGCACTTAATTAAGCCCGTCACTCATGGCGGTTAATACATACCCCCATAAGCACTTAATTAATCCCGTCACTCATGAAGGTCAATGCAGACCCCCATAAGGCCTTAATTAACCCCCGTCACTCATGAAGGTCAATACAGGCCCCAATAAGGCCTTAATTAACCCCCGTCACTCATGAAGGTCAATACAGGCCCCCATAAGGCCTTAATTAACCCTATAACTCATGGTGGTCAATACAGACCCCCTTAAGGCCTTAACTAACCCTATAACTCATGGTGGTCAATACAGACCCCCATAAGGCCTTAATTAAGCCCCTCATTTATGGCGGTCAATACAGACCCCCATAAGCACTTAATTAATCCCGTCACTCATGAAGGTCAATGCAGACACCCATAAGGCCTTAATTAACCCCAGTCACTCATGAAGGTCAATACAGGCCCCCATAAGGCCTTAATTAACCCCCGTCACTCATGAAGGTCAATACAGGCCCCCGTAAGGCCTTAATTAACCCTATAACTCATGGTGGTCAATACAGACCCCCATAAGACCTTAATTAACCTTTTATCTCATGGTGGTCAATACAGACCCCCATAAGGCCTTAATTAAGCCAGTCACTCATGGCGGTTAATACAGACCCCCATAAGCACTTAATTAATCCCGTCACTCATGAAGGTCAATGCAGACCCCCATAAGGCCTTAATTAACCCCCGTCACTCATGAAGGTCAATACAGGCCCCCATAAGGACTTAATTAACCCTGTCACTCATAAATGTCAATGCAGGCCCCCATAAGGCCTTAATTAACCCTATAACTCATGGTGGTCAATACAGACCCCCATAAGGCCTTAACTAACCCTATAACTCATGGTGGTCAATACAGACCCCCATAAGGCCTTAATTAAGCCCGTCAATCATGGTGGTCAATACTGACCCCCATAAGCACTTAATTAACCCTGTCACTCATGAAGGTCAATACAGACCCCCATAAGGCCTTAATTAACCCCGTCACTCATGAAGGTCAATACAGACCCCCATAAGGCCTTAATTAACCCCGTCACTCATGAAGGTCAATACAGACCCCCATAAGGCCTTAATTAACCCTATAACTCATGGTGGTCAATACAGACCCCCATAAGGCCTTAATTAACCCTATAACTCATGGTGGTCAATACAGACCCCCATAAGGCCTTAATTAGGCCCGTCACTCATGGTGGTCGATACAGACCCCCATAAGGCCTTAATTAACCCCGTCACTCATGGTGGTCAATACAGACCCCCATAAGGCCTTAATTAACCCCGTCACTCATGAAGGTCAATACAGACCCCCGTAAGGCCTTAATTAACCCTATAACTCATGGTGGTCAATACAGACCCTCATAAGGCCTTAATTAAGCCCGTCACTCATGGTGGTCAATACAGACCCCCATAAGGCCTTAATTAACCCCGTCACTCATGAAGGTCAATACAGACCCCCATAAGGCCTTAATTAAGCCCATTACTCATGGTGGTCAATACAGACCCCCATAAGGCCTTATTTAACCCCCGTCACTCATGAAGGTCAATACAGACCCCCATAAGGCCTTAATTAAGCCCGTCACTCATGTTGGTCAATACAGACCCCCATAAGGCCTTATTTAACCCCCGTCACTCATGAAGGTCAATACAGGCCCCCATAAGGCGTTAATTAACCCTATATCTCATGGCGGTCAATACAGACCCCCATAAGCACTTAATTAAGCCCGTCACTCATGGCGGTTAATACATACCCCCATAAGCACTTAATTAATCCCGTCACTCATGAAGGTCAATGCAGACCCCCATAAGGCCTTAATTAACCCCCGTCACTCATGAAGGTCAATACAGGCCCCCATAAGGCCTTAATTAACCCCCGTCACTCATGAAGGTCAATACAGGCCCCCATAAGGCCTTAATTAACCCTATAACTCATGGTGGTCAATACAAACCCCCTTAAGGCCTTAACTAACCCTATAACTCATGGTGGTCAATACAGACCCCCATAAGGCCTTAATTAAGCCCCTCATTTATGGCGGTCAATACAGACCCCCATAAGCACTTAATTAATCCCGTCACTCATGAAGGTCAATGCAGACACCCATAAGGCCTTAATTAACCCCAGTCACTCATGAAGGTCAATACAGGCCCCCATAAGGCCTTAATTAACCCCCGTCACTCATGAAGGTCAATACAGGCCCCCGTAAGGCCTTAATTAACCCTATAACTCATGGTGGTCAATACAGGCCCCCATAAGACCTTAATTAACCTTTTAACTCATGGTGGTCAATACAGACCCCCATAAGGCCTTAATTAAGCCAGTCACTCATGGCGGTTAATACAGACCCCCATAAGCACTTAATTAATCCCGTCACTCATGAAGGTCAATGCAGACCCCCATAAGGCCTTAATTAACCCCCGTCACTCATGAAGGTCAATACAGGCCCCCATAAGGACTTAATTAACCCTGTCACTCATAAATGTCAATGCAGGCCCCCATAAGGCCTTAATTAACCCTATAACTCATGGTGGTCAATACAGACCCCCATAAGGCCTTAACTAACCCTATAACTCATGGTGGTCAATACAGACCCCCATAAGGCCTTAATTAAGCCCGTCAATCATGGTGGTCAATACTGACCCCCATAAGCACTTAATTAACCCTGTCACTCATGAAGGTCAATACAGACCCCCATAAGGCCTTAATTAACCCCGTCACTCATGAAAGTCAATACAGACCCCCATAAGGCCTTAATTAACCCCGTCACTCATGAAGGTCAATACAGACCCCCATAAGGCCTTAATTAACCCTATAACTCATGGTGGTCAATACAGACCCCCATAAGGCCTTAATTAACCCTATAACTCATGGTGGTCAATACAGACCCCCATAAGGCCTTAATTAGGCCCGTCACTCATGGTGGTCGATACAGACCCCCATAAGGCCTTAATTAACCCCGTCACTCATGGTGGTCAATACAGACCCCCATAAGGCCTTAATTAACCCCGTCACTCATGAAGGTCAATACAGACCCCCGTAAGGCCTTAATTAACCCTATAACTCATGGTGGTCAATACAGACCCTCATAAGGCCTTAATTAAGCCCGTCACTCATGGTGGTCAATACAGACCCCCATAAGGCCTTAATTAACCCCGTCACTCATGAAAGTCAATACAGACCCCCATAAGGCCTTAATTAACCCTATAACTCATGGTGGTCAATACAGACCCCCATAAGGCCTTAATTAACCCTATAACTCATGGTGGTCAATACAGACTCCCATAAGGCCTTAATTAACCCCGTCACTCATGAAAGTCAATACAGACCCCCATAAGGCCTTAATTAACCCTATAACTCATGGTGGTCAATACAGACCCCCATAAGGCCTTAATTAACCCTATAACTCATGGTGGTCAATACAGACTCCCATAAGGCCTTAATTAACCCCGTCACTCATGAAGGTCAATACAGTATAATTTCTATACTTTTAATAAAGGGAGCTGTCTCTAATCTTACTACATTTAGAAATAATATGTGATTTTACTCCGTAAATGATTAGTTCTTTTATTTTTGTTGGTGAATTCATTCCAATGATTTTATAACCCCAGGTAATTAGAGTTTGTTTCAGCCTTTCATAATTCAACCAGAAACATTTTGTGATCTCAAATTTCTTCTGCATCTTCGAAAAAAGTTAAAAGGTTGTTCTTTTGATATAATTCAGAAACTAAGGTTACGCCCCTACTTCGCAAACGGGAGAATGCTGAAGAGAGATCTTTTGTATAAAATAGATCAATCGGTGTAGCTAATGATGGGAAGTTTGATATTTGCAATCTCTCTTTATTTTTATACCAAAATCTTAAAAGTGCATTTAATTTTTTTGGAAGTTTGCCAAACAAAGTTTTATTATAATTCGGGAACCATACTAGTTTTTTCATAGGGGTCTCCCTTATAAGGGCCTCTTCCAACACCAGTCATCTAGGTTTATCTTGGGGGGTATTCCAACCTATAAGTTGGGCTGTAACAATTTTTTGATGTATATATTTTATACAGGGGGCATTTAGGCCTCCTTTTCTAATTCCTTACACACAAGACTTTTCCTAATTCAGTTTTTTTCCCCCATATATAAATTTGTCAAGCTTATCCTGGATGAGTTTTAGGTAGTTTTTTGGTATACTACCTGGTATTGATCTCAAGCAGTAAGTAATTTTTGGAATAATTCTCATATTGATAGCATAGTTCTCCAGTTCCTTAGAATGGGTCTGATTTGCTTCATTACCTCATTTCAGTTATCATTATAGCTGTTACTCACTTTAAATGAGAATTTTATCCCCAAGTGAACAATATATTCAGATTTCTAATTGAAAATGAATAATTTCTCCCATATTTGTTTGGCTTCAGACTTTATGCCTTTTATCAAAGTATGTGATTTCGATCTGTTAATCTTAAAGTAGGATAATCTACCAAACTCCTCTAGTATTTCCTGTAATTTATGAAGATCATTAATTTCATCCTGTTGATTATATTTAGGTGGGCTTAATGGGTTATCACCAGATAACAACATTGTAACATAATAAGCTGGCGCAATAGCCTGCAGACTAGCTAATATGTTTCTTTACAACAATTCCTATAACATGAAACATAATACATAAACCAACATACATACAGTATAACAGTGTTATCATATTTTAACCATAAGCAGTAAGAAATACATGTCTATAATAATACAATCAGGGTAACTCTGGCCAGTCAGGCCTAGGCTAGAGTGTAAAACAGTCCAGTTAGGCGCTGGGCATGACAAAGGCATTACAATTACATGCACAACAACTCCCAACTATCAAATATAGCAAAAAATAACATTTTCTTTTTCTAATATGTTGTAATGGTCATGTGTATGCCAATGTGAAAAGCCACGCTGCAACATGCAGAAAGCTATTAAAGACACACTACCACATTAAATTTCAACACAAATACAGGCAAATGGCTGACATATTAACCCTTTCTCTCTCACAGAGGCTCTAATGTGGACCCTAAAATTACAAAGGTCATCTTATATATATCTCACTCATCACATCTACATTGGGACAACAAATAGTGGCCAAATCACACTGCCACATGGCATATATCAATTCCAGGGTAACATTTCACATATGGTTGTTGAATCCCTCTGTTGTGTCCTACTCTCTGTGACCCTATGGACTGCAGCACACCTACTAATGTCTCTGTTTGTGCGTATCCACAAGGTTTGCATGCCAAAGATACTAGAGTGGGTTGCCAGTTCCTTCTCTGGTGGACTGTGATTTATCTGATCTCTCTGCTATTACCTGTCCACCTACAGTAGCCCTACATGGCATAGCTCACATCTTCATTCAGATACACAAGCCTCTTTACCACCACCACCACTTAGCAATGCTGAACGGGACGAGGGGAACATACACCACACTAAAGGACCCATCAGGAAGGGCCACAAAAACACATGGAGGCTGTTTAGAGCCAACTCACCTCCATCTCCGCTACGCCCATCCTGGAAAGTCCCACGCCATTGCTGATGACCATGTGCCAAGATTTATACCCATTTCCCTTTGGTGACCTCCCATTATGTTTTGCTATTCATCAATTTACATTAGTGTGGTGTATGTTCCCCATGTCCCCTTCTGGATTGCTAAGTGGTGGTGGTGAAGGGGCTTATGTACCTGAATGAAGCTGTGAGCTACACCATGTAGGGCCACTGTAGGTGGGCACGTCATAGCAGAGAGGTCAGACAAATCACAGTCCACTAGAGTAGGAACTGGCAACCCACTCCAATATCACCTGTCATATTGTTATCAGGCCCTCAGGGGAATGTTGATACTCCCCAGTATCCCTAATTGGACTTTGCATGTGTATTAACCCTTTATTTTGATTATATATGATATATATAATGATATGGTATCTAATGCTATTATGACTATTATTATTGTTATATGTTTTTATCTATTGCATAGTAACCAGGGCCCATTAGTTTACATATGTAGGAATGGGACACAAATGTGATGTATGTGGATGTCCCATAACCTCAACCATTGAAAACACACTGACATGGTGAGAACGGTTAAACAAACCTTTATTTCATCACAGAACAAATCAAAAATGGTCAAGACTGTGCATTAATATTATGGGTGTGATGTGGGTGGATCCCGGGAGAGCAAGAGGCTTGTGGGAAAAAGGGAATACCTACAGGGGGTTAATCTCATAGTCTAGAATAAGCATGATGCATAGCACCTACCAGGGTCACATGTTGTCACTACATCACTGCAACTGGAATCTGGGGGAAGAAAGGATCATCACAAATCACCCCATTTAATTGAAGAAACCATTAACGTGCATAGCACTTACAACTTGTCTAGATATGCTCAATGAAACCGATGATTCAATCTCTGGACTGTGTAATCCAATCTAGTTTCACTCTTACAGTGTGGTGAAAAAATAAAAATCTGAAAGAAGTGGTCGACATGCATGTACAGAACAGTGCTAAATACTGTGACTGCAACAATATACCAACTTACCTGATTCCTATCTGCAAGCATTACTAACTATTAGCTAGATCTCTGGATAATCAGGAATAGGGGAAAATACCCATTAATACGGAGAGGACACAAAGGACAGCAGCCAGATTCACTGTTACTTACATCAGACCCAAGGATCTACTCTCAGACTGATATTGGCGTCAGGACCACATGCTGCACTAGTGCATATATCAATGCTTGCTTCATAAACACGCCATTGTGAGACATTGCAAGTCCACCACCATAGCGTTATTAGTCTACATTTAAGCTAACAACAATAATGTCTTAGATATCTGGCTATATGATAGCTTTACAAATTTGGGAGCTACACATTAAGGAGGGGCTATCATAGAAGGAGTCTAGGAGTCTAGAGAGATACTGGGAAAATCTTACACCTTCACAATGCTTGCAGATGCAGAAGATGCCTTCATGGACCTAAATTGTACCTAAAAAATAAATAAATAAATAAATAAACCTACAAAATTAGGCCTGAAAAAATATAGGAACTGCAGCATCTTCACAACAGCATTCCTCAGTGACCATCAATTGGTGAAATGCTAAACAGGACCATATGTGAGAATCATGCACCATGTGATGGGAGGTAGCCATCGGCATACAAAATATCACCATCACATAGGCCAAGATCCAAAACTCTGTAGCCTGGCTAGATTAGGTTAACATTGTGACCAATAGATTGTCACTGAGGAGTGCTGTTGAGAAGGCACAAACATCTGCGCAGCCTCTAGGTCCTCCTCCGCCTAGGCACAGGTCCAAATCCCCCGTGGCCGGCAACCATTTCCCTGATGGCGGTGTGGAAGCAGGGGGAGGCAAAACCCCAGGAGGCAGTGGCATCTGCAGTGGTGGAGACATGAAGAGGAGGGGCCCCTCGTGCATTTCATTTGTCCTGCTTTGCAACAATCACCTTTGGAGCTCATCGTAAAGACAGATATATAAGTACAGTGTACAAAAAAAAATGTGAGTACAGCGAATTAATAAAGTAAAATGAATTAATAAATTAATATACTTTACCTCTTTATATGTAATATGCAACAATTAATATTCTGAAGAGCTAACAATCTATGTGTATTTACATGCATCTGAAAATGTCCAGTTGGACTGTTGATCATCTGAGGAGAAAGTGTCAGCAATGTTGCAAGTGTGCAGTGTAAATAGGTTGTTTAGGCGGGTAAAGCATAATTTTAGACTCCTAATGTTATTATTTTCAAGTTTGTATTGTAAAATGGCATTTTTTTTGTATGTCTTTCTTGGCTCAAGAGCATTTTCCGTTTGTTGTAATGGTATATTACGTTCTTGTGTAACTTGTGCCTGTCATTAATTAAGCGGCTCTGTCTCCTTTAGCCTCGTTTTAATTTTTTTCGTCCGACACTTTTTCTCTCGCTTAGCCGAATTTCAAGTGCCGAAACTGCTTGAATGTGACTTAAATTGGCGTGCAACCTCACTTCCAGACGTCCTGGCTGTCCACCCATGCTGCGTGTGATGTTTGTTTTATGTTGTATATTTTTGTTGTTGTGCTCTTCGTGTTTTCCGATTTGAGCGGTTCGGCCGTTATATTTTTTCAACCTCTTATTATTTTTTTCTAAGTTCCGCGGGTCATATTTCTTGATTTTAAAAGTCATACGTCCTTGTTGGTGTTTTGCGCGCTTCGGGGTCGTGTAGCTTCTTTTTCATTTTTTTTTGTCCCGCGGGTCGTATTTTTTTTTTTTTAAATCTCAATTTCCTCATCCCGGGTTTTTTTTTTTTCTAAGTTAAGAAGGTAAGTTTAGGGAGAAACATAGCAAAAAAAGTAGGTAGTATATTTTCTCTTAATTGGCCAATGCGGTCAATGGTTTTAGAAAGAAAAAGTAAACACAGACTAAAAATATTTAACCTTTATGTTTATTCGATTGTACTACATTGGCAACTTCAGGTAACCTGCTGCCTAAAGCCTGGCTTTTTGGGCCTAGGCTGAAACACACCCATAATGTACTTGGATTATAAAGAGAAACCTAAACTGGAGTTGGAATATTGTCAGACTATAAAAAATCTTCTTTCATTACAGATCTTCTAAAAGAAAGACCAAATCTACACAGCTTGTCTGCAGATCATCACATGAGACATGGGAGGGAGAGGAGGGAAATTAAGACATGGGGAGGGAGAGAATGGGGAAAAGGAGACACAGGGGAGAGGGGGGGAGAAAGGAGACACAGGGGAGGGAGGGGGCAAGAGTGGGGGGGAGACACAGGGGAGGAGGAGGAAGAGGGGGGAAGAGACACAGGGGAAGGGGGAAGGAGACAGGGGAGGTAGAGGGGGGGAAAGATACACACTGGAGGGAGAGGGGAGACAGAGACCCAAGGGAGGGAGAGGGTGAAGAGACACAGTGGAGGGAGATAGGGGAAGGAGATACAGTGGAGGGAGATGGGAGGAAGGGGACACAGGGAAGGGAGATGGGAGAAGGGGACAGGGGAGGGAGAGGGGGGAAAGAGACACAAGGGAGGGAGAGAAGAAAAGAGACAGAGGGGAGGGAGAGGTGGAAAAGTGACACAGGGGATGGAGATGGGGGAAGAAGACACAGGGAAGAGAGAGGGGGGAAGGAGACACAGGGAAGGGAGAGGAGGGAAGAGACACAGGGGAGGGAGAGGAGGGGAATGGAGACATGGGGAGGGAGAGAAGGGCAAAAAAGGAGACACAGGGGAGAGGGGGGAGAAAGGAGACACAGGGGAGGGAGGGGGCAAGAGTGGGGGGAGACACAGGGGAGGAGGAGGAAGAGGGGGGAAGAGACACAGGGGAAGGGGGAAAGAGAAATAGGGGAGGGGAAAGGAGGCACGGGAGAAAGATGTGGGAAGGAAACACAGTGGAGAGAGATGGTGGGAAGGAGACACAGGGGAGGGAGATGGGGGATGCGAAGGAGACACAGTGGAGGGAGATGGGGGAAGGAAACACAGTGGAGAGAGATGTGGGAAAGAAAAAACAGTGGAGGGAGATAGGGGGATGGAGACACAGTGGAGAGAGATGGGGAAGAAGACACAGGGGAGGGAGATGGGGGAAGGTGACACAGGGGAGGAAGATGGGGGAAGGAGACAGGGGAGGTAGAGGGGGGGAAAGATACACACTGGAGGGAGAGGGGAGACAGAGACCCAAGGGAGGGAGAGGGGGGAAGAGACACAGTGGAGGGAGATAGGGGAAGGAGATACAGTGGAGGGAGATGGGAGGAAGGGGACACAGGGAAGGGAGATGGGAGAAGGGGACAGGGGAGGGAGAGGGGGGGAAGAGACACAAGAGAGGGAGAGGAGAAAAGAGACAGAGGGGAGGGAAAGGTGGAAAAGTGACACAGGGGATGGAGATGGGGGAAGAAGACACAGGGAAGAGAGAGGAGGGAAGGAGACACAGGGAAGGGAGAGGAGGGAAGAGACACAGGGGAGGGAGAGGAGGGGAAGAGACACAGGGGAGGAAGAGGAGGGTGAGACACAGGAGGGGGGTGGAAGCTTGCAATGAGAGCAGAAGGCGCTCATTGCGCGGCCTGCCATAAGTGACAAAGTTAAGGAAATGCATGCAGTGCATGCCGCACGGTGCAATGAGCGGCAAGGCCGCTAATTGCGGGGTCCGTGATGAGCTCCTTTGCCGTAAAGTAGGTCCGTAAAGTAGAGGGGGGAGAGGCTCGCATTGACCGCTGAAGGCGCTCATTGCGAGGCCCGCTAGTTAGATGGGGGAGGGCCTTGCATTGTGTGGCAAACAGCATTGCAAGGCTAAAAATGTTTGATGGGTAAGTCGCTAGTAACAATATAGCACAGGAGGATGAGTCCCTCAGGTCAGAAGGTGCCTATCACATTAATGGGGAAGAGCAGAGAGTGAGTATGAGTAGCAACAGAAGTGGTAATGACGTGGTTGGGCCAAAACCAAGAGGACAACTAGCTGCTGATGTGTCTGGAGGGGAAAGGATAGTCCAATGCTACAAATAACAGTTCAGCATAGGAACCTGGAATATTAGAACAAATGCAATCTGGACATAGTCAGTTATGAAATAAAAGAGTAAACATTGATATCCTGGGAATTAGTGAACTCAAATTGACTGGAATGAGACATTTCACATCAGACAACCACCAGATCTTCTACTGTGGTCAAGAATCCCCCAGAAGAAATGAAGTAACCTTCATAATCAATCAAAGGGTGGCCAAAGCAGTGCTCGGTTACAACCAAATAAATGAAACATTGATTACAGAGGGTACCTGTAGTCATGTAGCCATGAAGAAAAACATAAATATCTAAACACAATAATACAAAAATAAACATAAGAAATATGTCTAGAAAAAAATATTGTAAAATACCCAAAACCCATTTTTTACGTTAAATGTGTCTCTGGTGTTAAAGATGAAAAACCTTTCACTGTAAATGTTTTCTTCTCCTAGTGTTTTTGAAATTTCCTCTGAGTATCTACACACAAATAAACACATAGGCCCTCATTAAATTCTCTCTCGTAGTTCTCTTGGTCCTTGCAAAAGGCATTTTTTTGCTGTTTGCGAGGACCGAATCCCTCGCAGCCTGCTTTGCGAGATGACTACGAAAAATGGCCGAGAATAGGCTCCGAGAGAGCTACGGAGTCACAAGCAGCCTTAAATCTATGAGTGATTTTCGCATCTCGGAAGAATCCCTATGGGCACAAAAAGTGCCCTCAAGGGATCCTAAAGCCTCTACGTGCTGCCTCGGAGCAGCCTGAGACAGCCGTGTGAGGCTACCCCTTGCTCCCTATACACATCCCCATGCTGCAGGGGTCCCTATGTTGTCAGCCAATGAGAATGCGCAGATGTCTTCACCCAATCACTCCGTAGGGGTGTATCCCATCGTGATTGGCTGAAGGCATCTGCACCTTGTGATTTGGTCAAATAAAGATTGACAGGTGCGTTAGCCAATCAGGGTGGGATTTTGGGGTGTATCCCATCCTGATTGGCTCACACATTGACGACTTCTGATTGGCTGAAATTGATAGACAGCTTTTTCAGCCAATCAGAAGCCGCCTTTGCCAATTTCCTTCCGGAAAAGGCTCTGGGAGTCTTATTAGCGTCGGGGAGGTCTCCAAGTGCAGACCTCTGTTAGTTTTTTGTTTTTTTTCATTTAGATCGCAGTGGTTCCAGGGCCCAGCCGGGGCTGAAGAGGAGGAGGCCGGGGACATCACGGGGATGTAATTTGAATGTATATTTAAATGTTTATATTTTTATTTTATTTTTTGTGTATATGTTGTAGTC
This sequence comes from Discoglossus pictus, assembly GCA_027410445.1. Classification (NCBI taxonomy): domain Eukaryota; kingdom Metazoa; phylum Chordata; class Amphibia; order Anura; family Alytidae; genus Discoglossus; species Discoglossus pictus. The sequence goes on along the minus strand of CM050172.1, from coordinate 36,470,134 downwards.
ATGTAATGTGTTTTTTTTAACAGGCACCTGAGAAGAAAAGAAGAAGGACGGAACATGCTGGAAAGGTGAGTAGAATATTTAGAATGTGCATAATGTTTATTTATTTTATGTTAATGTGTTGTACTCATTTTTTTGTTTGTTTTACCCCTAGGTTGGTGATCTGAAGGGACATCTCAAAGGTAAGTGGTTTTAATTATTTTATTTTAGCTTAGAATTAGGGTTTGTGTATGTAGTTAGGATTTTAATTATTTTATTTTAGCTTAGAATTAAAGTTTGTGTATGTAGTTAGGATGTATTGTATATTAGATAGATAGGGGGGATTTATTTGATATAGTTAGGATTTATTGTATATTAAAAAGATTGTATGTTAGATAGATAGGGGGTATTTTTTTGTATTGTATGTAATGTATTGTATGTATTGTATTGTATGTATTGTATTGTGTATGTCTGTCTTTCCTTTTCAGGTGTGTAAAATGTTTTTCTTCTGTAGTGGGTGGGGGGGGGGCTTGTAATGTATTTTTTTATTTTCTGTAATGTAGGTTTTTTTATTTTTGGTGAATTTGTTTTTTTTAATTTTCTGTAATGTAGTTTTTTTATTTTTGGTGACTTAGGTTTTTTTTATTTTCTCTAATGTAGGTTTTTTTATTTTTGGTGACTTAGGATTTTTTATTTTCTGTTATGTAGGTTTTTTTTATTTTTGGTGACTTAGGATTTTTTATTTTCTGTAAGGAAGGTGTGTTTTTTTTGTAATTAGAGTGGTGGTGGGGGGGGGTTGTTAGGGGGTAGGTATTGTAGGTATGTAGTGTAAGTGTTAACAGATTAGAGTAGAGGGGGTTAGTTTAGATTTAATGGTTTATTGGCGGTTATAGTGTAGTGTTTGTAGTTAGTGTCATGATGGTCCTTGTGGACCATCATGGCACTTATGTGGTTAATGTTAGGGTTTTAACAGCCCCATAAGGGTCATAATATACCCTTTTGGGACTGATGGGGCTAAATAGAGGATTATGGGGGTCTGTATTGACACCCATGAGTGACATTGTAATTAAGCTCTTATGGGGGTCTGTATTGACCCCCATGAGTTATAGAGTTAATTATTGTCTTACAATGGTCTGTTTTGACCCCCATGAGTTATAGGGTTAATTATTGGCTTATGTGGGTCTGTATTGACCCCCATGAGTTATAGGGTTAATTAAGGCCTTATGGGGGTCTGTATTGACCCCCATGAGTTATAGGGTTAATTAAGGCCTTATGGGGGTCTGTATTGAACTTCATGAGTTATAGGGTTAATTATTTGCTTATGGGGGTCTGTATTGACCCCCATGAGTTATAGGGTTAATTATTGTGCTTATGGGGGTCTGTATTAACCCCCATGTGTAACAGGGTTAATTAAGGCTTATGGGGGTCTGTATTGACCCCCATGAGTTATAGGGTTAATTATTGTGCTTATGGGGATCTGTCTTGACCCCCATGAGTTATATGGTTAATTAAGGCCTTATGGGGTCTGTATTGACCCCCATGAGTTATAGGGTTAATTAAGGCCTTATGGGGGTCTGTATTGAACTTCATGAGTTATAGGGTTAATTATTGGCTTATGGGGGTCTGTATTGACCCCCATGAGTGACAGGGTTAATTAAGGTTTATGGGAGTCTGTATTGACCCCAATGAGTTTTGGGGTTAATTAAGTGCGTATGGGGGTCTGTATTGACCACCATGAGTTATGGGGTTAATTTTAGTTGCCTGGTGTTAATATTTTTTAGTGTGAGTCCTTTCAGGACCTTTACGGTCCTTTAAGGACCCGCGATGCAGGAAATCAAAAAAATTAAATGCAGCGGGGTCACGATCGGTGCCGATAGGGTACCCCCGCTGCAAGGAGTTAATGTGGGGGGGCTGTGGTGGTCCCTATGGACCCCTGCAGCAAGGGAATAATGTGGGTACACTTCCGGGGTCCCGATGGGGACCCCCAGCATAGAGGGGGGTTAATTTTAGCTGCTGCGGCCGGGATTATTAATAGTGTGCTGTGGGCACTTTAAGGAGCAGTGGAAGGGAATTTAACATTTTTAAATGCAGTGGGGAATCCTGCTGCAAGGGGTTAATGTGGGGACACTTCGGGGGTCCCGATGGGGACCCCCAGCATAGAGGGGGATTAATTTTATTTGCCGCAGCCGGGATTGTTAATAGTGTCCCTTTAAGGAGCCGCGGTGGGGAACTTAAAAGTTTTAAATACAGCGGGGGCCGGATCTGTGCCGATCGGGGACCCCCGCTGCAAGGGGTTAACCCCCGCATAGAGGGGGGTTAATTTTAGGTCCCGGGGGGGTAGTTGGAGTACCCCCCATGGCAGGGCTTATGTGGGGACTGCCGCGGAGGTCCTGTTTAGGATCCCTGCACTAATTAATGAGGTGTGGGAGCCTGCGAGATCATCTCACAGGCTGTCACTCCTCGTGTACATTATCGCAGTGTTCATACGGACGGCCCTGCTGTGTAGCTCACACGTTGCTCGCAGCAGGGCTAATTTAATAGCGTCGTAACTTTGAGAAATTTTGCAGTACATAGGGTTTAAGTAGAAGCCTCTTATTTACGAGGCTGGAATTTAATAAGGCTGATAGTATGCAGATACATAAACGTAATTACAGTGCAGACTGGTAAAGCCAGTAGTGACATCACAGCTCTATTAGAACCCATGACATCACGAGGGATAAACAAGGTGATCACAAGCTCAGATCAGTTGTATTCATTCAAATTGTCTCTGACCGTTGGCAGCTGAGCAGCGCACTGTATTTATCTGGAGATTTCCATACTTGTGATTCGGATACATCTGACATATTATAATTTTGTATTAGCATATTATATTGAAAGTGTTACATTTTATCAGTTATATATACCTTGACATTGTTTTTTAACTAGTACAAAGTTATTTAATTGCCTAATATTTAGTTTTAGTATTTACATTTCAGTCAGTAACTTTTTTTTTATAAAATCTGTAATATTTCATTGAATTTCTGATCTATTTTCTTTGTCCCTTTTTCTACTTCCTTTTTTTTTTTTGAGTTTTTGAGTTAAATTCCAGGTTTAACAAGAGAATAACAGAGATGTTACGGAGGTAAGTTTAGGGAGAAACGTAGCAAAAAAGGAGGTAGAATATTTTATCTTAAAGGTCCAATGCAGTCAATGGTTTTAGAAAGCAAAAAGTAAACACAGCCTAAAAATATTTCCCCTTTATGTTTATTCGATTGTACTACATTGGCAACTTCAGGTAACCTGCTGCCCTCAGAAAATGTGCTGCCTAAAGCCGGGCCTTTTGGGCCTAGGCTGAAACACACCCATAATGCACTTGGATTATAAAGATAAACCTAAGATGGAGTTAGAATAGTGTCAGTATAATCTTCTTTCATTACAGATCGTCTAAAAGAAAGACCAAATCTACACAGCCCCAGAGAGAGGACAGGAGCGCCCACAGTCCTGGGGATGAGAGGTAGTTGGAACTAATAATATAAATGACAGGGCTGGTGTGAATTGGAGTGACCCAGTTAGGTGAATAGTAACATTGCAAATACAGACACTTTAAATTCCATATATTAAACCAAAAAGTACTGAGACAAAAGAAAATTGCAGTGCTCTGTATTCATTGCACTATAACATTTGTAGAAATAACTTTTCCACTATAGGTTCAACTGATATTAATTAGTTGTATATTTCTGAGTATGTAAAAATATAAATGGCATTGCTCAGTTGTGTCTGACTCTCTGTGACCTCATGGACAACACACCATGCTGATGCACTTGGTTTTCATGGCAGGGATACATGAGTGGGTTGCCAGTTCCTTCTCCAGTGGGCCACAGCACACAGCCCCAGTCTTTCCCAGGGGGTCTCCTATCCAAGTACTAACCAGTGTGACCCCTTGGATCCTTGTCTGGATTCAAACCCAGGATGCTGATGTGAAAGCACCTGCATCCTAACCACTGGGCCACCAGGGAACCCTTCTGAATATGCACCTATGTTAAAAAGGGGATGTCATGACAGGTTTATCCTGTCCTATCACAGAGCAGCACACGAGTCTCCAGAAGATCCAGTTGCCAAGAGAAGAAGAAACGTTTGTGGGATCCCTCTGAGGGAATGTGAAGTCCGGCTCTGTCGGTGGATTATTGTGAAATCATCTGAAACACAGGCTTTTTATCATCTTCTTGGTAAGAGACTCTGATTTATGTTTTTAATGCTCACATTGTAAGATTTATGGTGATTTTTAGATTCAAACATTTTTTAATCAGTGCATCAAGGGTTAGAAATGTACTATTAATACATATGAAAGAAAGCTTTATAGCATTATCAGGACTTCCCTGGACAAATTCTGATTTGGGAATATCAGCGGCAGCCAATCACTGGGGAGAGGATTAAATACATATATAACTCATTTATAACAAAAGCACATTTAGGTGTTATAAACAGGATATTGAGTTAAACTGATATTTCAGTGGCAGATACAGTAGCTAAAACTAAGACAGGCTGAACTTATATTTGTGAACAGAAAGATGTACAAAGTACGTCAGTGAGAGAAAGTCATAGAGAGCAACTTAAAAAAAAATATGTTTTGGACCTAAGAAACTATTTTTTTGTATATTTATAATGAGAAACAGATATGAAGACTATTGTATTAAATAATACTATAACAAACAAGGCTCCAGTATGTATTACCTCTCTTGTTCTTTCCTGTAGAAGATGATGTAATTCGGGCATTCCTAGCTATGGACAGCTGTATGAAGATCTCAGATAAGGTATTTCTTGTACATGTCTTTGGCAGATGATGGGGTCCCCTAAAAAACCCGGTTTAGGGTAAGATATATAATATCTGAATTTCCTATTTGTTATTAATCATGACAGAATGGAAGCAAGAAACAAATAGTAAGTATGAGCTGGAGTTATTTCCATGATGATGATCTTTCATGATTGTGTTAGGCATGGAGAATAGCAGATCACAATTGATTTTTTATTACTATAATAAATATTAGAAGGATTAATACTGATTATCTATAAGAAGACCCAGTATTTAGAATCCAATGAAAAATGAAGCAATATTTTACAGCTGATGTCAGTAATAACTTGGTCACTTGTATTATCTAAGTTAGTATTGCTCATGATTTATAGACTGAGGTGTCTGCCATTTTGAGGCTCCATACCTTTGTTGAGGCTAATTCTATGCAGACAAACTCTAAGTTTACCTATTGTGTCTGGAGTCACCCTAGACCTTTGTTTCAAGCTATTAACACAGTCTTATTTTCTTTTAGTATCTCATAGCTATGGTAGAAGTATATTTCAGACGCGCCGGTCTTTCTATGGAGGAGTTCAACAGGATTAATTTCTTCTTGGCCTTGTAAGTAAATTCTCCTCATATGCATAAAGAAATTGATAAAAGAACATGAACATTTTTCTACACAATATTCTTCAGTCACAAGTGGTGGAAAATAAATGTGAGAGTCAAAAGGCAACTTGCTCAGGTTCTGATATATAATATTTATTTGCTATTTTAAGGTTTCTTGCTAACAACATGGAGGAGGATGAGCCCTTCCATCACCAAATTTATCCCTGGGCCCTGGGATCCATGTGGTATCAGCACATCAAGAAGTTCCAGAAGATGCGGGAGATGTTCCTGAAGAAGATCAACTTCCGGGCACTTGTAGACAGAGCCACATGTGAGCAGGTTTGTAAGGAGAATTGTTTTATCATCTGGACTAAGTTTCTCAAAGTCTTGTAAAATGGCAGTGTTTTTCTTTATTTATAGGCCATACAGTTGAATAACAACACATTTATTAATCATCCTTTACCAAACTATAAATGTACATATTTTATTTATTTGTGAACCACTCACCATATTTTGAGGTCTATATCATTCTTGTGCATTTACTGTTTTTTATCATATAGTGTTAGATAGAGGTCCAAATTCCTGAAATGTGGTACTTTAAAGCTTTATTCACATAATTCTTTCTTTTTAGATCATGGGAGAGGGCCCAAACCACTGGGCCTGGAGACGAGAGAGAAAGGAGCATCATGGCTGGGCCATTAGGAGCTATCTACGCAGTGAGGAGGAATTCTTCCTCCGAGGCCCGGGAGACACTCCTCCATCGTGTTCCCTGTGTAATATTCCAACACATGAAGCCAGCTCCTCCCAGGAATGTCAGCCAATGAGGTGGAAGGTTGTTGGGAGCGTTGTTGTTCCTAATAATGGAACATATGAAGAATCAAGGTATATATCCAAGCACAATATGGAACAATGTAAAGGAGAGCAAGTAAAATGCTTTATTTAAAAGATAAATCATGACTTTTAAATGCATAGTGTAAAGGAGAGGTAAGAGAAGGGTGACATCAAACATTTTTTTAAGTTTAGGAGGGTAGCAGATTTCATAAAAATATTAATATTAGAGCTAATTTGGAAGTATAGGTTTGAAGTATTTTCCAGAAGTTTGTAAAATAACTATTTTAAAGAAGGAATGGTAGGTGTAATTGACTACAAGCAGATTAAACAATTCAAAAATGCCTAAATTATACTTAAAACTATTGTGGGGGTTTATAAAGTCTACTTTTTCTAGCTTTATTAAATGTGTTGATCAATGGGGCCTAATGGTTCATATCTGCTGTCACAATCTACAGTAAGTTTATATGTGTTATGTATCAGAGGTTCTGTAGGTCACCAAATGTTATCTAACTGTGGAGAAGTTCATGTGAATGACTCTGATTCCTTTATTTTCATTTATTCTTTATAGCAGCCAATGAAGAGTAACATCGGATATTTGGCCAAATTAAAATCTGGAGATTAATAAATATCCTAAAACCGGCAGCTGCTTCTCCTGCACTTTCTCTACCTTGTTCCTGGGCCTGTTGATAACATACTTGGAATTTCCTCTCACTTCCATCACGTCTCCAAAGCCACAGTAGTGGACATTACCATCTACACAGTCCTCACAAGATAACATCATTGTGGACCTCCCATATCAGCAACAATTGTCATGGACAGGATCGCTGGAAAAACTTCAACTTCGACATAAAGACATAGAATAAAAGGTACAAAGAAAGGAATATAATGAACTACCATTTAGTTTGCCCAGAGGAGGGTTGTGCAGCAGCCATGGCTCCTCACAGGTTTCCTCCACTGGGGGTTTTTCCTGTCCTGAGTGCTGCTGTACACTATTAGTTTTCCTTATTGTATTTTTTTCTGTAAGTTAGTTTATGTCATTAAACCAAGCTTTATTGTTTTAAATAATTACACATTTGACACATAGTTTGTATAGTATGTTGATTGATATTTTATATATTGTAATAAACTATATATTTCTTGCACTGTCATTACTGTGTATGTGTACTTATTGCAGATGCTTATATTAGAATTATTAAGCAATGCAAGGTTACAAAATATTTAATTGTATTTCCTTATTTGTATGTATTTTATTGTTATTTTTTCTTTTTTGAGACGGGTGAGGGTTTAAGCTCTCAGGTAATTTGTATGACAGTTGTTAGATTTCCACGTGTTAATCTGATATCTTTATACAGTAATGCAGGGAGTGTAATGATAAGCCTTAGCTCTTTATCATTGATGTGTTGGGATGTATGAAGAACAATTGGATTTGAGATAGCGAATACTTTTACACCAAACCAACTGTTTTAATATATCCAAGTGATAAGTGCATAATTTATATCTACTCCCATTAACATAATGTAAGTCACACTGCGCTTTGTTGGTACCATATACTTTTATATGGACACATGAAAATGTATTAATCTAATGGAATGGAAGGTGGTCTCAAGCACCGGCTGTATTGGAATCACAGTGGTAAGCAAGGGATTAGGGCCAGATTGTGATCATCTATATTATGAGTATATCTAACTAAATTAAATACTTCTAAAAAGGTATATAGGCAGAATATCATCTCAAAACTTCTACAGAAAGGAGAATGGTAAAATGAATATGTAAGACAGGGATATACATGCATTTTTAGAGAAAATTCTATATTTAGATAACTGATGGTACCATGGAGGGTTCCAGTTTAGTCTGCTATTCTGTCTGTAGCTTGGGAGAAAGGTTATTCAATGGGATCTTCTTCTGCCTCCTTTGTCAATTGGGCATTGTCAATTGAATGCAATACAGTGCCTGGTGAAGATTTCGACTACTGGGGAGGAAGACTATAGAGACTCCCTATATCACAATACTTTTACTGACCTCCCACCAAAACACTACACACATACAATCTGTGAGCCTCATTGAATTGAGCTTTTGCTCGATCCGGTAGCTCATAAGTGAGGTCGCAAATTATTTTGCTATTCAATTGGTGTCTTTTTGTTGGCTCCAAATGGGTTACGAGTTATGGCCTTGAAAAATTGGTGATGGTTAAACCTGTAATTTACTGCCTCCTGAAGCCTTTGATCTTTCAAGGCAGCAAGACTTCCGATCTAGAAAATCTCACAAAGCTATTCAATTGCAAAAATAGCTCAACACCACAGCCGCAATCAAGCTCGCAAACGCCAAATGGCGCCCCAAAGCTTACGGGTTCTAAATAGGGTTTACAAAAGCAAAGGTTTTACAGACTAGTTTGTAACACTGCAAATGTTAATGTAAAGACACCAATGCACTTTAATATGGGGAAAGCAATGGAAGACTGTCACAATCTGCTACTTCAATTGGTCCTTGTACACCTCTGATAGCAGAAGATGGACCATACAGAGGAACCACGCCCAGGAGCTTGCTTCAGCATACCAGAATATAAGTAATCTCATCCTGTTGATTATATTTAGGTCGGCTGAGTGAGTTATTACCAGATAACAACATTGTAACATGCTTACTGGGAACCCCTGTACTTCTTTTTTTTTCTTTTTTTTCTTATTTTTATTCTTTTCAGACATATGACAAAATTGACATAAACAAATTACATATCACTGTTTAAAAATAACATATAACAATCATACAATCATCAAAAATGAAGATTCCACTTTTTTTCCCCCTAGAACATACCTTCTTCAGATTTTAGCAGAGATGAGGTATCTATCCCACTTTGTCCAGTTAATGTGGGAAGTTTGCTTCAAAGGGACTAACCAGGTCAAATTATATGTCAGATCCCTATTAAGGCTAATGGCATGACTTAATTATTTTGTTGTGTGAACTGAAGGTAAGTTCCAGTATTTCACCATTAGCCATTTAGCTCCCAATAGGATATGATATATCAGATATCTATCAGCGTATGGTAGGTGCTCCATATGAAAAAGGACCAATTGTGGGCTACAAGGAATATGTTTATCGATCACTTTAGATAATAACAGACATATTTCCGCCCACATCTCATTTATTTTTTTGCACTCCCACCAAACATGGGCTTCAGTGCCTCGTATACCACAATGTTTCCAACATAGATCTTCTCCTTTTGAGTTAGTTTTTGACATTCAAATGGGAGTAAAGTGCCACTTATGCATTAATTTAAAGAATAGTTCCAGATATGCTGTGTTAAGTGCTGATTTCTTAACCATTTTTATAATCCCCCTCCACGCAGTTTCAGTCCAAGATCTATTTCCCATCCTTTAATTCCTATACTTTTAATAAAGGGAGCTGTCTCTAATCTTACTACATTTAGAAATAATATGTGATTTTACTCCCTTTCGTTGGCGAATTCATTCCAATGATTTTATAACCCCAGATAATTAGAGTTTGTTTCGAGCTTTCATAATTTAACCAGGTACATTTTGTGATCTCAAATTTCTTCTGCATCTCTGAAAAAGTTAAAAGGTTGTTCTTTTTATATAATTCAGAAACTAAGGTAATGCCCCTGCTTCGCAAAAGGGAGGATGCTGAAGAGAGATCTTTTGTATAAAATAGATCAATAGGAGTAGCTAATGATGGGAAGTTTGATATTTGCAATCTCTCTTTATTTTTATACCAAAATCTTAAAAGTGCATTTAATTTTTTTGGATGTTTGCCAAACAAAGTTTTATTATAATTGGGGAACCATTGTAGATTTTTCATAGGGGTCTCCCTTATAAGGGCCTCTTCCAACACGAGCCATCTAGGTTTATCTTGGGGGGTATACCAACCTATAAGTTGTGCTGTAACAATTTTTTGATGTATATATTTTATATAGGGAGCATTTAGGCCTCCTTTTTCTAATTCCTTACACACAAGACTTTTCCTAATTCTGTTTTTCCCCCATATATAAATTTGTCAAGCTTATCCTGGATGAGTTTTAGGTAGTTATTTGGTATACCACCTGGTATTGATCTCAAGCAGTAAGTAATTTTTGGAATAATGCTCATATTGATAGCAGCAGTTCTAGCTGACCAAGATAAATTAAGATATCTCCAGTTGCTCAGAAAGGGTCTGTGTGCTCTTACCCGTCCTTACCCAAATGTATGCACATGAATAACGAGTGGTGGCTTACAATAGCGCCTATCACATATATAGAGTCTGCCAGCATATACTTACTTATAGCATACACTAGTGTATGTTGAATTATACCATACACCTTTACTATACTGGCTGGCATTTAACTACAGCTTTAGAGCAAGCTGCAGCCTGCCTCAAGTTTATTACTTGGAGCTAAGGACTTTCTCTACTTTGCCATTTTTTGAAAGAGGGACTCAATTAATGAATAAAGAACCTTGTTTTTAAATTATTTTGGTATCAACTTTGGCTATTGTGTTGCCATTATATGTCCCAAATCTTCCAATTTTGATTTTATCCCTTACAAGGGCCCTCATTCAATTGCAATTTGGCCAATTAAATAGGGCTCTAAATAAGCACATAACATATTTTTTTTTACATATTTTTTTAGTTAGTAAGCATCTATCCAAAAGCAAGGTTTTAACTAACTAAAAACTTCTTTAAAAAAACGTGCTATGTGCTTATTTAGAGCCCTATTCAATTGGCCAAATTGTAATTGGATGAGGCCCAAGGTATTTATTCAATTTGGGATGTTAATAGGACTTTTTCATGGCTTGGTGCACACTCACAATTGAGCAATTTTTCTAAAAAAAGACACAGCACTGCAGAATGGAATAATGTCTACCCCCCTATTAAAGGTTCTCTAAATATTCACTTTGTTGATAAGTAAGAGGTATTCATTTCTCCATACATTTTTGTCCTCTTTTAACCTGTGTGTTAATCCTGGATTTTTTAACCAGTTTTTATCTTTGCCGTTGTGATATATATATAACTATTAAAATTATATTTATTCCCTTTCTGTATATTATAAAAAATATTTGAAGAAGCTTCTTAATCCTTATACAAACACAAAATGTCATCATCGTTAAAATCAAAATTGAATGCAATACAGTGCCTGGTGAAGATTTCGACTAGTGGTGAGGAAGACTATAGAGACTCCCTATATCACAATACATTTACTAACCTCCCACCAAAACACTACGCACATACAATCTGTGAGCCTCATTCTATTGAGCTTTTGCTCGATCCGGTAGCCCATAAGTGAGGTCGCAAGTTATTTTGCTATTCAATTGGCGTCTTTTTGTGGGCTCCAAATGGGTTACGAGTTATGGCCTTGAAAAAATGGTGATGGTTCAACCCGTAACTTACAGCCTCCCGAAGCCTTTGATCTTTCAAGGCCGCAAGACTTCCGATCTAGAAAATCTCACAAAGCTATTCAATTGCAAAAATAGTTCAACACCACAGCCACAGTCATGCTTGCAAACGCCAAATGGCGGCCCAAAGCTTATGGGTTCCAAATAGGGTTTACAAAGGCAAAGGGTTTACAGATTAGATTGTAACGCTGCAAATGTTAATGTAAAGACACCAATGCACTTAAAATATGGGGAAAGCAATGGAAGGCTGTCCCAATCTGCTACTTCAATTGGTCCTTGTACACCTCTGATAGCAGAAGATGGACCATACACAGGAACCACGCCCAGGAGCTTGCTTCAGCAGACCAGAATATAAGTAATCTCATCCTGTTGATTATATTTCGGTGGGCTGAATGAGTTTTTACCAGATAACAACATTGTAACATAATAGGCTGCCCCCTGCTTACTGGGAACCTCTGTACTTCTTTTTTTAATTTTTTTTTATTCTCCTTTTTCTTTTCAGACATATGACAAAATTGAAATAAACAAATTACATATCACTGTTTAAAATTAACATACATAACATATAACAATCATAAAATCATCAAAAAGTAAGGTTCCACTTTTTTTTCCCTAGAACATAACTTCTTCAAATTTTAGCAGAGATAAGGTATCTATCCCACTTTGTCCAGTAAATGTGGGAAGTTTGCTTCAAAGAGACTAACCAGTTCAAATTATATGTCAGATCCCGATTAAGGCTAATGCCATGAAATAATTATTTTGTTGTGGGAACTGAAGGTTCCAGTATTTCACCATTAGCCATTTAGCACCTAATAGGATATGACATATCAGATTATCAGCGTATGGTAGGTGCTCCATATGAAAAAGGACCAATTGTGGGCTACAAGGAATATGTTTATCGATCACTTTAGATAATAACAGACATATTTCCGCCCACATCTCGTGTATTTTCTTGCACTCCCATCTCCCACCAAACATGGGCTTCAGTGCCTCGTATACCACAATGTTTCCAACATAGATCTTCCCCTTTTGAGTTCATTTTTGACATTCTAACGGGAGTAAAGTGCCACCTATGCATTCATTTAAAGAATAGTTCCAGATATGCTGTGTTTAGTGCTAATTTCTTAACAATTTTTATAATTCCCCTCCACGCAGTTTCATCTTAGTTCATTCCATGATCTAATTCCCATCCTTTAATTCCTATACTTTTAATAAAGGGAGCTGTCTCTAATCTTACTACATTTAGAAATAATATGTGATTTTACTCCTTTAATGATTAGTTTTTTATTTTTGTTGGCGAATTCATTCCAATGATTTTATAACCCCAGGTAATTAAAGTTTTTTTCAAGCATTCATAATTTAAAAAGGTACATTTTGTGATTTCAATTTCTTCTGCATCTCCGAAAAAGTTAAAAGGTTGTTTTTTGATATAATTCAGAAACTAAGGTAACGCCCCTGCTTTGCAAGATGGAGAATGCTGAAGAGAGTTCTTTTGTATAAAATAGATCAATCGTGTAGCTAATGATGGGAAGTTTGATATTTGCAATCTCTCTTTATTTTTTTTATACCAAAATCTTAAAAGTGCATTTCATTTTTTTGGAAGTTTGCCAAACACATTTTTATTATAATTGGGGAACCATAGTAGATTTTTCATAGAGGTCTCCCTTATAAGGGCCTCTTTCAACACCAGCCATCTAGGTTTATCTTGGGGGGTATTCCAACCTCTAAGTTGAGCTGTAACATTTTTTTGATGTATATATTTTATACTGGGGGCATTTAGGCCTCCTTTTTCTAATTCCTTACACACAAGATTTTTCCTAATACTGTTTCCCCCACCATATATAAATTTGTCAAGCTTATCCTGGATGAGTTTTAGGTACCGTATTTATCGGCATATAACACGCACCGGCGTATAACACGCACCTCATTTTAAGAAGAAAATGTCAGGAAAAAAAAATTCAAATAAAGAACTTTGAAGCAAAATCCTCAACCTCAACCTCCCTCCTCATCCACCCTCCTCAACCCCCTCCTCCACCCCCATCCTCAACCCCCTCCTCCACCCACCCATCCTCAACCCCCTCCTCCACCCACCCATCCTCATCCTCCTTCCTCACCCCCCTCCTCAACCTTAACCCCCCTCCTCAACCTCCCTCCTCATCCTCAACCCCCCTCCTCAACCTCCCTCCTCATCCTCAACCCCCCCTCAACCCCCCTCCTCAACCCCCCATCCTCATCCTCCTTCCTCAACCCCCTCCTCAACCTCCCTCCTCAAACCCCCTCCTCAACCCCCCATCCTCATCCTCCTTCCTCAACCCCCTCCTCAACCTCCCTCCTCAAACCCCCTCCTCAACCCCACCATCCTCAAACACCCTCAAACCCCCCATCCTCATCCTCCTTCCTCAAACCCCTTATCCTCAACCCCCCTATCCTCAACCCCCCCTCCTCAACCTCCCTCCTCATTCTAAACCCACCTCCGCATTCTAACCCCGCTCCTCATTCTAAACCCCCCTCCTCAACCTAAACCCCCCTAAATACCTCCCCCTTACTTACCTGCTTCTGCTCCGGCCTCCGCTCCGCTCCTTGACCCGGCGCGCATGTGATGTCACATGCCCGCCACATCATTAGCATATATTGGAAAAGAGGAAGGGGAGGGAATATCGGCGTATAACACGAACCTATCATTTGCTCCCTATTTTCAGGGAGAAAAAGTGAGTATTATACGCCGATAAATACGGTAGTTATTTGGTATACTACCTGGTATTGATCTCAAACAGTAAGTAATTTTTGGAATAATTCTCATATTGATAGCAGCAATTCTAGCTGACAAAGATAAATTAAGAAATCTCCAGTTGCTCAGAATGGGTCTGATTTGCTTCATTATCTCATTTAAGTTATCATTATAGCTGTTACTCGCTTTAAATGAGAATTTTATCCCCAAGTGAACAATATATTCAGAATGAAATTGAAATTGAATAATTTCTCCAATATTTGTTTGGCTTCAGGCTTTATGCCTTTTATCAAAGTATCTGATTTCGATCTGTTAATCTTAAAGTAGGATAATCTACCAAACTCCTCTCGTATTTCCTGTAATTTATGAAGATCATTAATTTCATCCTGTTGATTATATTTAGGTGGGCTTCATGAGTTATCACCAGATAACAACATTGTGACATAATAGGCCGGTGCAATAGCCTGCAGACTAGCTAATATTTTTCTTTACAACAATTCCAATAACATGAAACATAATACATAAACCAACATACATACAGTACAACAGTGTAATCATATTTTAAACATAAGCGCTAAGAAATACATAACCATATTAATAAAATCAGGGTAACTCTGGCCAGTCAGGCCCAGGCTAGAGTGTAAAACAGTCTAGTCAGGCCCTGGGCATGACAAAGGCATTACAATTACATGCACAACAACTCCCAACTAGCAAATATAGCAAAAAATACAATTTTCTTTTTCTCATATGTTGTAATGGTCATGTGTATGCCAATGTGAAAAGCCTCGCTGCAACATGCAGAAAGCTATTAAAGACACACTACCACATTAAATTTCAACACAAATACATGCACATGGGTGACATATTAACCCTTTCTCTCTCACAGAGGCTCTAATGTGGACCCTAAAATACAAAGATCATCTTATATATATATCTCACTCATCACATCTACATTGGGACAACAAATAGTAGCCAAATTACACCGCCACAGGGCATATATCAATTCCAGGGGAACATTTCACATATGGTTGTTCAGTCCCTCAGTTGTGTCCTACTCTCTGTGACCCTATGGACTGCAGCACACCTACTAATGTCTCTGTTTGTGCGTATCCACAAGGTTTGCATGCCAAAGATACTAGAGTGGGTTGCCAGTTCCTTCTCTGGTGGACTGTGATTTATCTGATCTCTCTGCTATGACCTGCCCACCTACAGTAGCCCTAAATGGTATAGCTCACAGTTTCATTCAGGTACACAAGGCGCTTTAGCACCCCCACCAAGACTTAGCAATGCTGTAGGGGACGAGGGGAACATACGCCACACTGATGTACTCTAACCCATCAGGAAGGGCCGCAAAAACACATGGAGGCTGTGCAGAGCCAACTCACCTCCATCTCCACTACGCTCATCCTGGAAAGCCGCACGCCATTGCTGATGACCATGTGCCAAGATGTATACCCATTCCCATTTGGTGACCTCCCATTATGTTTTGCTATTCATCAATTTACATTAGTGTGGTGTATGTTCCCCATGTCACCTTCTGGATTGCTATGTGGTGATGGTGCAGGGGCTTATGTACCTGAATGAAGCTGTGAGCTACACCATGTAGGGCCACTATAGGTGGACACGTCATAGCAGAGAGGTCAGACAAATCACAGTCCACTAGAGTAGGAGCTGGAAACCGACTCCAATATCACCTGCCATATTGTTATCAGGCCCTCAGGGGAATGTTGATACTCCAAAGTACACCTAATTGGACTTTGCATGTGTGTTAATCCTTTATTTTGATTATATATGATATATATATATATATATATATATATATATATATATATATATATATATATGATATGATATCTAATGCTATTATGACTATTATTGCTGTTATATGTATTGATCTATTGCATAGTAACTAGGGCTCATTAGTTTACATATATAGGAATGTGACACAAATGTGATGTATGTCGATGTCCCATAACCGCAACCATTGAAAACACACTGACACGGTGAGAACGGTATAACAAAGCTTTATTTCCCCACAGAGCAAATAAAAAATGGTCAAGTCTGTGCATTAATATCATGGGTGTGATGTGGGTGGATCCCAGGAGAGAAAGAGGCTTGTGGGGAAAAGGGGATACCTACAGGGGGGTAATCTCATAGGGCCTCATTCTATTAGCGGCCGCAGCCGTTGCGGGGCCGCAAGGACCGGCCGCAAGCTATTCTGCCATTCTATTCCCTTACGGCCGGGGATTCCGGCAGGCTTGCGGCCTGTGCCTTGCTATCTCTTGCGGCCGCTCGCGCCGGAGGAAAGCCTTTGATCTAAAACGGCCGCAAGAGATTTGCAATTCAATTGCTCCGGGAAACCTCTCTGCAAGGCTAAAAACGAGCCGCAGCTTACTTGCAGGAAAGAGGTCTCGCTAGCACCAATTAAGCACATAAAATAGCTCAAATAAAGCCATCCTGCACTTTGAGAAGACTATAAAGGGATTTTAGGTGTTAGAAAAAATAGCACATAATTATCCTGTACTCAAATCCGTAAAATATTTTATTTGTAATATACGTAAAATATCCATGTAAAAAGTCCAGAGTGCTTGGAGCACCTCAGACACGCCCACGCCGCAGCCGGAAAATAAACAGTTAATTTGAACTCGGGTTTGGGCAGATGTGCAAGCTTGAGAGTGGGTTTCTTTTAATCCTCATGTCCCCCAATATGATCCCTAGCATTTACAGAGCTGTACAGTGCAGGCTTGAATTTATATTTGAGTTTTTATATTTCTGAGATTACGGCCGGTTCCAAGATATGCGGCCGGCCGTAAAAGGAGATCCTTGCGGGGCCGTATAATAGAACCGCGAGTTAACTGAACCCCCGCAAGGAATCGCAGCCTTACGGCCGATTTACGGCCGATAATAGAATGAGGCCCATAGTCTAGAATAAGCATGATGCATAGCACCTACCAGGGTCACATGTGGTCACTACACCACTGCAACTGGAATCTGGGAAAAAAAAGGATCATCACAAATCACTCCATTTAATTGAAGAAACCATTAATGTGCATAGCACTTATAACTTGTGATGGGAGGTAGCCAGCATACAAAATACCACCATCACATAGGCCAAGATCCAAAACTCTGTAGCCAGGCTAGATTAGGTTAACATTGTGACCAATAGATTGTCACTGAGGAGTGCTGTTGAGAAGGCACAAACATCTGTGCCACTACATCCTTCTCCCCCTAGGCACATGTCTCAAATCCCCCGTGGCCGGCAACCATTTCCCTGATGGCGGTGTGGGGGTAGGAGGAGGCAACGCCCCAGGAGGCAGTGGCATCTGCAGTGGTGGAGACATGAAGAGGAGGGGCCGGGCTGCCGGTTGTTGAGGGATGCCTACGGGGTGGAGTAGGTTGGGTTGGGGACCAGAGCGCGTTGCATGGCTCCTGCTGTTACCACCTGGAATGTGCTCTGGTCCGCCCCAATCCTGAGCAGCCCTGCTAGGTAGAACTCAGTCATTAGGTGGTGCCTCCTCTCCTCCCTATTGCACCTTGCCAGGCTGCGCATTATCTCCGCATGATTGACGAACATGCCTGTGCAGCCTGGCCTGATGTTGGGGATGGAGGTACCAGGGGTGTGGCGTGGTGAGAAGCTGGTGGTGTGGAGAGAGGGTCTGGTGCCCGGCTGGATTGTGTTGCAGTATTTCAGGTGGTGTGGTTGGGCCCGGTGTTGGTGGTGGCGGCCAGTCCAGCGCACTGCTGTGGGGGGAAGAAGTTGTGGATGGCTGGTGTCATCACTCCAGTGGGAGGGCCCTGGCGATATGCTCAGTCTCTGGAGGAGGGGGATAGTGGGTTTGAATCCCGGAGGTGTGGCCGGAGGGCCAGATGTTGACCCCACCAGCCATATTACATCCTCCTCCTCTGAACCAGGGCCCTTGGCTCCGCTTGTCTCCTCCTCCCCCTGCACCAGTTCCTGCTGGGCGGGGGCTTGCTTCTTCACTTCCTGCTCAGATGGAGCCGACTCCCCCGCCTCTGGCTTGCCACTGGACCCAGACCTCCTTGATGCTAAAAGAGAGAAAATAAAGGTATATGTCATCAGTATGATGAATAATATATTGTTTTGTGTGCATTCATAACTATCTGACATTTAGGCTTGAACCTGGATGATACTCTTAATTGCAACTCAGATTTGCTATCATTTGCAAGATATGATCCACTAGCGACTTGCCTGTCAAAAATCACACAAATAAAATTGTAAGGCCTGGCGATGCTGTTTACCACACAATGTAAGGCTTTTGCTCCTCTGTGGGCCTTCGGTGCTGATTGTGAGCCTCTCCCCTCATGTACTTCAATTGTCCTGCTTAGCAATGATGATCTTTGGCGCTCATTGCAAAGACAGATATATAAATACAGTGTACAAGAAAAAAAATGTGAGTACAGTGAACTAATAACGTAATATGAATTAATAAATTAATATACTTTACCTCTTTATATGTAATATGCAGCAATCAATATTCTGAAGAGCTAACAATCTATTTGTATTTTCCTGCATCTGAAAATGTCCAGTTGGACTGTTGATCATCTGAGGAGAAAGTGTCAGCAATGTGGCAAGTGTGCAGTGTAAATAGGCTGCGTGCGCAACGTCAAACCGTTTATTTAGGCGGGTAAAGTGGAATTTTAGAATCCTAATGTTACTATTTTCAAGTTAGTGTTGTAACATGGCGTTTTTTTTTGTATGTGTTACTTGGCTTGCGAGCATTTTCCGTTCGTTATAACAGTATATCGTGTATCTCATACGTTCCTCGCTAACTCGTATGTGCCTGTTGTTGATTTTCGCGGCTCTGTCTCCTTTAGCCTTGTTTTATTTTCAAGTGCCGAAACTTCTTAAATGCAACTTAAATTGGTGTGCAACCTCACTTCCAGACGTCCTGGCTGTCCCCCCGTGCTGTTTGTGGTGTTTGCTTTATGTTGTATATTTTTGTTGTGGTGCTTTTTAGTGTTTTTCGATGTGCGCGATTCGGCCATTAACCTCGTATTTTTTCTACCTGGTATTATTTTTTTCTAAGTTCCGCGGGTCGTAATTCTTGATTTTAAAAGTCGTACGTCCTTGTTGGTGTTTTGCACTCTTCATGGTCGTGTAGCCTTTTTTCATCCTCCAATTTTTCTCTTTCTTAGCTGATTTTCAAGTGGCTAAACTCCTTAAATTCGACTTTAATTTGCGTGCAACCTCACCCCCAGACGTCCTGACTGTCCCCCCGTGCTGTCTGTGATTTTTTTTTAATGTTTTTATTTTTGATTTTCAGTGTATTTTGTGTTTTTGTATGTGTGTGTTTCGGCTGTTACTTCCTATTTCTGCGACGTCGTAATTATTTATTTTTTCGAAGTCCCGCGGGTCGTATTTTTTTTTTCTAAGTCCTGAATTCCTCATTCCGTTTTTTTTTTTTTTTTTTTAAGTCCCATGTCTCTTTTTTTCACACTTTTTCCCCCCACTTTTTTTGGTTGTTTTTTACCAAGTTTGAGACTCCGTAGAGCCTCCACCTCCGCAAATGCGGACACTCGCTTTGCGAGATCTGCATTTGCGGCCTGCAATGAGCCTTTGGCTCATTGCAGCTGACATGGGAGCCGCCACCTCCGCAAATGCGGCCCTCGCTTCAGTTCTGCAAGTTTGCAAAGCGTGAGGACAACTCGCCGTTTGACAATCTAATATGTGATTATTTGGCTCTTGGTCTTGATCGTTCTTGTCTCCTAACGCTATCTTGATTCTGGCTGTGGTCTGTAACTGCATAGGCTGCAGCGGGCACACCAATACAAGGACTCTCTATTGGTTGATTACTGTTGTTGTGCCTAGGAATGACAGTGATTTGTCAGCTTCATGGATTTAATGACGCATCCATCTATCCCTTGTTAATTCCATGGAGCTGACATGTCAGTGTCCTTGTTGGTCATCATGCACATGTGTAGTGTGTGTGATGTACATGTGGTGTCATGTTGGTGTATGTGATATTCACCTGACATGGAGGCTGGGTCCTGCTGGGCCACCAGGCCGGAAGCTCCACCGGTGGGCATCTGTCTGGTTCTTGTCCTCCTTGGCCATCATCCTCCTCACCTTGGCCCTGATGTCGTCAAACCAGTGCTTGACAGACCTCACATCCCTTGGCGCTGTACCTACTGCTGTCACCTCAGCCGCTACCTCCTTCCATGCCTGAGCCCTAGGCCCTGACCTAACTTCCCTCCCACCTGCAAGAATCACAGGGCGGCCATAGATAGCACCGAGGAGGACCACATTCTCCCAGTGTGTGTAATTGTGGGCCCTGTGCTTACTCTTAGCCTCTTGCCCTCGCGACTGTAGATGGGGATCTTTGCCTCGCTGACCTGTACCTCCCCCGAACTATCACCCCACCTGAAATCAGGCCTCTTCTCCTCAGTCCCTCTCCTAGGTGTCCCTGCTGCTCGGGCCACCCTGCCATCACCCACCTCCTCTACACTCCTCTCCTCCTGCTCCTCCGGCACCTGCTCCTCAATCTCCTACTCCTCCACCACTTCTCACCGCCTCTCCTTCACCACTCCTCACCTCCTGTACACCACTGCTCACCTCCTGATCTCCACCACTACTCCCCAGGGCCATCTATCTCTCCTCTCTCTCATCCTTGCCTCTCATCTTCTCCTCCTGTCAAAACCCAATTTGTTAAGCCCTGCATTTTAGTGTTAAGAAAATAAATCTTTTCTTGTTTAAAAAAAAAAAAAAAAAAAAAATTTCATTTGAGTATCTGCACACCCCTACTGGATCACTAACTTGCAGCGCTCAGGGGACTTGTATACCTCAGTGCAGCTGTGACCTATAACTTGTAGGTTCATTCAAGATGAGCAGGCCATAGTAGAGAGGTCAGACAAACCACGGGCAAATGAAGAAGGAACTTGCAACCCTCTTCAGTATCTTTTCCAAGATATCATTATGGATAATTACAACTGTAGATATCAAATATATAGTTGTGGTCAGACCGATTTGTCGGTCGCACAATTTTAAACTATGCACATGCGCAATGAGCAAATTATCTAAGTTAGTATTACTCATGATTTATAGACTGAGGTGTCTGCCATTTTGAGGCTCCCTACCTTTGTTAAGGCTAATTCTATGCAGACAAAGTCTAAGTTGACTTATTGTGTCTGGAGTCACCCTAGACCTTTGTTTCAAGCCATTAACACAGTCTTATTTTCTTTTAGTATCTCATAGCTATGGTAGAAGTATATTTCAGACGTGCCGGTCTTTCTATGGAGAAGTTCAACAGGATTAATTTCTTCGGGCCTTGTAAGTAAATTCTCCTCATATGCATAAAGAAATTGATAAAAGAACATGAACATTTTTCTACACTATATTCTTCGGTCACAAATAGTGGAAAATACATGTTAGAGGCAAAAGGCAACTTGCTCAGGTTCTGATATATAATATTTATTTGTTATTTTAAGGTTTCTTGCTAACAACATGGAGGAGGATGAGCCCTTCCATCACCAAATTTATCCCTGGGCTCTGGGATGCATGTGGTATCAGAACATCAAGAAGTTCCAGAAGATGCGGGAGATGTTCCTGAAGAAGATCAACTTTCGGGCACTTGTAGACAGAGCCACATGTGAGCAGGTTTGTAAGGAGAATTGTTTTATCATCTGGACTAAGTTTCTCAAAGTCTTGTAAAATGTCAGTGTTTTTCTTTATTTATAGGCCATATAGTTGAATAACAACACATTTATTAATCATCCTTTACCTATCTATAAATGTGCATAATTTATTTATTTGTGAACCACTCACCATATTTTGAGGTCTATATCATTCTTGTGCATTTACTGTTTTTTATCATATAGTGTTAGATAGAGGTTCAAATTCCTTAAATGTGGTACTTTAAAGCTTTATTCACATAATTCTTTCTTTTTAGATCATGGGAGAGGGCCCAAACCACTGGGCCTGGAGACGAGAGAGAAAGGAGCATCATGGCTGGGCCATTAGGAGCTATCTACGCAGTGAGGAGGAATTCTTCCTCCGAGGCCCGGGAGACACTCCTCCATCGTGTCCCCTGTGTAATATTCCAACACATGAAGCCAGCTCCTCCCAGGAATGTCAGCCAATGAGGTGGAAGGTTGTTGGGAGCGTTGTTGTTCCTAATAATGGAACATATGAAGAATCAAGGTATATATCCAAGCACAATATGAAACAATGTAAAGGAGAGCAAGTGGAATGTTTTATTTAAAAGATAAATCATGACTTTTAAATGCATAGTGTAAAGGAGAGGTAAGAGAAGGGTGACATCATACATTTTTTGTTTTTAACTTTAGGAGGGTAGCAGCTTTCATAAAAATATTAATATTAGAGCTAATTTGGAAGTATAGGTTTGAAGTCTTTTCCAGAATTTTGTAAAATTACTATTTTAAAGAAGGAATGGTAGGTGTAATTGACTACAAGCAGATTAAACAATCCAAAAATGCCTAAATTATACTTAAAACTATTGTGGGGGTTTATAAAGCCTACTTTTTCTAGCTTTATTAAATGTGTTGATCAATGGGGCCTAATGGTTCATATCTGCTGTCACAATCTACAGTAAGTTTATATGTGTTATGTATCAGGGGTTCTGTAGGCCACCAAATGTTATCTAACTGTGGAGAAGTTCATGTGAATGACTCTGATTCCTTTATTTTCATTTATTCTTTATAGCAGCCAATGAAGAGTAACATCGGATATTTGGCCAAATTAAAATCTGGAGATTAATAAATATCCTAAAACCGGCAGCTGCTTCTCCTGCACTTTCTCTACCTTGTTCCTGGGCCTGTTGATAACATACTTGGAATTTCCTCTCACTTCCATCATGTCTCCAAAGCCACAGTAGTGGACATTACCATCTACACAGTCCTCACAAGATAACATCATTGTGGACCTCCCATATCAGCAACATATGTCATGGACAGGATCGCTGGAAAAACTTCAACTTCGACATAAAGACATAAAGACTGTTTCCTCCACTGGGGGTTTTTCCTGTCCTGAGTGCTGCTGTACACTATTAGTTTTCCTTATTGTATTTTCCATGTAAGTTAGTTTTAAGTAATTAAACCAAGCTTTATTGTTTAAATTTTTTTCAGATTTCACACATAGTTTGTATAGTATGCTGATTGATATTTTATATACTGTAATAAACTATTTATTTCTTGCACTGTCATTACTGTGTATGTGTAATTATTGCAGATGCTTATATTAGAATTATTAAGCAATGCACAGTTACAAAATATTTAATTGTATTTCCTTATTTGTATGTATTTTATTGTTATTTTTTCTTTTTTGAGACAGGTGAGGGTTTAAGCTCTCAGGTAATTTGTATGACAGTTGTTAGATTTCCATGTGTTAATCTGATATCTTTATACAGTAATGCAGGGAGTATAATGATAAGCCTTAGCTCTTTATCATTGATGTATTGGGATGTATGAAGAACAATTGGATTTAAGATAGCGAATACTTTTACATCAAGCCAACTGTTTTAATATATCCAAGTGATAAGTGCATATTTTATATCTACTCCCATTAACATAATGTAAGTCACACTGCACTTTGTTGGTACCATATACTTTTATATGGACACATGAAAATGTATTAATCTAATGGAATGGAAGGTGGTCTCAAGCACCGGCTGTATTGGAATCACAGTGGTAAGCAAGTGATAAGGGCCAGATTGTGATCATCTATATTATGAGTATATCTAACTAAATTAAATACTTCTAAAAAGGTATATAGGCAGAATATCATCTCAAACCTTCCACAGAAAGGAGAATGGTAAAATTAATATGTAAGACAGGGATATACATGCATTTTTAGAGAAAATTCTATATTTAGATAACTGATTGTGTCATGGAGGGTTCCAGTTTAGTGGGCTAGTCTGTCTGTAGCTTGGGAGAAAGGTTATTCAATGGGATCTTCTTCTGCCTTTTAATTGGGCTATTTGAAGAAGCTTCTTAATCCTTATACAAACACAAAATGTCATCATCGTTAAAATCAAAATTAAATGCAATACAGTGCCTGGTGAAGATTTCGACTTGTGGAGAGAGACTCCCTATATCACAATACTTTTACTGACCTCCCACCAAAACACTACGCACATACAATCTGTGAGCCTCATTCTATTGAGCTTTTGCTCGATCCGGTAGCTCATAAGTGAGGTCGGAAATTATTTTGCTATTCAATTGCCGTCTTTCTGTGGGCTCCAAATGGGTTACGAGTTATGGCCTTGAAAAAATGGTGATGGTTAAACCTGTAACTTATAGCCTCCCAAAGCCTTTGATCTTTCAAGGCCGCAAGACTTCAGATCTAGAAAATCGCACAAAGGTATTCAATTGCAAAAAAAGGCTCAACACCACAGCCGCAATCAAGCTTGCAAACGCCAAATGGCGGCCCAAAGCTTATGGGCTCCAAATAGGGTTTACAAAGGGAAAGGTTTTACAGACTAGTTTGTAACACTGCAAATGTTAATGTAAAGACACCAATGCACTTTAAAATATGGGGAAAGCGATGGAAGACTGTCACAATCTGTTACTTCAATTGGTCCTTGTACACCTCTGATAGGTGAAGATGGACCATACACAGGAACCACGCCCAGGAGCTTGCTTCAGCACACCAGAATATAAGTAATCTCATCCTGTTGATTATATTTAGGTGCGCTGAGTGAGTTATTACCAGATAACAACATTGTAACATGCTTACTGGGAACCCCTGTACTTCTTTTTTTTAATTTTTTTTATTCTTTTTATTCTTTTCAGACATATGACAAAATTGACATAAACAAATTACATATCACTGTTTAAAAATAACATATAACAATCATCCAATCATCAAAAATGAAGGTTCCACTTTTCCCCCCCCTAGAACATACCTTCTTCAAATTTTAGCAGAGATAAGGTATCTATCCCACTTTGTCCAGTTAATGTGGGAAGTTTGCTTCAAAGAGACTAACCAGGTCAAATTATATGTCAGATCCCGATTAAGGTTAATGGCATGAATTAATTATTTTGTTGTGGGAACTGAAGGTAAGTTCCAGTATTTCACCATTAGCCATTTAGCTCCCAATAGGATATGATATATCAGATATCTATCAGCGTATGGTAGGTGCTCCAGATCCATATGAAAAAGGATCAATTGTGGAGTACAAGGAATATGTTTATCGATCACTTTAGATAATAACAGACATATTTCCGCCCACATCTCGTTTATTTTCTTGCACTCCCACCAAACATGGGCTTCAGTGCCTCGTATACCACAATGTTTCCAACATAGATCTTCCCCTTTTGAGTTAATTTTTGACATTCTAACGGGAGTAAAGTGCCACTTATGCATTCATTTAAAGAATAGTTCCAGATATGCTGTGTTTACTGCTGATTTCTTAACCATTTTTATAATTCCCCTCCAAGCGGTTTCATCTAAGTTCATTCCAAGATCTAATTCCCATCCTTTAATTCCTATACTTTTAATAAAGGGAGCTGTCTCTAATCTTACTACATTTAGAAATAATATGTGATTTTACTCCCTTAATGATTAGTTCTTTTATTTTTGTTGGCGAATTCATTCCAATGATTTTATAACCCCAGGTAATTAGAGTTTGTTTCAGGCTTTCATAATTTAACCAGGTACATTTTGTTATCTCAAATTTCTTCTGCATCTTCGAAAAAAGTTAAAAGGTTGTTCTTTTGATATAATTCAGAAACTAAGGTAATGCCCGTGCTTCGCAAACGGGAGAATGCTGAAGAGAGATCTTTTGTATAAAATAGATCAATCGGTGTAGCTAATGATGGGAAGTTTGATATTTGCAATCTCTCTTTATTTTTATACCAAAATCTTAAAAGTGCATTTAATTTTTTTGGAAGTTTGCCAAACAAAGTTTTATTATAATTGGGGAACCATAGTAGATTTTTCATAGGGGTCTCCCTTATAAGGGCCTCTTCAAACACCAGTCATCTAGGTTTATCTTGGGGGGTATTCCAACCTATAAGTTGGGCTGTAACAATTTTTTGATGTATATATTTTATACAGTGGGCATTTAGGCCTCCTTTTTCTAATTCCTTACACACAAGACTTTTCCTAATTCTGTTTTTCCCCCCATATATAAATTTGTCAAGCTTATCCTGGATGAGTTTTAGGTAGTTAATTGGTATACTACCTGGTATTGATCTCAAGCAGTAAGTAATTTTTGGAATAATTCTCATATTGATAGCATAGTTCTCCAGTTCCTCAGAATGGGTCTGATTTGCTCCATTACCTCATTTCAGTTATCATTATAGCTGTTACTCACTTTAAATGAGAATTTTATTCCCAAGTGAACAATATATTCAGATTTCCAATTGAAAATGAATAATTTCTTCAATATTTGTTTGGCTTCAGACTTTATGCCTTTTATCAAAGTATCTGATTTTGATCTGTTAATCTTAAAGTAGGATAGTCTACAAAACTCCTCTAGTATTTCCTGTAATTTATGAAGATCATTAATTTCATCCTGTTGATTATATTTAGGTGGGCTTAATGGGTTATCACCAGATAACAACTTTGTAACATAATAGGCCGGTGCAATAGCCTGCAGACTAGCTAATATGTTTCTTTACAACAATTCCTATAATATGAAAAATAATACATAAACCAACATACATACAGTATAACAGTGTTATCATATTTTAACCATAAGCACTAAGAAATACATAACCATAATAATAAAATCAGGGTAACTCTGGCCAGCCAGGCCCAGGCTATAGTGTAAAACAGTCCAGTTAGGCACTGGGCATGACAAAGGCATTACAATTACATGCACAACAACTCCCAACTATCAAATATAGCAAAAAATAACATTTTCTTTTTCTAATATGTTGTAATGGTCATGTGTATGCCAATGTGAAAAGCCACGCTGCAACATGCAGAAAGCTATTAAAGAAACACTACCACATTAAATTTCAACACAAATACAGGCAAATGGCTGACATATTAACCCTTTCTCTCTCACAGAAGCTCTAATGTGGACCCTAAAAACACAAAGGTCACCTTATATATATCTCACTCATCACATCTACATTGGGACAACAAATAGTGGCCAAACCGCCACATGGCATATATCAATTCCAGGGGAACATTTCACATATGGTTGTTGAATCCCTCTGTTGTGTCCTACTCTCTGTGACCCTATGGACTGCAGCACACCTACTAATGTCTCTGTTTGTCCGTATCCTCAAGGTTTGCATGCCAAAGATACTAGAGTGGGTTGCCAGTTCCTTCTCTGGTGGACTGTGATTTATCTGATCTCTCTGCTATTACCTGCCCACCTACAGTAGCCCTACATGGTATAGCTCACAGCTTCATTCAGGTACACAAGCCTCTTTACCACCACCACCACTTAGCAATGCTGAAGGGGACGAGGGGAACATACACCACACTAAAGTACCCATCAGGAAGGGCCACAAAACACATGGAGGCTGTGCAGAGCCAACTCACCTCCATCTCTGCTACGCCCATCCTGGAAAGTCCCACGCCATTGCTGATGACCATGTGCCAAGATTTATAACTATTACCCTTTGGTGACCTCCCATTATGTTTTGCTATTCATCAGTTTACATTAGTTTGTTCCCCATGTCCCCTTCTGGATTGCTAAGTGGTGGTGGTGAAGGGGTTTATGTTCCTGAATGAAGCTGAGAGCTACACCATGTAGGGCCACTGT
The DNA here is from genome assembly GCA_027410445.1 of Discoglossus pictus. Lineage (NCBI taxonomy): Eukaryota > Metazoa > Chordata > Amphibia > Anura > Alytidae > Discoglossus > Discoglossus pictus. The sequence goes on along the minus strand of CM050172.1, from coordinate 36,442,147 downwards.
AGGTGGGCATGTCATACCAGAGAGGTCAAACAAATCACAGTCCACTAGAGTAGGAACTGGCAACCGACTCCAATAACACCTGTCATATTTTATCAGGCCCTCAGGGGAATGTTGATACTCCACAGTATCCCTAATTGGACTTTGCATGTGTGTTAACCCTTTATTTTGATTATATATGATATATATATATATATATATATATATATATATATATATATATAATGTTATGATATCTAATGCTATTATGACTATTATTATTGTTATATGTATTGATCTATTGCATAGTAACTTGCATAGTAACATAGTAACTTGGGCTCATTAGTTTACATATATAGGAATGTGACACAAATGTGATGTATTTGGATGTACCATAACAGCATCCATTGAAAACACACTGACACATTGAGAACGGTATAAAAAAGCTTTATTTCATCACAGAGCAAAATAAAAATGGTCAAGACTGTGCATTAATATTATAGGTGTGGTGTGGGCGGATCCCGGGAGAGCAAGAGGCTTGTGGGAAAAAGGGGATACCTAAAGGGGGGTAATCTCATAGTTTCGAAAAAGCATGATGCACAGCACCTACTGCACAGTCACTACACCACTGCAACTGGAATCTTGGGAAAAAAAGGATCATCAAAATTCACCCCATTTAATTGAAGAAACCATTAATGTGCATAGCACTTACAACTTGTCTAGATCTGCTCAATGAAACAGATGAGCTGACCTCTGGACTGTGTAATCCAATCCAGGTTCCCACTTACAGTGTGGTGACAAAAGAAAAATCTGAAAAAAGTGGTCAATCAAAAAAATGCGGAAGAGGATAAAAACAACTAATCAACATGCATGTACAGTACAGTGCTACATACTTGAACTGTAACAATATATCAACTCACCTGATTCCCATCTGCAAGCATTACTAACTATTAGCTAGGTCTCTGGATAATCAGCAATATGGAAAAATACCCATTAATACGGAGAGGACACAAAGGTCAGCAGCCAGATTCCCTGTTACTTACATCAGACCCAAGGATCTGTTCTTAGATCGATATTGAGGTCAGGATCATAGGCTGCACTAGTGCATAAATTAATGCTGGCTGTCATTAACATGCCATTGTGAGACTTTGCGGTATTAGTCTTAATTTAAGCTAACAGCAATCATGTCTTAGATATCTGGCTATATGATAGCTTTAAGATTGTGGGAGCTACACATTAAGGAGGGGCTGTTATTGAAGGAGTCTACCTGAGAGATACTGGGAAAATCTTACACCTTCACAATGCTTGTAGAAGATGCCTTCATGGACCAGAATTCTGCCTGGTGTCATCACTCCGGAGGGAGGGCCCTGGCGATATGCTCAGTCTCTGGAGGAGGGGGATAGTGGGGTTGAATCCCGGAAGTGTGGCCGGAGGGCCAGATGTTGACCCCACCAGTCATATTACATCCTCCTACTCTGAACCAGGGCCCTTGGCTCCGCTTGTCTCCTCCTTCCCCTGCACCAGTTCCTGCTGGGCGGGGGCTTGCTTCTCTCCTTTTTGCTTAGTTGGAGCCGATGCCCCCGTCTCTGGCTTGCCACTGGACCCAGACCTCCTTGATGCTAAAAGAGAGAAAAGAAAGGTATATGTCATCAGTATGATGAATAATATATTGTTTTGTGTGCATTCCTAACTATCTGACATTTAGGCGTGAACCTGGATGATACTCTTTATTGCAACTCAGATTTGCTATCATTTGAAAGATATGATCTAATAGCGACTGGCCCGTCAAAAATCACGGCAATAAAATTGTAAGGCCTGGCGATGCTATTTACCACACAATGTAAATTTGCTCCTCTAAGGTCCTTCGGCGCTCATTGTGAGCCTCTCCCCTCGCGTACTTCAATTGTCCTGCTTTACAACAATCACCTTTTGCGCTCATCGCGAAGACAGATATCTAAGTACAGTGTACAACAAAAAAAAAATGTACAGTGAATTAATAAAGTGATATCAACTAATAAATGAATATACTTTACCTATTTATATGTAATATGCAGCAATCAATATTCTGAAGAGCTAACAATCTATTTATATTTTCCTGCATCTGAAAATGTCCAGTTGGACTGTTGATCATCTGAGGAGAAAGTGTCATCAATGTGGCAAGTGCGCAGTGTAAATAGGCTGGTTGCGCAAGGGTAAACTGTTTAGTCGGGTAAAGCGGCATTTTAGAATCCTAATGTTATTATTTTCAAGTTAGTGTTGTAAAATGGCGTTTTTTTTTGTATTTTGTATGTGTTACTTGGCACGCGAGCATTTTCCTTTCGTTGCAATGGTATATTGTGTATCTCCTATGTTCTTGTGTAACTCGTACGTGCCTGTTGTTGATTTTCGCGGCGCTGTCTCCTTTAGCCTCGTTTTCATTTTTTTTTCGTCCTCCATTTTTTATCTCGCTTACCCGATTTTCAAGTGCCGAAACTTCTTAAATGTGACTTAAATTGGTGTGCAACCTCACTTCCAGATGTCCTGACTGTCCCCCCGTGCTGTGTGTGATGCTTGTTTAATGTTGCATATTTTTGTTGTTGTGCTTTTTAGTGTTTTTCAATGCACGGTTCGGCCCTTAACCTCATATTTTTTCAACCTCGTATTACTTTTTTCTAAGTTCCGCGGGTCGTAATTCTTGATTTTAAAAGTTGTAAGTCCTTGTTGGTGTTTTGTGCAATTCGGAGTCGTGTAGCCTTGCTTTCATTTTTTTTCATCCACCATTTTTTCTCTTCCTTAACTGATTTTCAAGTGGCAAAACTCCTTAAATACTTCTTTAATTCATGTGCAACCTTACTCCCAGACGTCCTGGCTGTACCCCCGTGCTGTGTGTGATTTTTTAAAATGTTTTTTAAATTTTTTTTGTGTATTTTGTGTTTTTGTATGTACGCGTTTTAGCCGTTAACTTCGTGTTATTGTGACTTCGTAATTTTTTTTTTTTCGAGGCCCGGATTTCCTCATCCCGGGTTTGTTTTTTTCTAAGTCCCGTGGCTCTTTTTCCCCCACTTTCTTTCCCATTTTTCTGGGTTGTTTTTTACCGAGTTTAAGGCGCGGCAGAGCCTCCACCTATGCAAATGCGGACACTCACTTCGCGAGGTCTGTATTTGTGGCCTTTGGCTCATTGCAGTTCATGCCCACCTCCACAAATGTGACCCCTCGCTTTGTGAGGGTTCGCATTTGCGGCCTGCAATGAGCTTTCGGCTCATTGCAGCTGACGTGGGAGCATCCACCTCAGCAAATGCGGCCCCTCGCTTCAGTTCTGCGAGTTTGCAAAGCGTGAGGACAACTCACCGTTTGACAATTAGGACATGTGATTTTTTGGCCCTTGGTCTTGATCATTCTTGTCTCCTAACGCTATCTTGATTCTGGCTGCGTTCTGTAACTGTATAGGCTGCAGCGGGCACACCAATAGAAGGACTCTCTATTGGTTGATTACTGTTGTTGTGCCCAGGAATGACAGTGATTCGTCAGCTTCATGGATTTAATGATGCTTCCATCTATCCCTTGTTAATTCCAAGGAGCTGAGATGTCGGTGTCCTTGTTGGTCATCATGTACATGTGTAGTGTCTCATCATGTACATGTGGTGGCAAGTTGGTGTATGTGATATTCACCTGACATGGAGGCTGGGTCCTGCTGGGCCACCAGGCCGGAAGCTCCAGCAGTGGGCACCTGTCTCAGAGGGTCCCTGGCGACACTCTCCCATTCATTATAGGTCACAGTCTGGTTCTTGTCCTCCTTAGCCATCATCCTCCTCACCCTGGCCATGATGTTGTCAAACCAGTGCTTGACAGACCTCACATCCCTTGGCGCTGTGCCTACTGCTGTCACCTCAGCCGCTACCTCCTTCCATGCCTGAGCCCTAGGCCCTGACCTAACTTCCCTCCCACCTGCAAGAATCACAGGGCGGCCATAGATAGCACCGAGGAGGACCACATTCTCCCGGTGTGTGTAATTGTGGGCCCTGTGCTTTTTCTTAGCCTCTTGCCCTCCTGACTGTGGATGGGGATCCTTGCCTCCCTGACCTGTCCCTCCCCCGAACTATCACCCCACCTGGGATCAAGCCTTTTCCCCTCAGTCCCAATCCTAGGTGTTCCTGCTGCTCGGGCCACCCTGCCATCACCCACCTCCTCTACACTGCTCCTCCACTACCTCCTCCTGCTCCTCCGTTACCTCCTCCTCCATCACCTTCTCCTCCACCACCCTCCAACTCGTCAACCTCCTACTCCTCCACCACTCCTCACCGCCTCTCCTTCACCACTCCTCACCTCCTGTCCACCACTCCTCACCTCCTCCTCTCCACCACTACTCCCCAGGGCCATCTATCTCTCCTCTCTCTCCTCCTTGCCTCTCCTCTTCTCCTCCTGTCAACACCCCATTTGTTAAGCCCTGCATTTTGGTGTTAAGGAAGTAAATATTTTCTTGTTTTTAAAAAATAATGTTTTATTTCATTTGAGTATCTGCACACACCTACTGGATCACTAACTAGCAGCGGTCAGGGTACTTGTATACTTCAGTGTAGCTTTGAGCTATAACTTATAAGTTCATTCAAGATGAGCAGGCCATAGTAGAGAGGTCAGACAAACCATGGGCAAATGTAGAAGGAACCTGCAACCCGCTTCAGTATCTTTTCCAAGATAACCTTATGGATAAGTACAACCGTAGATATCACATATATAGTTGTGGTCAGACCGATTTGTCGGTCGCGCAATTTTAAACTATGCACATGCGCAATGAGCGCCAAAGACGCTCAGTGCGATGCCCATGCCTGGGGAAAAAAATGACTGTCGCTCACACAGGCACTACGCCAGGGGCGCATTCGCACACTGAACAGCCGGGGGGTTGTGCGCACGCTGCACAGTGGATGTGCCCACTGCGCCAGGGAAGCGCGCACGCTATGCGCACCGGGAGCAGAAGGGAAAAAGGAGACATGGAGAGAGAGGCAAGCAGAAAGGAGGCACCGGCAGGGAGGGAGGCAGAAAGGAGACGCTGGGGGTGAGGCAGAAAGGAGACACCAGGAGGGAGGCAGAAAGGAGACATAGGGAGGGAGAGGGGGGAAATGGCGAGACGGGGAGGGAGAGGAGGGGGAAAAGGAGACACAGGGGAGGGGGGGAGAAAGTAGACACAGGGGAGGGACAGGGGTGAAGAGTGGGGGAAGAGACACAGGGGAGGGGAGAAAGAGACATAGGGGAGGGGGAAAGGAGACATAGGGGAGAAAGATGGGGGGAAGGAGACACAGTGGAGAGAGAGATGGGGGAAGGAGACACAGGGGAGGGAGATGGGGAAGGGAAGGAGACACACTGGAGGGAGATGAGGGAAGGGGACACAGTGGAGGGAGATGGGGAAGAAGACACAGGGGAGGGAGATGGGGGAAGGATACAGGGGAGGGAGATGTGGGAAGGTGACAGGGGAGGGAGAAGGGGGAAGGTGACAGGGGAGGGAGAGGGGGAAAGATACACATGGGAGGGAGAGGGGGGAAAGAGGCCCAGGGCAGGGAGAGGGGGGTAAAGAGACACAGGGGACAGAGATGGGGGAAGGAGAGAAAGGCGATGGATATGGGGGAAAGAGACACAGGGGTTGGATATGGGGAGGAAAGATACACAGTTGAGGGAGATTGAGGAAGGAGACACAGTGGAGGGAGGTGGGAGAAAAGAGACTCAGGGGAGGGAGAGGAGGAAAAGTGACACAGGGAAGAGAGAGGGGGAAGGAGACACAGGGAAGGGAGAAGGGGGAAGAGTCACAGGGGAGAGAGAGGGGGAAGAGACATAGGAGTGGAAGAGGGGGAAAAAGAAACACAGGGGAGAGAGACACTGGAGGGGGGAAGAGACACAGGGGTGGGAAGATGCGTGCAGTGTATGCCGCGCTGTGCAATGAGAGGCAAGGCCACTAATTGTGGGGTCCGCGATGAGCACCTTTGTCGTAAAGTAGGTTCGTAAAGTAGAGGGGGGAGAGGCTTACAATAAGCGCCGAAGGCACTCATCGCGAGGCCCGCAAGTTAGAGGGGGGAGAGCCTTGCATTGTGTTGCAAACAGCTTTGCCAGGCTTAAAATTTTATTTTATTTTATTTAATTGGTAAGTCGCTAGTAAAAATATAGCACAGGAGGATGAGTCCCTCAGGTCAGAAGGTGCCTATCACATAAATGGGGAAGAGCAGAGAGTGAGTATGAGTAGCAACAGAAGTGGTAATGACGTGGTTGGGCCAAAACCAAGAGGACAACCAGCTGCAGATGTGTCTGGAGGAGAAAGGAAAGTCCAATGCTGCAAATAACAGGTCAGCAAAGCAACCTGGAATATTAGAACAAATGCAATCTGGACATAGTTATGAAATAAAAGAGTAAACATTGATATCCTGGGAATTAGTGAACTTAAATGGACTTGTATGAGACATTTCATATCAAACAACCACCAGATCTTCTACTGTGGTCAAGAATCCCCAAGAAGAAATGGAGTAACCTTCATAATCAATCAAAGGGTGGCCAAAGCAGTGCTCCGTTACAACCAAATAAGTCAAAGATTGATTACAGAGGGTACCTGTAGCCATGAAGCCATGAAGAAAAACATAAATATCTAAACACAATAATACAAAAATAAACATAAGAAATAGAATCACATGAAACTTTGTAAAATGCCCAAAACTCATTTTTTTAAGTTATGTGTGTCTCTGGTGTTAAAGATGAAAACCCTTTCACTGTAAATGTTTTCTTCTCCTAGTGTTTTTGAAATTTCCTCTGAGTATCTACACACAAATAAAATCATAGGGCCCTATTAAATTATCCCTCATAGTTCTCTCGGTGCTCGCAAAAGGCAGTTTTCCGGCTGTTTGCGAGTACCGAATCTCTCGCAGCCTGCTTTGCGATATGACTGCGAGAAAATGGCCGAGAATAGGCTCCGAGAGAGCTACGTAGCCTTAAATCTACGCATGATTCTCGCATATCGTAAGAATCCCTACGTGCACAAAAAGTGCACGCAAGGGATCCGAAAGCCTCTACGTGCTGCCTCGGAACAGCCCGAGACAGCCGTGTGAGGCTCCCCCTGCTCCCTATACACATCCCCATGCTGCAGGGGTCTCTATCGGGACCCCTGCAGCACCCCCACATTAACCCCTTGCAGCGGGGGTCCCCGATCTGCATAGATCAGGCCCCCCGCTGCATTTCAAACTTTTAAATTCCCCGCCGCGGCTCCTTAAAGGGGCCGCGGCACACTATTACCCAATCCCGGCCGTGGCACCTAAAATTAACCCCCCTCTATGCTGGGGGTCCCCATCGGGACCCCCGAAGTGTCCCCACATAAACCCCCTGCAGCAGGGGTCCCCGATCGGCACCGATCGTGACCCTGCTGCAATTCAATTTTAAATTTCCTGCCTCGCGGGTCCTTAAAGGACCGTAAAGGTCCTGAAAGGACTCGCACTAAAAATATGAACCCCAGGCAACTATAATTACCCCATTAACTCATAGGTGGTCAATCCAGACCACCATAAGGCCTAAATTAACCCATTAACTCATGGTGGTCAATCCAGACCACCATACGGCCTAAATTACCCCATTAACTCATGGTGGTCAATCCAGACCACCATAAGGCCTAAATTACCCCATTAACTCATGGTGGTCAATCCAGACCACCATAAGGCCTAAATTAACCCATTAACTCATGGTGATCAATCCAGACCACCATAAGGCCTAAATTAACCCATTAACTCATGGTGGTCAATACAGACCACCATAAGGCTCTATTTAACCCCATCAGTCCCATAAGGGTATATTATTACCATTATGGGCCTGTTACAACCCAACATTAACCACATAAGTGCCATGACGGTCCTCAAGGACCATCATGACACTAACTACAAACAATACACTATAACCCCCAATAAACCATTTAATCTAAACTAACCCCCCTCTACACTAATCTATTAACACTTACACTACCTACCTACACTACCTACCCCCTAATAAACCTCCCAACACTCTAATTACAAAAAACAAAAAAAACTACCTTACAGAAAACAAAAAAACCTACCTTACAGAAAACAAAAAAACCTACCTTACAGAAAACAAAAAAACCTACAGTACAGAAAACAAAAAAACCTACAGTACAGAAAACAAAAAAATACATTACAACCCCACTCCCCACTACAGAAAATAAAAGATTACACACCTGAAAAGGAAAGACAGATAAACACAATACAATACATATACATATAATACATTACATACATTACATACAATACATGACATTACATACATTACATATAATATATTAGATATAATATATTACATATAATATATTACACATAATACATTACATACAATACATGACATTACATACATTACACATAATATATTCCATATAATACATTACATTACATACATTACGTACATTACATATATTACTTAACAAACAATACATTACATTACATTACATATATTACATATAATATATTACATACAATACATTACATACAATACATTACATATAATATATTACATATAATATATTACATATAATACAAATCAAATACCCCCTATCTATCTAACATACAATCTATTTAATATAAAATAAATCCTAACTATACATCCCCCTATCTATCTAATATACAATAAATCCTAACTACATACACAGACCCTTATTCTAAACTAAAAAAAAATAATTACAGTCCTAACTACATACATAGGGCCTCATTCTATTATCGCCCGTAAATCGTCCGTAAGGCTGCGATTCCTTGCGGGGGTTCTGTTACCTCGCAATTCTATTATACGGCCCCGCAAGGATCTCCTCTTAAGACCGGCCGTATATCTTGCAACTGGCCGTAAGCTCAGAAATCTTTAAAGTCAAAAATAAATTCAAGACAGCACTGTAAAGCTCTGTAAATGCTAGGTAAATATTGGGGGACATGAGGATTAATAGTAACCCCCTCTTAAGCTTGCACATCAGCCCAAATCCGAGTTTACATTAACTGTTTATTTTCCGGCCGCAGCGTGGCCGGGTCTGAGGTGCTCCAAGCACTCTGGACTTTTTACATGGATATTTGACATATATAAAAAAATATTTTTTTTACGGATTTGAGTATAGGGGAATGTTGTGCTATTTTTTTTGCTAACACCTACAATCACTTTATAGTGTCCTCAGAGTGCAGGATGGCTTTATTTCTGCTTTATAATGTGCTTAATTGGTGCTAGCGGGACCTTTTTCCTGCAAGTAAGCTGCGGCTCCCTTTTAGCCTTGCAGAGAGGGTTCCCGGAGCAATAGAATAGCAACCGGGATTTTCTTGCGGCCGAAACTCTTGCGGCCTTTTTAGATCAAAGGCTTTCCTCCGGCTCGAGCGGCCGCAAGGGATAGCAAGGCGCCGGCCGCAAGCCTGCCGGAATCCCCGGCCGGAGGGGAATAGAATAGCAGAATAGCCTGCGGCCGGTCCTTGCGGCCCCGCATCTCCTACGGCCGTTAATAGAATGAGTCCCATAGACCCTAATTCTAATCTGAAATAAAATAATTACAGTCCTAACTACACAGACCCTAATTTTAATCTAAAATAAAGTAATTTAGACCACTTACCTTTAAGATGTTGCTTCAGATCACTAACCTATGGGTCAAACAAAACAAAATAATTAGTACACAACATTAACATGAAATAAATAAACATTATATACATTCTAAATATTCAACTCACCTTTTCATCATGTCCTGTCATTGTTTAGCTCTTCCGGCGAGGCCCTGTTAAAAAAAAACACAATACATTAATACATTAATACAAAATAAAAACAATAAATAAAATAAACATATAAACATCTAAATATACATTTAACCTACCTCCCCGCAATGTCCCCGGCCTTCTCTCCTTCAGCCCCGGCTGGGCCGCGGAACCATCCGCGGTCTAAAAAAAAAAAAAAAAAGTAACGGAGGTCTGCACTGGCAGACCTCCCTGACGCAAATGAGCCTCCCGGAGTCCTTTCCGGGAGGAAATTGGCATTGGCGACTTGTGATTGGCTGAAAAAGCTGTCTATCAATTTCAGCCAATCAAAAGTCGTCAATGTGTGAGCCAATCAGGATGGGATGCACCCCAATATCCCACCCTGATTGGCTAGAACACTTGTCTATCTTTATGGGAACCATTCACAAGGCTCAGATGCCTTCAGCCATTCACTATGGGATACAGCCCCACGGAATGCTTGGTAGAAGACATCTGCGCATCCTGATTGGCGGGGAATTTAAAAGTTTGAAATGCAGCGGGGGGCCTGATCTATGCAGATCGGGGACCCCCCCTGCAAGCGGTTAATGTGGGGACACTTCGGGGGTCCCGATGGGGACCCCCGCATTGGGGGGGGTTCATTTTAGGTGCGGGGGGGGGGGTATTTGGAGTACCCCCACGGCAGGGCTTATGTGGGGGACTGCCGCGGAGGTCCCTTTTAGGACCCCCGCAGCAATTGATGAGGAGTGGGAGCCTGCGATATCATCTCGCAGGCTGTCACTCCTCATGTACATTTACGCAGTGTAGATACGTACGGCCCTGCTGCGTAGCTCATACGTTGCTCGCAGCAGGGCTAATTTAATAGCATTGTAAGTTAGAGAAATTTCGCAGTACGTAGGGTTTAAGTAGAAGCCTCTTATTTACGAGGCTGGAATTTAATAAGGCTGATAGTATGCAGATACATAAACATAATTACAGTGCAGACTGGTAAAGCCAGTAATGACATCACAGCTCTATTAGAACCCATGACATCACGAGGGATAAACAAGGTGATCACAAGCTCAGATCAGTTGTATTCATTCAAATTGTCTCTGACCGTTGGCAGCCGAGCAGCGCACTGTATTTATCTGGAGATTTCCATACTTGTGATTCGGATACATCTGACATATTATAATTTTGGATTAGCATATTATATTGAAAGCGTTACATTTTATCAGTTATATTTAATTTATCATTGTTTTTTAACTAGTAAAAAGTTATTTAATTGCCTAATATTTAGTTTTAGTATATACATTTCAGTCAGTAACTTTTTTTTTATACAATCTGTAATATTTCATTGAATTTCTGATCTATTTTCTTTGTCCCTTTTGCTACTTTTTTTTGTTGTTGAGTTTTTGAGCTCGATTCCAGGTTCGACAAGAGAATAACAGAGATGCTAAGGAGGTAAGTTTAGGGAGAAACGTAGCAAAAAAGGAGGTAGAATATTTTATCTTTTATAATACGTCAATGGATTTAGAAAGCAAAAAGTAAACACAACCTAAACATATTTCACCTTTATGTTTATTCGATTGTACTACATTGGCAACTTCAGGTAACCTGCTGCCCTCAGAAAATGTGCTGCCTAAAGCCGGGCCTTTTGGGCCTAAGCTAAAACACACCCATAATGCACTTGGATTATAAAGAGAAACCTAAGCTGGAGTTGAAATATTGTCACACTATAATAAATCTTCTTTCATTACAGATCTAAAAGAAAGACCAAATCTACACAGCCCCAGAGAGAGGACAGGAGTGCCCACAGTCCTGGGGATAAGAGGTAGTTGGAACTAATAATATAAATGACAGGTCTGGTGTGAATTGGAGTGACCCAGTTAGGTGAATAGTAACATTGCAAATACAGACATTTTCAATTCCATATATTAAACCAAAACGTACTGAGACAAAAGAAAATTGCAGTGCTCTGTATTCATTGCACTATAACATTTGTAGAAATAACTTTTCCACTATAGGTTCAACTGATATTAATTAGCTGTATATTTCTGAGTATGTAAAAATTTAAATGGCATTGCTCAGTTGTGTCTGACTCTCTGTGACCTCATGGACAACACACCATGCTGATGCACTTGGTTTTCATGGCAGATATACTGGAGTGGGTTGCCAGTTCCTTCTCCAGTGGGCCACAGCACACAGCTCCAGTCTTTCCCAGGTGGTCTCCTATCCAAGTACTAACCAGTGTGACCCCTTGGATCCTTGTCTGGATTCAAACCCAGGATGCTGAGGTGAAAGCACCTGCATCCTAACCACTGGGCCACCAGGGAACCCTTCTGAGTATGCACCTATGTTATAAAGGGGATCTCATGTCAGGTTTATCCTGTCCTATCACAGAGCAGCACACGAGTCTCCAGAAGATCCAGTTGCGAAGAGAAGAAGAAACGTTTGTGGGATCCCTCTGAGGGAATGTGAAGTCCGGCTCTGTCGGTGGATTATTGTGAAATCATCTGAAACACAGGCTTTTTATCATCTTCTTGGTAAGAGACTCTAATTTATGTTTTTAATGCTCACATTGTAAGATTTATGGTGATTTTTAGATTCAAAAAATGTTTAATTAGTGCATCAAGGGTTAGAAATGTACTATTAATACATATGAAAGAAAGCTTCATAGCATTATCAGGACTTCCCTGGACAAATTCTGATTTGGGAATATCAGCGGCAGCCAATCACTGGGGAGAGGATTAAATACATATATAACTCATTTATAACAAAAGCACATTTAGGTGTTATAAACAGGATATTGAGTTAAACTGATATTTCAGTGGCTGATACAGTAGCTAAAACTAAGACAGGATGAACTTATATTTGTGAACAGAAAGATGTACAAAGTACGTCAGTGAGAGAAAGTCATACAGAGCAACTTCAAAAAATTATGTTTTAAACCTAAGAAACTATTTTTTTGTATATTTATATTGAGAAACAGATCTGAAGACTATTGTATTAAATAATACTATAACAAACATGGCTCCAGTATGTATTACCTCTCTTGTTCTTTCCTGTAGAAGATGATGTAATTCGGGCATTCCTAGCTATGGACAGCTGTATGAAGATCTCAGATAAGGTATTTCTTGTACATGTCTTTGGCAGATGATGGGGTCCCCTAAAAACCCCTGTTTAGGGTAAGATATATAATATCTGAATTTCCTATTTGTTATTAATCATGACAGAATGGAAGCAAGAAACAAATAGTAAGTATGAGCTGGAGTTATTTCCATGATGATGATCTTTCATGATTGCGTTAGACCTGGAGAATAGCAGATCACAATTGATTTTTTATTACTATAATAAATATTAGAAGGATTAACACTGATTATCTATAAGAAGACCCAGTATTTAGTATCCAATGAAAAATGAAGCAATATTTTACAGCTGATGTCAGTAATAACTTGGTCACTTGTATTATCTAAGTTAGTATTGCTCATGATTTATAGACTGAGGTGTCTGCCATTTTTAGGCTCCATACCTTTGTTAAGGCTAATTCTATGCAGACAAAGTCTAAGTTGACCTATTGTGTCTTTAGTCACCCTAGACCTTTGTTTCAAGCTATTAACACAGTCTTATTTTCTTTTAGTATCTCATAGCTATGGTAGAAGTATATTTCAGACGTGCCGGTCTTTCTATGGAGGAGTTCAACAGGATTAATTTCTTCGTGGCCTTGTAAGTAAATTCTCCTCATATGCATAAAGAAATTGATAAAAGAGCATGAACATTTTTCTACACTATATTCTTCAGTCACAAGTGGTGGAAAATAAATGTGAGAAGCAAAAGGCAACTTGCTCAGGTTCTGATATATAATATTATAATATAATATTTATTTGTTATTTTAAGGTTTCTTGCTAACAACATGGAGGAGGATGAGCCCTTCCATCACCAAATTTATCCCTGGGCTCTGGGATGCATGTGGTATCAGAACATCAAGAAGTTCCAGAAGATGCGGGAGATGTTCCTGAAGAAGATCAACTTCCTGGCACTTGTAGACAGAGCCACATGTGAGCAGGTTTGTAAGGAGAATTGTTTTATCATCTGGACTAAGTTTCTCAAACTCTTGTAAAATGTCAGTGTTTTTCTTTATTTATAGGCCATACAGTTGAATAACAACACATTTATTAATCATCCTTTACCAAACTGTAAATGTGCATAATTTATTTATTTGTGTACCATTCACCATATTTTGAGGTCTATATCATTCTTGTGCATTTACTGTTTTTTATCATATAGTGTTAGCTAGAGGTCCAAATTCCTGAAATGTGGTACTTTAAAGCTTTATTCACATAATAATTTCTTTTTAGATCATGGGAGAGGGCCCAAACCACTGGGCCTGGAGACGAGAGAGAAAGGAGCATCATGGCTGGGCCATTAGGAGCTATCTACGCAGTGAGGAGGAATTCTTCCTCCGAGGCCCGGGAGACACTCCTCCATCGTGTCCCCTGTGTAATATTCCAACACATGAAGCCAGCTCCTCCCAGGAATGTCAGCCAATGAGGTGGAAGGTTGTTGGGAGCGTTGTTGTTCCTAATAATGGAACATATGAAGAATCAAGGTATATATCCAAGCACAATATGGAACAATGTAAAGGAGAGCAAGTGAAATGCTTTATTTAAAAGATAAATCATGACTTTTAATGCATAGTGTAAATGAGAGGTAAGAGAAGGGTGACATCAAACATTTTTTTAAGTTTAGGAGGGTAGCAGCTTTCATAAAAATATTAATATTAGAGCTAATTTGGAAGTATAGGTTTGAAGTCCTTTCCAGAATTTTGTAAAATTACTATTTTAAAGAAGGAATGGTAGGTGTAATTGACTACAAGCAGATTAAACAATTCAAAAATGCCCAAATTATACTTAAAACTATTGTGGGGGTTTATAAAGTCTACTTTTTCTAGCTTTATTAAATGTGTTGATCAATGGGGCCTAATGGTTCATATCTGCTGTCACAATCTACAGTAAGTTTATATGTGTTATGTATCAGGGATTCTGTAGGTCACCAAATGTTATCTAACTGTGGAGAAGTTCATGGGAATGACTCTGATTCCTTTATTTTCATTTATTCTTTATAGCAGCCAATGAAGAGTAACATCGGATATTTGGCCAAATTAAAATCTGGAGATTAATAAATATCCTAAAACCGGCAGCTGCTTCTCCTGCACTTTCTCTACCTTTTTCCTGGGCCTGTTGATAACATACTTGGAATTTCCTCTCACTTCCATCACGTCTCCAAAGCCACAGTAGTGGACATTACCATCTACACAGTCCTCACAATATAACATCATTGTGGACCTCCCATATCAGCAACAATTGTCATGGACAGGATCGCTGGAAAAACTTCAACTTCGACATAAAGACATACAGACTGTGTTACTTTTTTAGATTAAAAGGTACAAAGAAAGGAATATAATGAACTACCATTTAGTTTGCCCAGAGGAGGGTTGTGCAGCAGCCATGGCTCCTCACAGGTTTCCTCCACTGGGGGTTTTTCCTGTCCTGAGTGCTGCTGTACACTATTAGTTTTCCTTATTGTATTTTTTCCTGTAAGTTAGTTTTATGTCATTAAACCAAGCTTTATTGTTTAAAATAATTACACATTTGACACATAGTTTGTATAGTATGTTGATTGATATTTTATATATTGTAATAAACTATATATGTCTTGCACTGTTCATTACTGTGTATGTGTACTTATTGCAGATGCTTATATTAGAATTATTAAGCAATGCACAGTTACAAAATATTTAACTGTATTTCCTTATTTGTATGTATTTTATTGTTATTTTTTCTTTTTTGAGACAGGTGAGGGTTTAAGCTCTCAGGTAATTTGTATGACAGTTGTTAGATTTCCATGTGTTAATCTGATATCTTTATACAGTAATGCAGGGAGTGTAGTGATAAGCCTTAGCTCTTTATCATTGATATGTTGGGATGTATGAAGAACAATTGGATTTGAGATAGCGAATACTTTTACATCAAGCCAACTGTTTTAATATATCCAAGTGATAAGTGCATATTTTATATCTACTCCCATTAACATAATGTAAGTCACACTGCGCTTTGTTGGTACCATATCCTGTTATATGGACACATGAAAATGTATTAATCTAATGGAATGGAAGGTGGTCTCAAGCACCGGCTGTATTGGAATCACAGTGGTAAGCAAGGGATTAGGGCCAGATTGTGATCATCTATATTATGAGTATATCTAACTAAATTAAATGCTTCTAAAAGGATATATAGGCAGAATATCATCTCAAAACTTCTACAGAAAGGAGAATGGTAAAATTAATATGTAAGACAAGGATATACATGCATTTTTAGAGAAAATTCTATATTTAGATAACTGATTGTGACATGGAGGGTTCCAGTTTAGTCGGCTAGTCTGTCTGTAGCTTGGGAGAAAGGTTATTCAATGGGATCTTATTCTGCCTTTTAATTGGGCTATTTGAAGAAGCTTTGAGGTTGAGGTTGAAGAGGGGGGCTGAGGAGAGAGGTTTTGTAGGGGGGCTGAGGAGAGAGGTTGAGGAGGGAGGTTGAGGAGGGGGGGTTTAGGATGAGGAGGGGGGATTGAGGATGGGGGGTTGAGGAGAGGGGATTGAGGATGGGGGGGTTGAGGTTGAGGAAGGGGGTTGAGGAGGGGGTTTAGAATGAGGAGGGGGGTTGAGGAGGGGGGCTGAGGAGGGTGGTTTAGGAAGAACACGTCATTAGCATTGGGCGGGGCAAGACGTAGGAGCGGAGGAGCAGCTGCAGATGGAGGTAAGTGAGGGGAAAGGGAGAGGGGGAGATATTTAGAGGGGTAAAGTGAGGAGGGGTTTTTAGGATGAGGATGGGGGGGATAGGATGGGGAGGGTTTAGGATAAGGATGGGGGGGTTTAGGATAAGGATGGGGGGTTTAGGATGAGGATGGTGGGGGGTTGAGGATGAGGATGGGGGGTTGAGGATGAGGATGGGGGGATAGGATGGGGAGGGTTTAGGATAAGGATGGGGGGGTTTAGGATAAGGATGGGGGGTTTAGGATGAGGATGGTGGGGGGTTGAGGATAAGGATGGGGGGTTGAGGATGAGGATGGGGGGTTGAGGTTGAGGAGGGGGGTTGAGGTTGAAGAGGGGGGCTGAGGAGAGAGGTTTTGTAGGGGGGCTGAGGAGAGAGGTTGAGGAGGGAGGTTGAGGAGGGGGGGTTTGAGGATGGGGGGTTGAGGATGGGGGGTTTGAGGTTGAGGAGGGGGTTTAGGTTGAGGAGAGAGGTTGAGAAGGGGGTTTAGAATGAGTAGGGGGGTTGAGGTTTTGGAGGGGGACTGAGGAGAGAGGTTGAGGAGGGAGGTTGAGCAGGGTGGTTTAGGATGAGGAGGGGGGATTGAGGATGGGGGGGTTGAGGAGAGGGGATTGAGGATGGGGGGGTTGAAGTTGAGGAAGGGGGTTGAGGAGGGGGTTTATAATGAGGAGGGGGGTTGAGGAGGGGGGCTGAGGAGGGTGGTTTAGGATGACGAGGGTGGTTTAGGATGAGGATGGGGGGTTGAGGATGAGGAGGGGGGTTGAGGTTGAGGAGGGAGGTTGAGGAGGGGGTTGAGGATGAGGAGGGGGGTTGAGGAGGGGGTTGAGGATGAAGAGGGAGGTTGAGGAGGGAGGTTGAGAATGAGGAGGGGGGTTGAGGAGGGTGATAAGGGAGGGAAGAAGAGACACAGGGAAGGGAGAGCGGGGAAGAGACACAGGGAAGGGAGAGGGGGGAAGAGACACAGGGAAGGGAGAGGGGGGAAGATACACAGGGGAGAGAGAGGGGGAGACACAAGAAAAGGGCACACAAGAGGGGGACACAGAGGGCACAAGAGGGACACAGGGGGCAGCACATTTTCCACCCTCTACTTTTACTCGAGTCACTCATTTTTCCTAGTATTTTGTGGTAAAATAGGTGCCTCGGCTAATACTCGAGTCGGCTTATACTCGAGTATATACGTATATAGGCAGAATATCATCTCAATCCCTTCCACAGAAAGGAGAATGGTAAAATTAATATGTAAGACAGGTATATACAAGCATTTTTAGAGAAAATTCTATATTTACATAACTCTGATTGTGTCATGGAGGGTTCCAGTTTGTAGCTTGGGAGGAAGGTTATTCAATGGGATCTTCTTCTGCCTCCTTTGTCAATTGGGCTATTTGAAGAAGCTTCTTAATCCTTATACAAACACAAAATGTCATCATCGTTAAAATCAAAATTGAATGCAATACAGTGCCTGGTGAAGATTTCGACTAGTGGTGAGGAAGACTATAGAGACTCCCACCAAAACACTACGCATATACAATCTGTGAGCCTCGTTCAATTGAGCTTTTGCTCGATCCGGTAGCCCATAAGTGAGGTCGCAAGTTATTTTGCTATTGAATTGGTGTCTTTTTGAGGGCTCCAAATGGGTTACGAGTTATGGCCTTGAAAAAATGGCGATGCTTAAACCCGTAACTTACAGCCTCCCTAAGCCTTTGATCTTTCAAGGCCGCAAGACTTCTGATTGAGAAAATCGTACATAGCTTTTCAGTTGCAAAAATAGCTCAACACCACAGCCGCAATCAAGCTTGAAAACGCCAAATGGCGGCCCAAAGCTTACAGGTTCCAAATAGGGTTTACAAAGCCAAAGGTTTTACAGAGTAGTTTGTAATACTGCAAATGACAATATAAAGACACCAATGCTCTTTAGAACATAGGAAAAGCAATGGAAGGCATTCCAACTACATGCACAACAACTCCCAAATATGAAATATACCAAAAAATAAAATGTTATTTTCCTCAGAGGTTGTAATGTTCATGCATATGCCAATATGAAAAGCCATGCTGCAACATGCTGAAAGCTATTCAAGACACACTACCCCATTAAATTGCAATACAAATACATGGAACTGGCTGACATATTAACCCTTTCTCACTCAGAGAGGCTCTAATGTGGACCCTAATAATACAAAGATCATCTTATATACATTTCACTCATCACATCTACATTGGGACAACAAATAGTGGCCAAATTACACATGTCCTATATCAAGTACCAGGGAAACATTTCACATATGGTTGTTCAGTCTCTCAGTTGTGTCTGACTCTCTGTGACCCTTTAGACTGTAGCACACCTACTAATGGCTCTGTCTGTGTGTATCTACAAGGTTTGCATGCCAAATATACTGGAGTGGTTTGCCAGTTCCTACTCTAGTGGACTGTGATTTGTCTGACCTCTCTGCTATGACCTGTCCACCTACATTGGCCCTACATGGTATAGCTCACAGATTCATTCAGGTACACAAGTCCCTTCAGCACCACCACTTTGCAAACCACAAGGGGACCAGGGGAACATACACCACACAAATCTACTCTAACTCATCTGGAAAGGCCGCAAAAACACATGGAGGCTGTGCAGAGGCACAGGGATCAACAGCCAACTCACCTCCATCTCCGCTATGCCCATCCTGGAAAGTCCCACGTCATTGCTGGTGGCCATGTGCCAAGATGTATACCCATTCTCATTTGGTGACCTCCCATTATGTTTTGCTATTCATCAATTTACATTAGTGTGGTGTATGTTCCCCATGTCCCCTTCTGGATTGCTAAGTGGTGGTGGTGAATGGAATGAAGCTATGAGCTACACCATGTAGGGCCACTGTAGGTGCGCACGTCATAGCAGAGAGGTCAGAAAAAT
The DNA here is from genome assembly GCA_027410445.1 of Discoglossus pictus. Lineage (NCBI taxonomy): Eukaryota > Metazoa > Chordata > Amphibia > Anura > Alytidae > Discoglossus > Discoglossus pictus. Next base: position 36,422,747 of record CM050172.1, on the reverse strand, counting down.
CACAGTCTACTAGAGAAGGAACTGGCAACCCACCCCAGTATCACCTGTCATATTGTTATCAGGACCTCAGGGGAATGTTGATACTCCATAGTATCACTAATTGGACTTTGCATGTGTATTAACCCTTTATTTTAATTACATATGATATACTGTATCTATATACTGCATATATATTGTATGATATCTAAAGCTATTATGACTATTATTATTGTTATATGTAGTGATCTATTACATAGTAACTAGGGCTCATTAGTTTACATATATAAGAATGTGACTCAAATGTGATGTATCTGGGTGTCCCATAACCCCAACCATTGAAAACACACTGACACCTGAGAACTGTATAACAAAGCATAATCAGAAATGGTCAAGTCTGTGCATTAATATCATGGGTGTGGTGTGGACGGGTCCCAAGAGAGCAAGAGGTTTGTGGTAAAAAGGGGATACCTACAGGGGGTAATGTGATAGTCTAGAACAAGCATGATGTATAGCACCTACCAGGGTCACATGTGGTCACTACACCACTGCAACCGGAATCTGGGGAAAAAATGATCATCAGAAATCACTCCATGTAATTGAAGAAACCATTAATGTGCATAGCACTTACAACTTGTCTAGATCTAATCAATGAAACAGATGATTCAACCTCTGGACTGTGTAATCCAATCCAGTTTCACACATACAGTTTGGTGACAAAAACAAATATCTGAAAAAAAGTGGTACTGCCTATACAGTACAGTGCTAAATACTGTAACTGTACCAATATACCAACCCGCCTGATTCCCATCTGCAAGCATTACTAATTATTAGCTAGGGCTCTGGATAATCAGCAATATGGGAAAATACTTATTAATACGGAGAGGTCACAAAGGTCAGCAGCCAAATTCACTATTACTTATATCAGACCCAAGGATCTGTTCTCAGATCGATATTGAGGTCAGGATCATAGGCTGCACTAGCGCATAAATTAATCCTGGCTTTCATTAACATGCCATTATGAGACTTTGCAAGTCCACCGCCATAACGGTATTAGTCTACATTTCAGCTAACAACAATCATGTCTTAGATATCTGGCTATATGATAGCTTTAAGATTGTGGGAGCTACATGCTCTTTAGATTGTAAGTCTGCGAGTTTCAATCCTGCAAGGTGCTTTAGGGAAAGTGCTATGGACACCGGATTCCAAGCTCAAAGACAGGGCCCTCCATTCTTTGCAATGTGTGAATCTTGAACTTGTCATTGCCTGTAACTTAACTTATGTATAGCGCTACGGAATATGTTGACGCGTTACAAAAAAACGATAATAAAGGGGGAGCTGTCATTGAAGGAATGTCTACCTTAGAGGCACTGGAAAACCCTACACCTCATACATTTCCTTCACAATGCTTGCAGATGGAGAAGATGCCTTCATGGACCTGAATTGTACCTAAAACAAAAAAAGACAAAAAAAGACAAAACCTACAAAATAAGGCCTTAAAAAATATAGGGACTGCAGCATCTCTTCTCAACAGCATTCCTCAGTGACCATCGATTGGTGAAATGTTAAACCGAACTCTACGTGTCCACAGAGAAGAGGATTATGGACCATGTGATGGGAGGTAGCCACTGTATACAAAATATCACCATCACATAGGCCAAGATCCAAGACTCTGTAGCCGGGCTAGATTAGGTTAATATTGTGACCAATACATTGTCACTGAGGAGTGCTGTTGAGAAGGCACAAACCCCCTAGGTCCTCCTCCACCTAGGCACAGGGCCTAAATCTCCTGTGGCCGGCCGCCTTCTCCCTGGTGGTGGTGGTGGTGGTGGGGGGGGGGGGGCAGCAGCACCTGCAGTGGTGGAGGCATGGTGGGAGCAGTATTCTTGTTGGTCATCATGTACATGTGTAGTGTGTGTGATGTACATGTGGTGGCATGTTGGTGTATGTGATATTCACCTGTCATGGAGGCTGGGTCCTGCTAGGCCACCAGGCCTGAAGCTTCAACAGCAGACACCTGTCTCAGAAGTTACCTGGTGACCCTCTCCCACTGATTATAGGTCACAGTCTGGTTCTTGTCCTCCTTAGCCATCATCCTCCTCACCTTGGGCCTGATGTCTTCAAACCGGTGCTTGACAGACCTCACATCCCTTGGCGCTGTGCCTACTGCTGTCACCTCAGCCACTACCTCCTTCCATGCCTGAGCCCTAGCCTAACTTCCCTCCCCTCTGCAAGAATCATAAGGGGTCCATGGATAGCACCGAAGAGGACTAAATTCTCCCGGTGCGTGTCATTGTGGGCCCTGTGCTTGCCTCTTGCCCTACCGACTGTAGACGAGGATCCTTGCCTCCATCATCTGTCCCTGAGGCCTGTCCTTCCCCCTGAACTACCTCCCCACCTGGGATCAGGCCCCTTCCCCTCTGTCCTAGTTGTTCCTGCTGCTCACACTCCCCTCCTCCTGCTCCTCTGCCACCTCCTCCTCTTCCGCCACCTCCTCCTCCTCCGCCACCGCCTCCTCTCCATCACCTCCTCCACCTGCTCCTCCGCCACCTCCTCCTCTCCTCCACCACTCCTCACCTCCTCTCCTCCACCACCCCTCACCTCCTCCTCTCCACCACTACTCCACAGGGCCACCTCTCTCTCCTCCTCGCCTTTCCTCTTCTCCTCCTCCCCACTCCTCTCCCCTCTCTCCTCCCTCCATAATAATCCCAAAAATAAAAAAAGGATAAGTCAATCAAAGTTTGGCTGTATATTTATGATGAAAAAAATGTGTGTATTATGTTTAATTAATAACTGTTGGGGGATACGCTGGGGGGTGTGTATGTATGGAGTAACCTAGCTCTATATGTCTCTATGTGTGTTGTTTAAATGATGTGTATTGCAATATTGTGTAATTTGTAAATATGTGTAATCAAGGATTACGTGCAAAATAGTAAATGGTATAATAACATAAATGAACAAAACCGCACATTATTTCTCTACAAACTCTCCTACTCTCTCTCTAACTCAAACCAACCACCAACTCCAGGACCTGAGTGCTACCTCGTCAGAAAATACAACACAGTCAACGCATGGGCTGCTGGAACGCAAATTTATAATCTCCCTCTGTTGATCATCTGCGGCTAGACCGCTTTCTATTGGCTGAGAGGCCTGTGTCGCACTACGCTATACCGTGATTGGATCGTAATGGCCGATCGCATCTCGGCCAGCCCCTTAACAGTTTGCGGCCGCGGGAGGGATTTACCCCTTGAGGCTTCGGCCTGTAACTCACGCCCTTGCTCAATTTTATGGAAATACTTTCTCTTGATATATCTGTAAGGTTGTGTCATATTACCCCTCTCCCTTCTCTGATATAAGGTATACATATTAAGATCATGATGTCTTTCCTTATTAACATCCTTATTAAATTGCGATCCGGCCAATTGAAAAGGGCTCTATATAAGCACAGAGCATATTTCTTTACAGAAGTTTTTAGTTAGTGAACTTCTATCCAAAAGCAAGGTCTTCACAAACTAAAAACTTCTGTAAAAAAATATGCTCTGTGGTTATATAGAGCCCTATTAAATTGGCCGAATCGCAATTTAATAAGGCTGAAAGTTTTTTGTGTTACATCCTGGCCAGCCCCAGATTTACCAAAAGGCTGACTAGGCAATTGCCTATGGGTGCCTGCCTGCAGGTGGTGCTATGGTTTTTTCACTTAAAATGGACAGTCTTAGAGCAGACTTTGTAGTTTACACATAGCTCCTTACAGAAATCCTATTTAATGGGGGTAGGTAAACAAATTGGCTGAATTGTACTGCCTATCAAGACACTTCCTCTCCCTTACAAAGCATGCTGCGAGGTGTAGTCTAAACCACACACACCACTCCACTATTTTATCTGAATGTCAGTGACACCCAGTAAGATAAATTACACAACATGTTTTGCCCCTTTACCTCATCTCATCTGCAAGCAACAGAGCAGTTATTGGAAAGCTGAATCAAATTCTGTAAGAAAATGAAATATACTTCTATATATATGTGATGTTTTATCACTATCCTGTTCAATTTATTTGCATGATCATAAATAAAAATGTATTCTTATTTATGACCATACAATAATAGTTAAATTAAAGGGTTGATTTTAATTCAGTGTTATGTATATGGTGGTCCAATATAGATACGGTAGACAGAGAGAGAGAATACCTCTATGTATACTTTAGCACATGATGCCAAGAAATAAGTTTTCACTGGGCAGTGACTTAGAAATGGTAGCAGCATTACATACACACATAAGCAATATTATGTATATAAACACATTCCATGGTATATAAATACTTTTCCTACAGAAACTTTCTGGACAACTTAAAGTAATATAGCAGAGATTTTAAATTTCAGTTGGTTGCACAGAACAAAGACTAGGCATGCTCAGACTCAAGACCCAGAGTGGTCTTTTATAGTAATTAAGGTTGAAAAAAGACTTTCAGTCCATCAAGTTCAACCTGTTAAGATCTCCTCTGATCTGCAATATGCGGATTAGTTATTAATTAAATTATTGATTAAATAATTATTAATAGTATAGTATTGGAGAATGAATAAAGAGTTAGTCCATCAAGTTCAACCTTTTTAGATCTCTATTGATCTTTTTAATTTGGACTATTTATTATTATTGTTAATTGTTAATTATTGTTAATTGATCCAGAGGAAGGCAAACATAAAAAAAAAAAACATTGAAACTTTGCCAATTGTCTCATAAGGGAAAAAAAAAGCAAAATTCCTTCCTGACCCCAGAAACTGGCGATCAAATTTCTCCCTGGATCAATATTCCTTGCTAGTTATCTAGGATAGCCTTGAATGCCCTCTTTATTCAGAAATATATCTAACCCCTTTTTGAAGTTGTCTATCGAATTCGCTGTCACCACCTCCTTTGGTAGAGAATTCCACAGTTTAACCACCCTAACTGTGAAGAACCCTTTTCTTTGTTTAAGGTGAAATCTTTTTTCCTCTAACCTCAACGGATGTCCTCTTGTCAGTTGAAAATCTCTTGCTACAAAAAGTTCACTTGACAAAGCCTTATATTGACCCTGGATGTATTTAAATAACGTAATCATATCTCCTCTTAGACGCCTTTTTTCTAGCGAAAATAAGTTTAATTTTGCTAGTCTTTCTTCATAACTTAGCCCCTCAATTCCCCTTATTAGTTTTGTAGCCCTTCTCTGTACTTTTTCCAGCTCTAAAATGTCTTTTTTGTGAGGTGGTGCCCAAAATTGTACTCCATATTCCAAATGAGGGCGTACTAGAGATTTGTATAGTGGCAGAATTATATCTTCTTCCCTGGCTTCTATACCCTTCCTAATACATGCTAATATTTTATTTGCCTTTGCAGCCACTGCTTGGCTTTGAGCGCTGTTACCTAGGTGGTTGTCCACTAGTACTCCCAAATCCCTTTCAATATCTGATACCCCTAGATTTGCTCCATTAAGATTATAGATTGCTTGGCTATTGTTCCTTCCCAAATGCATAACCTTACATTTATTTGTATTAAATCTCATCTGCCATTTAGCTGCCCATTTCTCTAATTTATGCAAATCCTTTTGTAGGGAAAGTACATCATTATCTGATTTTATTACCTTGCACAACTTAGTGTCATCAGCAAAAATGGAGACACTACATTCGAGTCCTACTTCAATGTCATTAATAAATATGTTAAAAAGGAGAGGACCCAATACTGAGCCCTGAGGAACCCCACTTATCACATTAGACCAATCGGAGTATGTTCCATTTACAACAACCCTTTGCTTCCTGTCTTTTAGCCAGCTCTCGATCCATGAGCAGATATTTACTGCAATTCCTGTATCCCTTAGTTTGCTCACTAGTCTTCCATGTGGCACTGTATCAAATGCCTTTGAAAAATCTAAAAAGACTACATCCACTGAGTTGCCCTGATCCAAGTTCCTACTAACCTCCTCATAAAAACTAATTAGATTGGTCTGACACGACCTTTCCTTCATAAATCCATGTTGACTGCTACCTATGATCCTGTTCAAATAGATATATTCTTGTATTCTGTCCCTTATTAACCCTTCTAAATTCTTCCCAACTACAGAAGTGAGGCTCACTGGTCTATAATTCCCCGGATTTGCTCTAGATCCCTTCTTAAATATAGGTATCACCTCTGCTTTTCTCCAGTCATCTGGTAGAGACCCTGTAGTGAGCGAGTCTTCAAAGATTAGATATAATGGTTTGGCTATTACAGAACCCAGCTCCCTCAGTACCCTTGGATGTATTCCATCAGGACCTGGGGCTTTATTAACATTTATTTTCTCCAACCTCTTTTGTATTTCTTCCTGCGTTAACCAATTATTTAGTGAAGGTAGTGTAGCCCCATTATGCTGCAGTGTCCCAACCACTGGTACCTCCCTTGTGTAAACCGACGAAAAGAACCTATTTAGCTCATCTGCCTTTTCCTGGTCACTAATTATCAGATGGCCTGTGTCAAATTGTAATGGTCCTATCAATTCCTTCCTGGCCTTCTTCCCATTAATATATTTATAAAATATTTTAGGGTTAGTCTTACTTTCCATTGCAACTGACTTCTCATTTTCTATTTTAGCCAGTCTAATAGCCCTTTTGCAAGCCTTGTTGATTTCCTTATAGTCACATAAAGATGCCTCTGTTCCCTCCTTCTTGTATAATTTAAATGCATATTTCTTTTTCCTCATCATGATCTTTAAGTCATTGTTAAGCCACATGGGATGTGATTTACTCCTATTTATTTTATTTCCACATGGTACATGCTGATGAGTATGTTTATTTAGTAAGGATTTGAATGTTGTCCATTTATTTTCAGTATTCTTCCCTGTAAGTTCTTTGTCCCAGTCTATATGTTGTATTGCTGCCCGTAGCCCATTAAAGTTAGCCCTTTTAAAATTTAGAGTTTTTGTTGGCCCCTTACAACTTTGTTTTTTGTATTCAATCTCAAATGAGACTGTGTTGTGATCACTGTTCCCCAAGGGTTCCCCTATTTTTACATTTGATATTATATCAATATTACTTGTGATGACTAAATCCAAGATGGCCCCATTTCTAGTAGGTTCTTGTATTACCTGGGCTAGATAATGATCCCTGAGTGTACTCAAGAACCTGCTCCCCTTAGCTGAGCTGCTGGTCTTGTTTATCCAGTTTATATCAGGGTAATTAAAGTCTCCCATTATTAGAACTTGCCCATGCTTAGCTGCATTTCCAATCTGTAACAATAATTGTATTTCCTCACTTTCAGCTATATTTGGGGGTTTATAGCATACTCCCACCAATATGCATTTAGAATTAGCTCCTCCACTATTTAGCTCAACCCACAAGGATTCAATGATGCCGTTAGTGCCAGCATAAATATCTTCTCTAACTATAGGCTTAAATTCAGGCTTAACATAAAGACAGATCCCTCCTCCTCTTTTACCATTTCCCCTATCTTTCCTAAATAGGTTATAACCATCCAGATTAACAGTCCAGTCATGAGATTCATCCCACCATGTTTCCGTAATGCCTATTAAGCCCCATTTTTCTTGTACTGCTAATATTTCTAGCTCATCCATTTTCCCAGGCAAACTTCTTGCGTTTGCAATCATACACTTTATGTTGCTATGGCTCTGCTGATGTTAAGTGCCTGCCACTGTATTTGAGGCCCCTATTAATATCTCCCTACTTTCTATTGTAACCCTCCCCCTTCTCCTCCCCCATGGGTAAATAATTCAACCCTTTCCCTCTCTACCCTATTTACCCCAATACTTCTATATAGTCCCTCCCCCCCACATACAAGTTTAAAAACTCCCCCAGCCGTTCTACCATCCTATTCCCTAGCACAAAAGCGCCCTCATCATTAAGGTGCAATCCATCCCTGCTATAGAGATTGTACCCAAGTGAGAAGTCAGCCCAGTGCTCTAAAAACCCAAAACCCTCTGCACTGCACCACTTTTTTAGCCACGCATTAACCTCCCTAAGCTCCTTCTGCCTCCCTGGGCTAGCACGTGGCACTGGTAGTATCTCAGAAAATACTACCTTGGAGGTCCTTGCTTTAAGCTTATTCCCTAATTCTCTAAAATCATTCTTTAGGACGCTCCATCTTCCACTAACTTTGTCATTGGTACCAATGTGTACCAAGACCGCCGGTTCATTACCAGCCCCTCCCAATAATTTATCCACCCGATCCACAACATGCCGAACCCGAGCACCCGGGAGACAGCAAACTGTTCGATTGCTGGGATCTGGGTGACAAATTACCCTGTCTACCTTCCTAATAATAGAGTCCCCTACCACCAAAACATGTCTGTTGCTCTGCCTATTCTGCCCTCCCTCTTCTCCAGTAGAGCTGTTCGCCCGGCTGTTAGAGGGAACAGCTCTATCTGGCATTGCCATTCCTGAATGGACATCGCCAACAGTTTCACTCACACTGGCAAATCTGTTGTTGTTTGCCAACTCAGAACTGGCCTGCCTCCTCCTGTACCCTCTGATTCCCCTTCTAACTGTAACCCAGCTACCTCCCTGGCCATCCTCACTAGCCCCAGCTCCTCCCTCCATACTAGGCCCAGCTAAACTGTGCTCCGTGAGCACCAACTCCCTTTCCAGTAGAGCAATATCACTAAGTGCTGCAATTCTCCTCTCCAGATCTTCAATTTGAGCTTCCAAAGAGGCAACATGCTCACACCTGTCACAGAGGTATGGACCCTGGATCATCTGTTCCAGTAGTGCATACATTTGACAGGATGTACACTGAATAAGGTTGCCACTGGACTGACTCATAATTATTATTATTGTCTACGAAATTTCAGTGGGAAAAATAAAGAATATAATATAATATATTTATATAAAGTTTTCCTCCTTTGCACTATAAATCTGCCCTCCCTTTTCTTTGAAGGCCCTCCTTTTATTTAAACTCCTAGGCTTTTACTAGAATTGCACTTGATACTGAAAATGTTCGCAAGCTCACAAGTTCCCCTTCTCCGGTTTCTATTAACTTCTGCCTTCTCGCCTGGGCACAATTAGTGCACTCTGCAATTTATCAGCCTTTACTTGTAAGGTAAATCCACTTGTAAACAGGCCCCAAACCAGCTCACAAATCCTTTATCCTAGTTTAACAGTCAAGCCACACCCCTCTCACCTGGGCACACTTAGTGCACTCTGCAATTTATCAGCCTTTACTTGTAAGGTAAATCCACTTGTAATAAAAATTTAATAGCAAAAGTTTGGTAAATATTATAGAAAAAATACCACTTTCATGACATATTTCATTGTTAAACTTCAGATCACAAAAACTTTTAATAAGTCATTTTACAATTTCTAACATTTTCTTGTATACTTGTATGCATTACTTATTATTCTCTATTCTTTTGAGGATTCAGTTCAGATTAATGAGAACATTTTTTCTCAATCCTGCAGAAGCAAACTAAATAGAAAGATGAATACATACTTGATACAATATTTAATATAACAGGGACTAGAAATATTTTACATTTTCTCTAATCTGGATATAACTTTACTTGCTTCAACTGGATCTGCCAATTTGCAGGAAAGGATAATTACTCTCATTCCGCTTCTTGAATTTGCTGATGAAACAATCTGTAAATTCAGTTGAAAATGTCATTAATGCAGGTTTTCTTAAATAAACCGCTTTGAAACAAAGAAATACAATTGCCACCTAACACCTCTTGACAACGTACTTGAATTATGTTTTTCTATTGGCTAGTACCAGGTGCCTATATAGCATCTCTGGGGGTGTGGAAACCATTTCATTTTTAAATAAAATAATATCTGTATGTGTATAGAATGACACAATATAATGTGTAATATACAGTGTGTGTTGGATTAGAAAAAGTTAAAAACAGGGAAAGTTCCGTTTTCCTTTAAACCCTATTTTCCATTCTATACCCTACATAATGTAATATTTTTATTTTACCAAACTTTCATTTTTTTTTAGCTGAGTGACAAAAGCATCAATTTTAAGGGTTAATTACATTTTAATTGAGGTGGAAAATAAGATCTCTTTTAATAATACTATAGTTTAACATGCTTTTGATTGTGGCATATTTATTACAAGTATTCTAACCTTTAAATAGACTTTACAGCGTTCCAATAGCAAATTCCATTTTAAAGATGTCTTCTGCTCTTCTGTCAAGCTGAAAAACCCATCAACCTAAATCAAACAGATATAAATGTGCCCTGAAAAATCATTATTACTTGTGCAATGGGAAAAAGCATTTATACAAGATAAGTTCTTATCCAACATATAAAAAAAACACAACTGGTGTAGTGTACAACCGATTCACTTGGAATAAAAAAAAATTATATAATTATTATCATCAACTACTGACAAGTACCTAAGAAATAATAAAGCTAAGTTTTAAGGAAGAAGGGGAGACTTTAATGGCCTTTTGCTTCTTATCTGCTAAGTTACAAAATACAATACTTACTGTGCATGATAATGTTTCTTCAGCTACACTGCCAGATAGATTACAAAATATTGTCCCAGTGTGATCAGTAATATCCACTGTGAAATCAAAGCATGTCACCACAGATTTCAGTTCAGAAGACATTTCATTGCAGAAAGTATATGTGCAGATATCCGATGGATCTGTTATTAGGTAATTGCATCGTGAGCTGTATAAGGAGTGATAAAATCAAATTATTAACAACATTCATCTTTGCAAAGTAGTATTATATTTGGAAATATAAATTAATATTGAATAATAGTGATGAGATGCTGCCTTTAAAAAAAGATGATCATCTTTCGATATCCCTTATTGAATGTAAGATAGGTTTAGGATTGATAAATATGCACCAGTAGTTCCTACAGCTGAATAGCCTTTGCAATATATTAATAAAAAATATATGTATAAAAATGGCCTTCTCTGCACTGTTTTGTAGAGGTTTGAAAAACATGGGAAAGCTGTTTAAATGTTTAAAAAAACTTACAAAATACATTAATTAAACACAAAAACATTGTGGACATTCTGAGATTTTTTTATCTTTTGGAAAAACCCTGGGGTCATCTTTAACTACTAGACGTACATGCTCCAAAATGATATTAAAATGGATATATCTAAAATAGAATGTGTCACATGTACAGATTATCTCTATCTAATGATGCAAAGTGACTTCAGTGACCCAGAGCATACAGTGAGGGAAAAAAGTATTTTATCCCCTGCTGATTTTGAACGTTTGTCCACAGCCAAATAAATGATCAGTCTATAATTTTAATGGTAAGTGTATTTTAACAGTTAGAGACAGAATAACAAAATATGTATTTGATCCCCTATAAATCAGCAAGATTTCTGGCTCCCGGGTGTCTTTTATACAGGTAAAGAGCTGAGATTAGGAGCACTTTCTTAAAGGGAGTGCTCCTAATTGCAGCTCGTTACCTGTATAAAAGACACCTGTCCACTAAAGCAATCAATCAGATGCCAAACTCTCCACCATGGCCAAGACCAAAGACCTGTCCAAGGATGTCAGGGACAAGATTGTAGACCTACACAAAGCTGGAATGGGCTACAAGACCATCACCAGTCAGCTTTGTGAGAAGGTGACAACAGCTGGTGTGATTTATTCGCAAATGGAAGAAACACAAAATAACAATCAGTCTCCCTCAGTTTGATGCTCCCTCATAGAGTTTCAATGATCATGAGAACAGTAAATAATCAGCCCAGAACTACATGGGAGGATATTGTTAATGATCTCAAGGCAGCTGGGATCATGGTCACCAAGAAAACAATTGGTAATACACTACCCCGTGAAGGACTGAAATCCTGCAGCGCCCGCAAGATCCCCCTGCTCAAGAAAGCACATGTACAGGCCCGTCTGAAGTTTGCCAATGAACATCTGAATGATTCAGAGGAGTACTGGGTGAAAGTGTTGTAGTCACATGAGACCAAAATCAAGCTCTTTGGTATCAACCCAACTTGCCATGTTTGGAGGAGGAGGAATGCTGCCTATGACCCCAAGAACACCATCCCCGCTGTCAAACATGGAGGTGGAAACATTATGCTTTGGGGGTGTTTTTCTTCTAAGTGGACAGGACAACTGCAGCACATCAGGGATGATGGACTTGGCCATGTACCATCAAATCTTGGGTGAGAACCTCCTGTCCTTAGCCAGGGCATTGAAAATGGGTCATGGATCGGTATTTCAGCATGAAAATGACCCAAAATACACAGCCAAGGAAACAAAGGAGTGGCTCAAGAAGAAGCACATTAAGGCCCCGGAGTAGCCTAGCCAGTCTCCAGATCTTAATCCCATAGAAAATCTGTGGAGGGAGCTGAAGGTTCGGGTTGCCAAACATCAGCCTCAAAATCTTAATGACTTGGAGAGGATCTACAAAGAGGAGTGGGACAAAATCCCACCTGAGATGTGTGCAAACCTGGTGGCCAACTACAAGAAACGTCTGACCTCTGTGATTGCCAACAAGGGTTTTGCCACCAAGTACTAAGTCAAAGGGGTCAAATACTTATTTCACTCATTGACCTGTAAATCCATTTATAACTTTTTGACATGCGTTTTTCTTGGGGGGGGGGGGGGGGTTGTGTTATTCTGTCTCTCACTGTTAAAATACACCTACCATTAAAATTATAGACTGATCATTTCTTTGTCAGTGGACAAAGGTTCAAAATCAGCAGGAGATCAAATAATGTTTCCCCTCACTGTACATACATCAGATAAATACAAAATTTTATGTAAACTCACATACAAAGTACAGTGAAAATGTTAAGAAGTGTTCATTGTAAACTAATTACCATATATACTTGAGTAAAAGTCGAGTTTTTCAGCCCTTTTTTTAAGGCTGAAAAGGGCCCCCTCGGCTTATACTCGAATTACCCCCCGTCTCTCCAACCCCTCTCCCTCTCCCATGTCTCTCCATCCCCCCTCTCCCTCTCCAGTGTCTCTCCAACCCCCCCTCTCCCGTGTCTCTCCATCCCCCCTCTCCCGTGTCTCTCCATCCCCCCCTCTCTCCAGTGTCTCTCCACCCCCCTCTCCCGTGTCTCTCCACCCCCCTCTCCCTCTCCCGTGTCTCTCCATCCCCCCTCCTCAACCCCCCTCCTCACTTTACCCCTTTCTAATTACCTCCCCCTCTCCCTTTCCCCTCACTTACCTTCCATCAGCAGCTGCTCCTTCGCACGTCTTCCGGCTGCGTCGGGACTAGGCATATGCTAATGACGTGACATCACATGGGCGTCACGTCATTAGCATTGGCCGGGGCCCGACGCAGCCGGAAGACGCGTGGAGGAGCAGCTGCTAATGGAAGGTAAGTGAGGGGAAAGGGAAAGGGGGAGGTAATGAGGAGGAGGGAGGTAATGAGGAGGAGGGAGGTAATGAGGAGGAGGGAGGTAATGAGGAGGAGGGAGGACGAGGAGGAGGGAGGTAATGAGGAGGATGGAGAATGAGGAGAAGGGAGGATGAGGAGGGTGGTTGAGGAGGGTGATAAAGGAGGGGGAGGGAAAGAGACACGAGGGAGAGGGGGGAAAGAGACACAGGGAAGGCAGCGGGGGGAAAGAGACACAGGGAAGGGAGAGGGGGGAAGAGACACGGGAGGGAGAGGAGGGGAAGAGATACAGGGGAGGGGGAGAGGAGGGGAAGAGACACAGGGGAGGGAGAGACACAGGGGAAGGAGAGAGGAGAAGAGAAACAGGGGAGAGAGAGAGGGGGGACACAAGAAAGGGGCACAGAGGGCACACAGGAGGGGGACACAGAGGGCACACAAGAGGGACACAGGGGGCAGCACATTTCCCACCCTCGGCTTATACTTGAGTCACTAATTTTACCCAGTATTTTGTGGTAAAATAGTTGCCTTGGCTTATACTCGGGTCGGCTTATACTCGAGTATATACGGTATATCTGATACATTAACATAACAGTGAATTTACATTAGTTACTTTAATTACTATTCTATCAGGAATATTAAAAGAAAACTGAAGTCTGGAGTTTGCTGATCCCCAAATATCTACAGTGAAACTATTCTAAGTACACAATTTGCTTTTAATGTTTATTTTTTTAAAAATACACCATTTTCAATATCAAGATTAAATAACCGTTTGATTTTCATGTTGGATCAAATTAGTGGTTTACAAAGTGCAGAAAACAATGCACATGCTATTTTTGTATATAGTATGCAGATAAAATGCAAACATATGTTGGTGGTGGAAAGGAGAAACAACTCAAGCCCTAAACAAAAGAAGCCTTTGATTTTATTGAAGAATTTGGTAATGACTGGTACTAAGCACCTAGAATGAAATAAAAAAATTGAGACATTAATTTATCTTTTTTTTTTTATAAAGCTTTTGTTTATTGAGCATTCCAGATTAAAGTAACAAAACATACAGGGACATTATTGTAACACCGGCATATAGTATTTGCCCCCAGGGCTGGAAGCTGGACAGTCGTCATCATGTGGACAGATGTAGTGCTGAAATCCAAGTGCCTTCTTTCTAGTTTGTTTTAAGCATTTTCTATTCATATCAATGTATAATGGGTGATATAACAAAACTATGGGCTCTGTATTGATTTGCAAATGATAATAATAATATTATTATAATAATAATTTGTTTCTGTACTCCACACCTTCAGGGTATCACTACACTACTTGCAAAGCATTGTAGAAGATCACTTTTCCTCTACAGTACTGATAGTGAATAACTCATGACAAACGGTCTATGTTTCACCCTGTTGCAAGTAACACAGAAAGTACTGTTTCTGGCAGTGTTACAATGTGTAGTATGTATCCCACTTTAACCCCTACATATGCCAATCCTTTGAGGGCTGTTTCTGCTGTCAGTACTAATTGCATGCAGTAACTCCCCTTCAGGCTAGGAGTTGCTGTAAGCAACACTTACATTTCAGTACTTATTATCCTTTATTTGTAACAAATCCACATATCCCATAGCGCTACACAGGGGTTAAGTACAGGACAAAATAATTTTAACACATTGCAAAAGAATGGAGGGCCCTGTCTTTGACATTAAAACCATACATACACAGTGCTTTCCCGAAAGACCCTTACACGATTGAAAACTCACAAACTTACAATTTAAAGGCCTCTTGGTCCTTACTCCTTGTGATTGATTTCAGTAGTATCTACTACTTCCTTGCTGTGTCTGTATTTATCCTGAGCCTCTGTTAGTGCAACAATATCTTACCTGTCATGGTTAACTGTCAGTCTTTATCAAACCCTTTGACTCTCTTGGGCCCTACCAGCCTGTAAGACCTTTGCCACTCTGACATATCCCTGCCCACTCTGTATCCTGTACCTCTACCAGTCTGACCCTTTATCTGCTGCTTGTGTACCCTGCTCTAAACCAAACTAGATACTTTTTTGGATTATGTGGATCCTGACAAGTTTAGCCTGAATTCTGATTATGTGGACCTGTATGCCTCTACTAATTACATTTAATTAAAAAGATAATGTAACAATAAAACTTGTCATGGCTCCTTAAAAGTATTGGTTGCATTTAGCATAATGAAAGCTCTTTTTTCATTATTACATAAAGCTGTAAATGATTCCCCTTTTATTTTTTATTTCCTTACTCTCACCACTAGGAGGCTGCCATATTGGCCATTATCCTTCTTTGAGGTGTCAGTCTGGAGATGAGAAGGCATCAAGTTGTGAATCTCCTGTAATTCTCTGAGAGGGAATTGGATCGTCTAGATTCCTTAAGTATGCTTGAGATACTCTTATAACAAGAGGAAATCGAAATAAAAACATACTTTTGTAAATAGTGAGTAAATATGTTTCTTTGACTTCTGAGGTTCAGAATGTGAAACTTTAGGGTGAAATGTTTTAACAAAATCACTGAAAAAAGATGCAATCATGTCCCAAAATCTGGAGATTGGTCTAAAATCTCCAGAGTTTATTTCATCAACCTTTAGAGGAAGTATTTGTGTGGATCTAGATCCTCTAAATCAATTTGAGAGCTTGCTCCCTGGATTGAAATAGTGTTTATTATAGTTTCTTTCCAGGTTTGCAAGACTTCATTACGATTAAAAAGGATAACCTCTATGAGAACTATGCTTAATGGAGCAATTCCAGATCCAATACAACAGTACTTTTCTAGATACTATTGTCATGGTGATGTTTATTTCATGAGTTGAAAACGTTCACTAGTCTACCACATGCTGGAACTCCAACAAGAGAGAAACATGACCTCTTGTTCTAAGTCCACAGAAAAGAGAAGCAGGTCAACCTCAAAATAAAATATAACCTGGAAAACCCCAGCTCATATACTATAGTAAAAAAGTGATTATCTTTCTACCAGCTGTGGATGTAGTTACTACATTATATGACTGCAATTCTGCCATGGATAGCAAGACAAGAGCTGAGTCGTTCTGAAATTTCAGCATCCCTTCTATTGACTACTGAATGACTGTTACACAAAAGAAAACAACGTATTACCTCCAAAGTCAAACAAATATGATGGGGGTCTGATGGGGGTATTGCACCTACATATGCCCTAACCAAAATTTAAACTTTCAACATATAAGACATATCTAAATAATAACAGGAACAAGTAGAAGATTAAAAAACAAATAGGGCATCCTCACAGAAGCAATACACAAGATGTACAATGAAAAATGTGTTAAGGGCGGACTCTGTAGTGTTGTGTTAGCTCCTCGGTACTTAGCTTTCCACATTTCAAGAAAACATTATTAGAGAGTTAAATGTTATAATGGATAATATGTACTTTAAATTAAATAAATTATAGATGTTAAATATCAGGAAAATAATGTAAAATATATACTAACACATCTGAACTTACAGACCAAGCAGTTTACACCAAAAACCCACACACAACTAAGCCACACATGCACACCTAAGTTGGAGCAATGGCTGTCATGTACTATTGTAGTCTATAACTTTGGTTCATGCCTATAACCTGACAAAGAAAAATGATTATGGAAATAAATAAATTCACTAGCTGCTTCAGTTCATAGTCCAATCTACTATAATAGTTCTCAGATGTGAGTAACTCCTGCGAGATTCATTCTGCACAGGCGTAACTCACATGCAAATTGCAGGGGAAATGTGCAACTGAGCATGTGCGGCACAATTGCGCCATTTTGCATGTGTGGCACAGCAGCGCCAGTGAGCTTGCACAGTGCAGAGGAGGATGGAGGAGAGATGGAGGGGGGGAAAGAGGAGGCAGACAAAGAGATGGAGGGGGAGATAGAGGGAGAGAGGCAGAGAGGGATCGGAAGAGAGAGAGGGAGAGAGAGGGAGGCAGCGAGAGGGGAGGCAGAGAGAGAGGTAGGCAGATGGGGGAGAGACAGAGGCAGGGAGAGAGAGAGAGGCACATAGGGAGGAAGAGAGCTGGGGAGGGAGAGAGAGGGGGAGATAGAGGAAGAGAGAGATGGAGAGAGAGGGAGGAGTAGAAAAGGAGGGGGAAAGAGAGAGCGAGAGTGAGGGAGGAAGGGGGAGAGAGAAAGGGAGAGAGACAGGGAGGGAGAGAGAGAGGGGGAGGAAGAGAGACACTCAGAGCTCAGAGAGGGGACAGAGAGTGAGAGAGGGCACTTAGAGAGAGCATGCACACAAAGAGAAGGCACACTGAGAGACAGAGGGCTCACAGAGAGAGAGAAAGAGAGGATGCACAGAGAGAGACAGAGGGCACACAAAGAGAGACAGCACAGAGAGAGACAGCAGAGAGAGACGGAACAGACAATTGAATATAACATATGATACAATCATTTATGACGGGCAAGTTACTAGTTAATAGTTTTTAGTTCTCCTTTGAAGTCAGGTGTTCTTTATAAAACATCTATATTATGGAAAGAAGGAACTTGATACCTAAATCATACTTCTTAACATTAATTTTTATAGAGAGGAAAATCAAAAAAGCTGAAATTTGACAGATTCATGTTTAAACATTATTTTTTTGCTCAAATATTGCAAATATTCTCATTATAGTTACTATGGTGTAAAATTCAATAATTCTTCGAGGACGCTTTGTTCAAAAACAAACAAAACATTTCTGTTAGGATTGTACTTTCAGGCCTAAGGACATTAAAAAGAACATCTTTAGGATTTGGTGTTTGAGAGAAACTTGAGTATTCAGGTCTCGGATTTGGGGCAGTCATCATTTCTCTACTGACTTGAAACAGATGTCAAAAGTTATATACCAGGGGAAATTTACTGGAATCTCAATTGTAGTTTTAAATTTGCTTTGAAAATGTATATTTGATAAACATGGCACTACAGTTTTTCTAACAAATACTATACAGCTGTGAATCCAAGCCTGGTTCACAAGCACTAGTTACTCAATCAAAATGACTGAATATTACCCATGTGTACAATACGAGATATCCTCAAACCCTTTGTGTAATTTGCAGAATACTATTAAGAATCACTGCACAACAGAGGCCAACTTGATGCACATCACATAAACAAGCATTTCCCTCAACTCTTGGATCAATTGAACCCCATTCTCTCCTATACAGTATAACCTCTCACAGGCAGAGGCCCGACATCCTTTAATGTCAGCATCATCATAACTTTCAGGTAACCACTAGTTTTAAAGAATAAATGGATGTCTTATAAATACATGAAGATAAAAAATACTTTATGCAACACAAACTGAACTTGCACCAAATACACCTGTGATTTGGGTGATCCAGATCTCTTGGTATTGAAAAAATGGACTCTTGCTTCTGATATATATATATATATATATATATATTTATATATATATATATATATATATATGTACGTACCTGTTGGCTTAGGAAGTCTGCCTACAAATGTTTAGAACACTTTTCAAAACTGAACATTTCTTGCCAAATACGTGTATTTTTTTCAATGTTAGATTTAAAGAAAAGAGTAGTTAAATTAGATTATAGAAATGTAATGAAAGGCTTACCATCTATTTCGAATTATTTTGGAAGCATCTGAATCAATATTCAGTGTAGAAATGTAAGCAAAAACAATCCCATATAAAGGGTTATGCTTTTCTATACCATTTGAGGCTTTGTCTTTTAGCTGCTGGACTGTGTATACATCATTTATAATCTCCACTAAAAGTAAGAGATTTGTAGAGTTAGGATAAAAGATATTTTTGCATAATATATTTTTTACATTATTTATACCAAAGTGCCATTTTTATTGATAACAATAACTTATCAAGTAGCAGAGCACTAATTAAGAAGTTTGTATAGCTCATACACTAGGGGGAAATGAAGCTTGAAAACATACTATTTTGTTTCAATACATATAAAAAAGAATAAAAGTCTCTCTTTATGAGAGCTTAAAAATACCAATCATAACTGTTTTTAATTGGTTGCAGAAATAATACTTCTTAACACAATGAACAGCTTTACTAGATATTTAACCAAATTTGACCAATAATGTAATAACCAAACACCACTTCAATACACATTATATTTTACCAGTTAGCTTCTTAATCATTATAACTTATCTTATGCCCAATCACCCTGAGAAACTTGTACAAGGCCCTGTTCCCCAGGTATGACTAGTATTTGTTGTTTAACTTTACAAGACTAACATTGGTTTTGTAAAGCTTTTTTGAGTTTTAAATTTTTATTTTTATTTTAGCCCATTGAGCCACCATAAAGAACAGTCTGCTTGGCTGCACTGGACTATGTGCATAAATACCTCAATTGTATTGTAATCTGATTTGTCCCATTGTTTGCCAGATAAAGTTAATGTAATTTATTTGAAATCTGGTCCACTAGACATGGAGACAGCATTATGTGTGTTTGGAGGTTGGCCTATTGTTCACAGGTGCCAGACAGGATGGCATATGGTGACCTATGAGAGACTGAAGTCCATTTTTTTTGGCGGCTTGGCGAGGATGAAGAAACCTATCAGTGATTTATCCAAATCTACAAGCCCAAAAGTGACTGTTACTGGTTGGATGACATGTTTGGCCACATGGATACCTGCAGGTTTGAGGTGATCCAGGAGAAAAGAAGCCTGATCACCAGTATTATGAAGCAGCGATGGCAACGGCTTGCCACAGTATGCGATCAGGGGAACAGCTCTTCTGAATCAGTGGATGGCTTCCCTGGGGCTTCAGCAGGGTGAGGAGCTAGCAGAGCGACTTGAGGACCTGCTGTGGATGGAGCTTGACTTGGAAGGTTAAGTATAAGTACCTGATGCTTTCGGCTACTGTATCACAATGGCCCTCCTAATACAGGCTTGGACTGGTTGAAGGGCTCCCGGATGTGCTGCAGGGAGATCCAAAGTGTGGCCTTGGAACCACAGAGTGCTGGGAAATCCAATTGGCACAATGCCAAAAGGATGTGGAAATACACCCAGGAACAGAAGAAGAAAGGTTGCTCAAACCGTTGGTCTGTAAAGAAATAGATTTGGAAAAAGAGTATGAGGAACTGCTTGAGGAGGTTAGCCCAGGTGAGACTTGATTCAAGTACTTGGAGTTACCCCATGCTTCCCTAGCTGAGGTTGCAGAGGATACACTGCCAGAGGAAATGGACTGTTGGCTACACCCCTATAAGGTGGAGGAAGGAAACCAGAAGGCTACAGAACAGGCAAGATCAGAGGGACTGCTGGAAACTCACCAGGATAAGGAGGCCTGGTAGATGCAAGACCGTGGAGCAGTTTTAAGCAGTCAAAGCCACTGGGAGATGGCCAACATCCAGAGAAGTTCCAGCCACTAACCAAGGGCGAGGAGCTGGAGACTGAACAGTGGCAGAGGAGGGTGCAAGCCCTGAGAGTCTGCCCAACTACCCATAGACTGTTACCTGTCCTGAACCACAGACCGCTGGCAGTCATGGAGAGTGTGATGCCAGATTGGAAAATGAGGCTATCAGAAGATGGGGAGTCCCGTGAGACCCTAAAGCTCTCCCCCTGCATGGATCAGGTGGATCCAGATAAGTGTGGGAAGGAGCAAGTTGAAGCTCCATTCCCAAGCCCTGCAGAGTTGCCAGCATGGCTGATGGGGATCACTTTAGTCCAGGCAGCCGCAGAGTTAAAGGATATGGGCAAGCGGCCCATAGTACCAGATGACCTGACACAGTGTTTCCTAGCTGCAGAGGTGATCCCAACCTTACCAGCCATTGAGGATACTCACCCTAAGGAGCTACCAACCCCAGCAAAGTCTGCTACCCCGGGTAAATCTCAGCCAGGAAAGGTCTACATACAGAGACCCTAATCCTGAGTCCTGCTCTGTTTTTGCCCTACCCTGCCTTGACAACAGACCCTAAGGAGATTGTGCTGGTGGGAAAGTGTTTTTTATCCCCGCCTGAGCTGCTGCCTAGATGGGATACCCCAGAGCCACTACCTGCCTCCAGTCAAGGGGGTAGCAGTATGCCCCTGGATGAGATCCTAGTTCCCGAGGGATGTGTCCCCAAGAATGATGCCTGCAATTTGGGGTGGGTTATTGAAGGAAAATTAGCTGGGGGTGAGCTGTGTTGCTACCTTGGACCCTGAGGATTGGTATCCCAGATGTTGTGAAAAAAAAGGTGGGAGGGTGGCTGAGAAGTGGCTGGTAGTCCAAATACCCCCTGGAAGGACTGTACAAATGGATTGTGTTCCCAAGTCTCTACCAAAAGTGGGGTTAGAGACTGTGGACACTTTCCTGAAAGATAGGCAACAACCCCAGGACCGGGCCAACTTACTACCCTCTCCAGGATAAGGACATGCAATGGGACTTTGCAGTGGCCACTTGGGTCAACATTTTTATCCCTTGGATGGGGACTTGGACCTGGGCTGCAGTTCAAGACTATCATCCGTGAGTGAAGGATCATAGCCCCAGAACTGCTGTCTGGAAGGGAGGAGTAATGTCACGGACCACTTTTCCAGTTCCTGGATCTTATCCCATTGAGCCACTATAAAGGACAGACTGCTTGGCTCCAGCCACTGGACTATATGCATAAACACCTCCATTGTATTGTAATCAGGTTTGTCCTATTGTTTGCCAGATAAAGTTAATGTACTCTGTCATGTTGCTCTGTTTTTATTATTATGGTTTTGTATTTCTTAGTGCTTATGGTTAAAATATAATTACACTGTTATACTGCAAGTATGTTGGTTTATGTATTATGTTTCATGATATAGGAATTGTTGTGGAAAGAATATTTGATTCCATCGGCCACACGCCCAAGACCATCGTCTCATAGATAATCCTTGTACACACAGTTCAAGATTACAGCAAAGGGTTATTGTTAATACCATCACCAGGATGAGATTAGGAGGCTGAGCTCATCAGATGTGCAGGGTTTCCTAGTGGGCAGGGGCAGCCTATTATGTTGCAGTGTTGTTGTCTGGTAATAACGCACTCAGACCCACCTAAATATAATCACCAGAATAAGATTAAGGCCTGACCTGATCAGTTGTACATGGTTTCCAACTAAGCAGGGACAGCCTATTTTTGAGGGATGGGGCTTACTGTGATTGGCCAGCCTGTGTGCCAGAAAATTGTATAAAATGTGACAATTAATAAAGGTATGGCAGTCTGTACTTACATAAACAATGTGTAAGTGTCAGTCTGTGAATTAATCCTAATTTTAAGAGATTATATGGTGTTCCTGAGATCCTGGTCTGTGGAAACAAGCTACTGGGTGTGATTCCTGTGTTTGGTCCATCTTCTGCTATCAGAGGTGTACAAGGACCACACAATTCTGCTGTATAGGTTTGAACCAGGTTCTTACCAAGTCCAATTGAAGTAGCAGATTGTGACATACTCTATTTGAGGTCTGGACCACTAGACATGGAGGCAACATTATGTGTATTTCGAGGTTGGCCTATTGTTCAGGATGCCAGGATTCCAGAATATTAAACCCCAGGTGGAGTCAATCTCCTGTGTTTGTCTGCTACTCCCTATCATTGCATACACCCCCTCTGCATCTATCCCCTATAAATATTATTGACTTTCTAAAAATAAATCTGTTCACTGCTGAGACATATAGAAATTGTATGTTCTCTTACTTGCTTCTGTTGACTGCGATACTGATCCTATCTTCACCCTGCAAGTAACTTTCCTGGTCACTACCACAGGAATATTACTGAGACTCCTGGAAGTGCTGATTCCTGTTGGAAAGACCCTGACTGATACAGAAGCCAGATATCAGAGTGCAGGTGCTGAGATTTCCAAGAACTCAACGGTCCTTGTGGGTAGTTAACCTGTAGTCTATAGCAGGTGGCCCTGGGCAGTAATAGCCCCTACCCCTGGATCGTCACATAGTGTTATATTAAATCTTATTATGTTTGTCATAATTATTGTGTCTTTTAAAATGATGTATGTGTTAGATTCTATTGCTTTAAATATATAGCCTGCGTAAAGATAAATCCCCCTTCTGGATCACTACCTTGTCATGGTGAAGGTTCTTGGGTGCCTCAATGAAGCTGTGAGTTAAACCATGTAGGGTCACCCAAGATAGGCAGATTATAGCAGAGAGGTAAGACAAATTGTGGTCCACTGGAGAAGGAACTGGCAATCCACTCCAGTACATTTGCCAAGATAACCTTATGGATAAACACAACCAGACATAAGATGTGCCTGGCGTGCTGCAGTCCATAGGGTCACTGAGAGTCAAATACTGTACGACTGAATGATCAAACAACAAATAGATATATCTTTGTGTGTGTGTTATCTATATACTTAGTAATCAATAATTATTTTTTATTCAGAAAATTCTATGAGACACTTTATATAGAATATTAATTTGGTATTATTAACAGGTATACATTGCGTATGATAGGGAAATAACAGAAGATCAGATAAAGAAGTGGTGTGAAGAATACACTGAAGATCTGTACAGTAAGGATCTTAACAGCAGTGATAACCTCAATAGTTTCTCCAATGAGCTGGAGCCAGACATTTTGGAGAGCGAAGTGAGATGGGCCCTAGGAAGCCTTGCTAATAAGGCTGCAGGAGGTGATGGAATCCCAATTGAACTATTCAAAATTCTACAGGATGATGCTGTAAAAGTGTTACCTGCCTTATGCCAACACATTTGGAAAACTCAACAATGGCCAGTAGACTGTGAAAAGGACAGTCTACATCCCAATCCCACAAAACACAGTGCTAAAGAGTGCTCCAATTATCAAACAATTGCACTCATTTCACATGCGAGCAAGGTAATGCTTAAGATTATACAAGCTCGACTTCAACAATATATGGACCAGAAACCACCAGATGTGCAAGTCGGGTTTCCGCAGAGGAAGAGGCACAAGAGATCAAATTGCCAATGTCCGCTGGATAATAGAGAAAGCAAGCGAGTTCCAGAAAAGCATATACTTCTGCTTCATAGACTATTCTAAAGCCTTTGACTGTGTTGCTTACAACAAAATGTGGATGTTCTTAAAGAGATGATAATACCAGATCATCTCCTCCTCCTCCTAAATAATCTGTATGTGAAACAAGAAGCCACGGTCAGAACCAAACATGGGATGGTTCAAGATTGGAAAAGGACTGCGACAAGGTTATATATTGTCACCTTATTTATTCAACTTATGTGCAGAGTAGATCATGCGTAAGGCTGGACTGGATGAATCCAAAGCCGGAATCAATATTGCTGGAAGAAATATCAACAAACTCATATACTCTGATGATACTACCTTGATGGCTAAAGATCATGGCAAACGGCAATCTCACTTAATGGCAAATAGATGGGGAAGAAGTGGAGGCAGTGACAGAATTTATTTTGGATCACTGCAGAAGGTGACTTGCTTCTGGGGAAAAAAGCTATGGCAAGCTTGGACAAGCTAGTAAAAAGTAAAGATATTAAACGATCAACAAAGGTCTGCATGGTTCGAACTATGGTATTCCCAGTAATAACACATGGATGTGTGAGCTGGACCATAAAGAAGTCTGAGCATTGTAGAATTGACGCCTTTGAATTGTGGTGTTGAAAAAGACTGCTTAAGAGTCCCTTGGACTGCAAGAAGATCCAATAAATCAGTACAGGAAATCAAGAAAACCTGTTCACTAGAAGGTCTGATCATGAGACTGAAGCTAAAATATTTTGACCATTTCATGAGACGGGAGGATTCCCTAGAAAATAGTGTGATGCTGGGAAAGATTGAAGGCACAGGAAGAAAGGGAGGACAGAGGTGGAGATTGTTAGATGAAGTCACTGAAGCAATGAAAATGAACTTGATGGAGCTCAGAGGGGCAGTGAGTGAGATATGTAGCTGGCATGCCGATGGCCATAGAGTCACGGAGAGTCGGACGTGACTGAACGACTAAATAACAAAATCAAATACATTGAGTGTAGTGTATGAGTTTATGTATCTGCTTTATTATCTTGGTATAGTAACATTCAAACAGGTTAACAGAACATTTATTGCGAAACAGAAAAAAGAATAAACATTATAAAAGCAAACTATAACTAGTTAACTGTTTTCTACCAGAGGAGGTCATATTCAATTGTACTTCTTCACGAATTCTTTAGGAAGGCGTTGAAGGGAGAACAGCACTTAAGGTTGGCAATTGCTTAGGGGAGTGTAAATGGGAATACTTAGATGGTTTGCCTTACAAGGGTTTTTCAATAACGCCTCAATTAGCTCGTGGTGAGACATTTGTTCTCCATTTAGGTAGGTTCTGGTAATATTCTAGCCATTTGTACCATGTGGTTTGCAGTTATATGACAGGATAAATGACAGGGCTAACACTCCATCTCAGCTGTGTTCTGAATGTTATCTAGGATGGTTCCCCACAAAGGGGGGGGAGCTAGATTGCAATGCTGACCCTTGATAATTTTTACTTAATAAAAGTATTATGATGAAATTCCTACCAAATTTTGGTATGTGGTACTCAAATGCAACAGTAATGCCACTGGTGTATGTGGGATCACAAATGTTGTTTTAATGCATATCCCTATTGTGGAGATCAAACTTCCCTTGTAAATAAGTATGGGAGCATGAGGCTGTTGTTAAACATGTGTCAAATATCTATTACACACATCTTTTCCAAGTCACTTATGGATACGTTAGAAACAAAGCATTCAATTGTGTGCATGGGGATTTTAGAGGAAATACCTGGGGATAGATCATACTTAGTCTTGAGCTAATCCAAAATCGAGAGTGTATTATAAATCATGAGGTAGTAAATAGAGAGTCTGGGTCTGTAGCCAAAAGAAATTCAGCAGAGTAAAGGGAGCAACAAGATGAGTCTTTATCAACAACCATTTTTATGCATCTGAGGTAGTAGCCACTAAGTTAAAGTATCTAAAATTGATGCCCAATAATACTCCTCCTCCCCTTCTGGATTGCTATCTTGTCGTGTTAATGGGGCTTGTGTACTTCAATAAAGCTGTGAGTTATATGTAGGGTCATTTAACATGGGCAGGTCATAGCAGAGAGGTCAGACAAATCACGGTCCACTGGAGAAGGATCTGGCAACCCACTCCAGTATCTTTGCCATGAAAACCTTATGGATTGGCACACCCAGACACAGGATGTGCATGTCGTGCTGCGTCCAGGGTTCTTAGGGTCACAGATAGTTGGACTCGACTGAAAGACTAAACAACAACAATTGTTTTCGAGATTTGGCATAGCTATACCTCCTTTATATCTAGGAAACTTCATGGTGGAAAATGCTATACTTGGAGGCTTGTGTTTTTCAACCAAAAATGGTTATTTGGACTTGGAGCTTTCTAATCAGAATCCTAGGACATTGAATTTGCAACTATCGTAATATGTATAATATTTTAGTTAGTCATCATCTTGGCAACTGCAATTCCACCAAGCATGGAGATTTCTAAATTGGTCCATCTAAGAACTTCTTTATTTATTGCCAAATAAAGTATCCTATAGTTAGTCCTGGCCAAGAGTAATCGCAATCCGCACGTATTTAAAGCTATTAGATTTCCAAGAACAGTCATATCTTGTTTGAAGGACTTGTAAAACTTGTTATTGTAGATTGATAGTTTACCCTTTGGTTTTGCTTAGATTGCATTTGTAAAAGGACAGCGAGGAGTATCTATGTAGTAATTTATATATATCTGGAACAGATTTGACAGGGGATATAACTGACAGTAAAAGTATTTTTTTTAGAGTGGCGTTTTTTTTTAGGAAGATGACGGACGATTCTTTAATCAACATGGATGGCCCACTTATCCAGAGCAGAAGATTGAGGACAAGGGCATCATTGATCACTGCTGGAGGGCATCACACAGTAGATAATATACTTTCCCCCCTTATAGGTTTATTAATATTTTTATTTTCACATAGTGGGTACTATTCAGCAGTATAGCTGTGGAGACTACTGATCTTCAAACTCAGAGTCTCCTATGAGCAGGCTGAGTGCACAGAGAGCAAAGGGAGCAATAGGAGAACCGAAGAACAGTTTTGGTGCTATAGAATGTGCCTTTTGAGAATGCTGCATCTAATTGCAGCAAAACGTCCGTCAGGCTTAATAGGGATCCAGGGAATGTATTGAACTATATCTCAACCCCAGTTTAGTCCAAGTATTGTGAGGCTCCCACAAGGTCAACTCAGGAGACTAGGATCTCAGATAAGGTTGTTACAGCCTGCAATGATTTAGGACATTTAACAGGAGTAGTTAAATTCAAGACAATTAGAGACATTCTAACATTTATAACAGGGATCATACACTTGGTTTTAAATGGTTTTAATATACAGGAGCTCTATAATGACACATTACAGAGACTGACACAATGTGTGTTATATGCAATTAGGGACACTTAGCAAACATAGATATGTTATTCAGGTGAATAATGATTCAAACCATTTTAAATCAGACAGAACTATTCCCCATACATAGGTGATAATTCTGGAGTTGAATTAATCTATTTATGACTATGGTCCGTAGTAATGGATTGAAATCCAAGTGGTCATCTATTTTAATGTGTCTACATTTGACTCCATGTGGTGGTCAAAGGGATGTTGAGCTCCTGAGTTTTTACTAATTCAGTTTTGTTATTTTAAGTGTCAATATAGATTTCTGTTTTTAATAATTATTTTAATTTTAAATATAACATGTATTACACTTACAGTTTATCATCTCTTTGGACAATTCCTCATTTTCTTCGGGAAAGCCTCCAGATTCTATGTAGTCTCGAGCATAGCTTAGCAGTGCATGTGCTTCTGGAGTATCTAAGTAGAATAGGATATGGTGAATATTTTAAAAATCCTTAGAAAATACTATTTACAATATATTTTCTTGCTGTTTTTAGTTACGATTTTTCTGTAATACATGAATCTAATACATAAAAATAATAATACATGATATATCAGTATACACCAAACAACTTGGCAATAATATAATTTACCTCATCCTAGTTATACCTACTTCTTTACTTAAAAAACTCTGGACAGATTAATAATTACAATTTTACACAGACAAAGAAGTATTTTATCAAAGCCTACCTGGGTTTACCGTGAATAAGGTTTTTGAAACAACTGTTGCAACCATAGAATTTCGGAAGGCATCATAATTGATTCTTATATCCGATGCAAATATAACTACATAATTGAAAAATGCTTCATATTAGTACTTGCAGTAATCTCACAATTATTTATTTATTCAGCTTGTACAGCAAACGTATTACAATTCAGATTACTTATCCAATGTACAGTATAAACCAATTGAATAAACAGTTACATCAATTACCAGCAAATAAGAAGCACATAAAAACAAAATACCTGTTTCTCGTGGTATCCAGCTGTGGGCCATTTGGATGGCTTCATTGTCCCAGCTGACAAGGAAAATATTTTTAGTAAAATCATTAGTAACATACTTTTATTTACTAAACTTATGTGTTCTTCGTTTATTTATTTTTGACTAAATCTTTACTGTTTTTTTAAAGCTAAGAAAAAATATGAAGCGCAGAACAGACACATTCAAAATCTATCACATGTTGAATCTGAGGGAAAAGGAGAAAAGAGGAAAAGTGGTCATGTATAATCACATAGTTTCAGTTTAAACTGAAATGGCACATTTTATTGCACTGAAAGAAAAAAGGGTAATTATACTAATCTCCATGGACGGGAGGGTTAGAATACCAAGATAATTACAGAAATGTTATTTGGTATGTTATAAATGTTTCTAGAAAGGTTACACATTATCTGCATTTCATAATATCTGCTTTTCATTTAATGAAAGACTGAAATACAACTTATCATCCATGGCGTACCAGTGTGACATTGAGCTGCAAATTTCTAAAAAAAACACATTCAACACAATAGGTGCAGGTCATTAATTTTTACACAATTAACCAAGATCCAAATTTCATGGGGGAAAAAAAGTGAACATTTGTGATAAAGTGCCAATGTAAATTCTATTAACTTAAGAAAATTAGAACTAAAGGAAAACAAAACAAAACAAAAATGTGTGTTTGATGCACTTTTTTCTTACAAGCAAATTAAAAGAATTGCCTTAGCAAGATTTACATTCAATTGGCCTGACTGGAGAGACCTGTCTGGTTGTATCTGAAGTAACGTTAACATGCTCATCCAAAACGGTCAATGCTCAACTAGAGTTTTAAAATAGAAAAAAAAAAAAATTCCAATACGGGACCTGAAAGCAGCATCTTGGTAGGTATGTGGTGGACCTGCCTATACACAGTCATGGTGCAAGAATGTAGATGAAAAAGCACAAACTGATACCGCCTTGGAGTTCAGCAGAATTGTCATGACAGATCAGCTCTATTTCAGGGTGCCATTGTCATTGCCAGAAACCATCTAATAAGTAATCATTTAACTATTCCATTCTGTGTCATAATGGTCCTGAATTCAAGGGCATACAGGCCAGCATCAAAGGCAGCATCCTTACTTCCTGCTAAGAAAAAAGTTAACCAGTCTGTTGTGATTTGGTTCTGTACCAAACAAAAAAAAAGGAAATTTACAATTCCATTACACTGGTCACGTGAGCTAGTCCTAAATAAGAGATAAATTCTCCAAAATGTATGATTTTACCCCAAATAAAACTTAACCAAACAGTAACTCATCTATCTGCAGAAATGTCAGGCTACTTTTGCTTTTGCATTGGCTAATATTTAAAAGCTCTCAATGAAAACTGGAATTTCTAAATAAATAAGTAATAATAATAATAATAATAACAACTTCTGGTTACCATATCATTCCAAATGAAGGAACTACTTCATCAAACAGTTTTAGTTCACATCTCTGGCCTTTTCTCTTGTCGGAAGTAGTGAAGAGTTTTGTTTCTCCAATCTGATTAGAAAAAATAACAAGAACGTGATCAAAATGAATCTATAGTAAACAGAACAAATCTATGTAAATTATTATCTTTATTTATATCGCGCCAACATATTCCGTAGCGCTGTAAATGGTACACTCTTGTTATATATGCAGTAATATTTCATATTTCAGCATTCACATTTTTAAAGTTCTACTTTTTATTAAAAACAGTCTGTCCTAACTGAAAACAGTATATCAGAATGTTACTTTTCATTGCAAAAAATATATCAAGTAATGGTATTTCTGTGATTGTGTATTATCATTACAAAGCGATAAAACCTGCCTATGCATCACTATTGTTTTGTAAATTACATATGTTTATATCCTTCTTTCTACCTGGCATGGAATGGTAATTAGATGCACATCATGTATGCTGGCATAATAAGTGGGACCTAACTGCCTAAATTATGTTTTATTTACTGTAGATAAACTCAGTAAATGCTTCAGCACAATAGACACATTAGGATAAAATCTGTTTAGCGGTCTCTCATTATGGTGATGTTACAATGCAGCAAATGTAGAAGTGAGCAAGAGGAGATCAATTAGATCTGCCAACACCATTAAAATATCATAATTGCACTTAAAGGTATATGCAAGTGAGGTGGGTTATGAATGCATCCTGTTGAGGGGAATTAGTAGTGTATGATTACATTTATTTGCATGCACTATGTTTCTTTAGCTTTGCATTAAAAAAAAAACTGCTGCAGGTGACGTTTACACCCCCAGGATTGAGCTAGGCTCCTGAGAGGGGTCATTTTTGTAAAAGTGTATCCTGTCTTTGTGAGCATGCCCAGCTTTGCAGCCAATCAACAACGCTGTATGCAGCCAGCTAGATGAGGCTGCTACACTAGGTCCTTAAAGGACCATAAATCAACATTCAAGTAAAAATGCTTGAATGGTTACACAGTTGTTCTTTAGACATACACCCTCTCCTTGATAAATTCTGACAATTTATAATTATACTGAAACCAAACATTTCAGTTTTTTTTTCCTATTCTAATTTGTCTTTTAGGCAAATGAGCTTTTTTGCTTGATTTATGGCCCTGAAATGACATGCAATGTTTTCTGTTCATGTGTCTATGTGTGAGTCCATGTGTCTCTGTGTGAGTGAATGCATGCAATTCCCTGGGGCTGGGTGAGGTAATGGGGCAATTCACTGGGGCTGGGAGAGGTGATGGGGCAATTCACTGTGGTTGGGAGAGATCTCTGGGGGAATTCACTGGGGGTGGGGATGGGGTAAATCACTGGAGCTGGGGGGGTAACAGGGGCAAATCACTGGGGCTGGGGGAAGTATCACCTGGGATGTAGATAAAACAATCAGTGAATGACGGGACACAGACCTTGTATTACAGAAATCTAACGAAAAGCTGCAGGGCAATTCACAGACCAAAAAGATACAATGTATTATGTATGCTAATCTTCTCCGGCATTTTCAGGGGCTGTCAACATTGATAGAAAACAGTTTGTAAATGAAAGAAATTCAGCAGACTTAAGGGTAACTGTTTAAATTTTTATTTTTGGTGTTTTTTTCATTCACTACTAATTCTCCTCTATCAGATGCATTTATAATCCAGCTCACTTGCATATACCTTAAATAGCAATATGACTGTAATATTGCCCACAGTAGCATCCCATTAGAAGTTAATCTCTAACAGGGTACAGGACAGTAATAAGACCAAACATACAAAAACCTTCTCTTACACATAAGGGACATATGAACAGTGAACTGAGATTAAGAACTACACATGCTTAATTAAAAAAATATCACATTTGAATCTGCTCTTAAAATAGCAATGGTTTAATCTATGTGAACATTTTAATATTTGTTTATTCTCTCAATAAAAGTTATTATAATGTATTGAACTATAATTAAAATGTGCTAATAGAAGAATAAACAGACTAAAACAAGATATTTTTTGCACTGATAGCCCTAGACTCATAAAAGCCATTGATTGTAGCAAATACAAAGAGGTGCAAGGCAATTTTCATGAAGCACATTGCAGACTCTGTTTAGTAAACTCCCCATTGTGTTCATTTATCCCTTGGGAGCCAAGTATCATTATCTAAGAGGTAGGGCATGTTAGGCTCTGTAGGTATGATAAATCGCGATTCATCATAAAAGCCCATTCACAATAATCACTAAGATCCCAACAACTAACTCTCCCATCTCACTAATATAGAATGTATTATCTCATCTCTTAAATGTATATACTGATGAAAATGTTTTACATTTATATACAGTCTGTTCTGTTGTGTTCCTTTTTTCTTTTTATTTACTTTGTATGAAAGATGTATACATTTTGTATATTTAGAATAAAAAAAATAAAAAAACAATAATCACTAGAATAGTCTTCTATTATTAAGCTGACTCTCCATCCTCTTTTTTTGTTAGATGCTACAGTTTATGCTATTCTCATAAATATATTGTGCAACATTGTGTTTTATTAATATTTTATTTAGAGAAAAAATAATAAAATGCTCTCCATCAATTATTTAAATATCAAACTCCACACAGTACAAAAATAGTTCACTATAATTTGAGCTTATAAATGTAAATTGATTCTATAAAAAAAATGTTTCTAAGCCTCTTTAATTTACTTAATAATAATAATAACAATAATAATAATAATTATACAGAACAACTAATTATACTTTAGAATTATATTAATAATAGTTTGCAGATGATATTACCGTTCAAATAAATTGTTCTCAGTTGTACAATGATCTACAAGTAGCAGATAATGGAGGATATTTTCTTAAAATAGGTGTGATAAGAGGGAGTGAAAACCGTCTCTGATGGTTATAATTGGTTGGCTACTTAGGGCTCCATTCAATTGCAATTTGGCCAATTGAATAGGGCTCTATATAAGTACAGAGTCTATTTTGTTACTGAAGTTTTTACTTAGTGAAGAACGTGCTTTTGGATAGAAGTTCACTAACTAAAAAACTTCTGTAAAAAAAATATGCTCTGTGGCCAAATGGCAATTGAATGAGGCCCTTATTAGGCAATCTAATTGGCTATGCATTAGGCATACGGTAGGAGATTAATATCAACTAGTCAGATTTATTATGGGAAGTTTCCCATATCTTCATTGTTTTAAAAGGATACCGAGTGTTTGAAGGCTTGCAGTTTGAAGAATTGCCTGGTATTTCAGGGCAGGATCACTCTTTTGAGTGAGATCTGACTGACATGCTTTATATGATATTTCTTCCCTGTGGGCACATGTGAGCAAAAAGATGCTGCACTCTGAGTGGGTTATGACCATAGAATTTGGGTTGGTTTGTTCTAAGAATGATTGCCACTTTTTTCACAGTGGATATAATATGCAGAAATTACTCAAAAATTTCAAACAGCTTTGCACATCTCCAATGTTTGCCTATTTTTCATGGCAAGATTGCTCAGGTTTTGTCAGATTGACAGCAATTCTCAAGCCTTACCACAAATTCTCAATCTGTTGAGGGTCTGTACCATGAGCCACATTCAATTCCAAGCCCGTAACTCAATCGCAGACGGCCGTATGTCTGCGGGTGTGTTGCAGGCTCCCTTTTGTCTCATATTACCATGCTATTAAATTGCTCAAGCCTGCAAGTTACTGGCTCCGTAAACCATGCAATGGTTAGAGGCAGTTCAGGGCGGTAACATGAACAATTCAGCAAGCCTGTAACCTCCCATTTTGAATCAGCCAATAGAAAATGAGACCGTCATTATTACAGCAGTAAAACATGGGGATTACATGTCAATCAATTTGGTTTGGGTCCGATATGCGATCAGACTCGCAAACCAGCAAAATAAAGAATTATGAAAATGAATGCCAAAATTGTTCTTGTCCGTATGGGTGGCCTGATAAGTATTAACTCATTGATAACCAAGATCGATTTAACCCAGATTGAAACATAAAAATACATTTAATTTCCATCCTATTTGCGAGCTTGAGACTGTTGTGCAATTAATTCTAATGTCTGTCATCGCTTTACCCGTTGTTTACAGTGCAGTAGGGATTTTTTATTTGCATTTACAGTGCTACGGATACTGTAGGTGTTTAACCCCCATTTGGGTCCTCTCTAGCACTCGTAGGATTTTCTTCTTCTTTTGCCATTTACGGGTGTGAAAACATTTTCGTGCTTGGGGAAATTGAGCAATTGAATAGTGGTTCGTGTTTTTAGCCATCCTAACCTTTGTGAAAGTAAAAGATCAAAAGCTTCGGAAGGCTGTAAGTTACGTGTTTCACCATCACAATTTTTTTAAGGCCGTAACTCGTAACCCGTTTGGAGCCTGCAAAAAGACGCCAATTGAATAACAAATTAACTTGCAACCTCACTTACGGGCTACCGGATCGCCCGAAACCTCAATTGAATATGGCTGCATGACTGCACCATTCTAGGACATTGAGGTTCCATATTTTAAACCACTCCAGTGTAGCTTTGTTTGTGTGTTTAGACCCATTGTACATCCAAAGATATATTTTTGGCTTACTTGCAACACTATAAAATGTGGAAAAGTCTAAGAAGGTGAATATGTATGCAAGACATTGTCATATCAGTCTAGTTTTTATAAATCTTTTAGATATACCACTGCTTATTATCATTCAGGATATATAGTAGAAAAGTTAGACACATAATATTAGGGTCCAATTTAAACAATGTGTAATTTTATTCTTACATTTAATGCAAAATGTGTTATAAAAATGACTTTTAGATTAGAACTACCAAAACCCTAGACTTCAAATTTGAAATCTTCCAGACTGAAATTCACAGTATACTCTAGCAGATTCATTGAGCTATTGCAATTGGTCACAGTGGGCCGAGATGCATACCAAACATGCATCACAGTACTTTGTAGTATTCACTAAGAGCATCACAATGCAAGCTATTGTGACCCATTGTGATTCAGGCACTGTATGGACATTTAATCATGTGTTATGGATATGTTGTATACAAACCATTAGCAGTGATCACCATCACTATGCATTAAAACCATTTTTCTGCTCTCTGCCCACCTTGACGCAGCTATCCAACATGGCAATGACCTAATTAAAGCTAATTTTAAAATCTGTAATTTAACATAATGAAATGTTATGATTCTATAATCATCTATAATTTCAAAATACACAGCAAAATATGAATATGTTTTTGATTGTGTTATATGTCATATCATTCCTATTTTAGACGCATAGTTGAAATATTTATAACTAGCCAGCTTCTAATAAACTAGAAATGAAATCACGTGTAAATAATATAATTCAATGATAAAACATAATTGATCTTGAACTTTCAGTCACAACTGTCCATTACTTTTACCCTTTATTTTTAAAGAGTCAACATATTCTGTGGCGAATACATATGCAAACTAATGGAGAGCTCTGACTTTGAGTATACCATCTAGCATACAAAGTGCTTTCTCAAGCACTTTACAAGATTAAAAACCTCCCTGCCAACGGCACAAGTGGCTAAAAGAGGTTGCACTCTGAGTAGGTAATAAAACCTATAGAAACAACCCACTGAGGTATTTTTCGTTCTCAGATGAGCACCTCTACTCTAGTTGCATACATTTTCTTCACCTTATGGGTGATAGGGGAAACCAGACGTGAACGCCTTGCTCACTGTGACTTAGGGAGTGCCGCTGCATCTCACTGACGAGGCCCATAGAGGCCAAAACATGTCTTTGGGTTTGCTGATTCTCCTGTTCAGGGAGAATTGCCTGGTATTTCAGGGCTGGATTATTCTTCTGAGTGAGACCAGACTGATATACTACAGGATATTTCTCCCTGTGAAGGGCACAAGTGAGCTAAAAGAGGCTACTTTCTGAGTAGGTAACCAGACCCACTATAATAATAGTAATAAAACTAGTCTTGGCATGATGGTAGAAAATGTTTTACATCCTTATAAGGTTTTGCAAACTAAATGTAATGAAAATATTTTGTTTGAAAACAATTTGCAATCAAGCTATGTAACTCACCGATTTTACTGCTGCAAGAACATTAATAACTTTCCCATTGAGACTTTGACCATTGGCAACAATGTCACCCAATGAATAGAAATCTTGAGAATCTTTAGTAGGAAGACGCGCCAGTGAAAGTAGAGTGTTATCCACTTCATATGTGGAGCATACCTTGACTAAAGAATGAACTTCGCTAATTAACAATTTGTAGTAACTGGAAGAGAAGTTACATTGTTAGTATCTGTCACAAACACATTCAAGGAAACCACACCAATAAAGACGTTCGATGTTTTAGATATACATTGATGATTAATAAAACATTCTATTCAATGGTTTAAAAACGCAATATTCAACGTAAGACTCAACTGCTGCTGGTTTGCGTACTATAAGGTCACAGTGGAAAGGTGGTTTTGTCTGGCAGGCAGCTGCGAAATTTCCATGCACAACATTATATCAACACAATCTTCTCCAATGATTATATATTTAAAGTTTCAAAGTGTTTTCTCTTGGCAACAAGCTTTTGTTGTGGCGGGATCCTATATACAATTGCTTCACAGTTCATCTAATCAGATTTTTCGTAAAACCCTTTTGAAATGTCTCTCATCTAAATGTTTTATTTCTGCGTTATATCGATCCCAGGAATCAAGGAGTTAATACATATCATGGAACCCGCATGGACTAGTTGCTTTATTCATTTTTATTGATTTCTAAATATTTGGATTGCGAGTCTGATTGCAAATTGGACTTCTAAACACTAATTGATTGTAGTTTAAACTCAATGTTTTACTGACGTCTCATTTACTATTGGCTCCATCAAAAATGTAATTTACAGGCTTGCTTAATTGATCATGACCATGTCCTGAAATGCTACGTATGGGTTCATGGTTTGAGTGTTGGGGCTGTGAGCATGTTATTGTAGGCTTGAGTCAATTAAATACTATTCTATATATGTAAAATTTGTAACACACAGCCAAAAGTTCTGTTTGAAGGTAATTACGGGTTTGCAATTAAATGGGGGCCCTAGTCTGGAGAAGTGAAACTTGCAGTGGTGGAGGGACAAAACCTTAACTCAGCTACATCATTGGATAACCAACAACTTCATCCTTACTTATGAAAATCTCAGGGATACCTATAATCTTTATTTGTAGGAACATTTTAGTTATTATCAAATTAACATTTGCTATCATCCTTGATACGCACTAAACTGATCCACATGATAGCTGGTTTCCTCACATTTGTTGGATTGCCCCACTTACTAGTAGTATATCCGGTGATCTATACAAGCGATTTTACACCCCTAGGTGTCATAAATGTCTATATGTAACTAAATGGGAGACGGATTTGGGGCAGGTATGGTACAATGACACCTGGACAATATTTAGCAAAAGCAAAAAGCTCCTTGAGCTAAAGCATTTTAGAAACTCCTCTGAATGTATTGCACTAAATATACATCACAACATATAAACTACACAAACAGACACCAAGTATAAGCAAATTGTGTTTTCAAGGATGCACAGAACATGGCACATTCTTGCACACATGGTGGGCAAAAAAGCTATGGAAAAATGTCATGCAATTAGCATCTGATTTATTGGACATAGAACTACAACCTGACCTGGGAAATGTTCTACTTGGTGCTGAAATCCCTAAATTTTCTCATGCTGCAAACCGTTTTATACAACCGACTAAACAAAAAAAAAAGCCACATACTTACATGCTAAGTCATAATCTAAATAACAATATACCAAAGTCCAGAGAACACCTTCAATTAATTGAATAGCTTATCTCCCTATGAACAACGGAGACTTATCTGCTATATGGACAAATATTATATGGATATAGTAATATACACAGGAAGACTATAAGGAATTTAAAGTGTATGAAATTTAAGTCTCAAAAGCACGGTCAAGTTATTAATTTGCAAATCGAATATAGTAGCTGTCAAACTGTGATTCGTCGTCACGCTTGTGACAAATCGTAGTTTGATAACTACGATCGATCGCAAAAGCCCTGTGCATGCGTCGGGGGTGCGCGCATGAGCAATGCGCTGCGACAGCTGCGCACGAGCATGTGCATGTTGTCAGGGATGCACCAATGGACACGGGAGGCAGAGAAGGGAGTAAGAGACACACAGGGGAGGGAAGAGACACACATGGGAGGAGGGGAGAGACGCACAAGGGAGGAGGGGGGAAAGACACACAGGGGAGGAGGGGGGAGAGACACAGGGGAGTGAGAGAAGGGGGGAAGAGAAACAGGAGAGTGAGAGGAGAGGAAAGAGACACAGGGAGGGAGAGGAGGGGGGAAGAGACACAGGGGAAGGAAATGGGGTGGGAGAGACATGAGGGAGGGGGGAAAAGACACAGGGGGACAGGGGGAAGAGACACAGGGGGACAGACAAAGGGGAGTGAGAGAAGGGGGAAATGGGGGGAAGAGACAAAGAGGAGGGAGAGGGGGGAAAGAGACAAAGGGCAGGGGGAATGAGACGCAGGGGAAGGGGAAAGAGACACATGGGAGGGAGAGGGAGGGAGGAAAGAGACACAGGGGAGAAAGAGAGACACAGGGGAGGTGGAAAGAGACAAAGGGGAGAGGGGGAAGAGACACAGAGGAGGGGGGGGCAGACACAGGGGAGGAGACACATTTCAGATGTTTTTACCACTTCCGTTTTAAAAAGTTTTTAATTCTATGTTGTCTCCAATTAAAAGTTAATAACATTTGTCTAATATTGTTACTTTAGATAATTACATAGGGGGTAAGTAGTGGACCCCTCTTGCGCCACACCAGAGGTAGAGGTTTTCTGTATTAACTATATTTATAGTTAAGAGATTAGTGTAGTTCCAGCATTTAGGGAGCCAGTGCCAGGCTCCAAAGCCACTACATCAGTCTAGGTTTCATAGTCAATAACATTTATATGTGAGAATACTATCAGATCTTAGCAATTATTCTATATATTGCACAGCACTTTATTATATGTTTTTTTTCGTATAATACACTGTATATATTGATTAATGTTATAATTATGCTATAACTGTATAATATAATTATGCTAAATCAAAGTCTATCAAAAGATTTTGCTTATTATATGTTGTCTAAAAAGTTTACACTGCATAAGCACTTTATTCATGTGCTTATTTCATGGATGTACAATGCACAAGCACTTTGTTTAAGATTTTATGTATTAATGGCATTCATTCTTCATGTTGTTTAAATGGCTTACATTGCATATGCACTTTGTTTATGATTGTATGTACTAATGGTATTAATTCTTCATATTTATAGTATTGATACACATGTATAGTTGTATATTCTTTTGTCAATTGATTATTAGTGGTGACAATATTATAATTACTAGTCTAACCTACAAGTCTACCTTCTAAATTAATGTATATGGTAAATACGGTTTCTCTTATTACCCCATGTTTATACTACATATATGATATAATACTTTTTACGGAACATGAATGATATACAGTATATGATGTATGTGATTGTATTATTTAAAGTCACAGTACTTATGTTGATTCATATATAATAGGACATCACAGTTTGGATATTTTTTTGTGTTTTACCTATTTTAAATCGGCGCATTTTTATTTTATGTGTGTACGTTTTTATACATTGCCAATAAAAGTTATCGTATTTTTCAGTGTATAAGACTATACTTTTTTCCTAAATTGTAAACGCCAAAGTTGGGGATCGTCTTGTACACAGGGGTAACAAGTTGAGAGACCCTGTGCTTGTCGTAGCATAACTTCCGGTTCCTTGTCTCTGCGAACAAGCTTCCACAAATCACTAGCGTGGGGTAGAGTTGTGGCGTTATTTTGCTGGATGAATGGAACTGTACGTCGCTTAGGTAGGCTGGAACGACGCATCAATACTGCAGAGCTCGGCATGACGTGGACTTGTGAGAAGAGGAGCAGAGTCGTAGCAGAGATGAACAGAGACAACAGCCAAGTCATAATCGATGATGTGCCGGTGACAGCAGTGGCGGTGAGGCAGACGCGCTCCGCCAGGGCCCGGAAGACTACAACCAGGTACAGTCCGTTGCTTTTCTCTTGCACACCAGCACACCAGCAAGGTGTCAGAGGGCTGAAACTGGCAAAAAAAACGGTTAGGCCACAGCATAGAACGACTGGTACTGACTTGCAGGTAGAACGTCCGATGGACGCAGCTATGGGCTCAGACTATGACCGAGGACCGGGAATGACAGGTTCAGCGGCACCGGTTGGCTCTGGCCGCGCAAGGGAGGGTGAGCAAGGCCAGTCCTCAGAGGAGGAGCTAACGGTTTGGTCACCCGTGCGTAGGCAACCTAGAACTAGCGGCTGTTCATCTTCTATCCCCAGATCTAGGCATAGTTCAAGATCAAGGAGCAGATGGTCTTGCTGATGCAGCTGTGCCTGCTTGGGGACGGAGAGAGGACAGAGCCCGCGGAGGGCCAGACGGTCACAGTCCCCGGCGTGTCAGGAAAGACGTAGGGACACTCCGAAGGTGACTTCCACGCCAAGGCTTCCAGAAGCAGGTGAGCGTGCACTGTATACACAAATAGGTTGTGCCGAGAGTTTGGGGTGCCGTTGGCCCGTAGTAAGTTGACTTTCTTGGGGATTCAGATTGATTCCCACAAAATGGAATGCAGTCTTCGTCAGGAAAATGTGTCGGATTTACACGTCGAGTTCAGTTTTGCTTAAACGGCTGCAGTCCATAGTAGGGAAGTTGAATTTCGCCTATAAAATTATCCCCATGGGGAGGATTTTTTTGCAGAAGAATGTCTCTAGCAACTGCGGTCATAACACGGGCGCATCATTTTATCAAAGTCACGAGAGCCATATGGGACGACGCTGCGGTTTGGAGGGCTTTCCTTGCAGAATTTAACAGTTCTGACCTTATACACACAGGTAGCGTCGCTAGCCCAGATCTGGAATTGATGCGGAAGGGTCGCTCGGGTTTGGTGCATACTTCAAAGGCAGGTGGTGCACCATGGTATGGCTGCAGGAATGGGAGGCGGCCGGCCTCACAAGGAACTTTACCTTTTTGGAAATGTTTCCAATAGTGGTAGCGGTTTCCCTCTGGGGCGCTGAGTTCAGCGAACGCCGGGTGATATTCTATACAGACAACATGTCAGGGGTGCAAACGGTAAATAGCCTTACAGCGGATTTGATTTCTGTAGTGCATTTAGTGTGGCATTTGGTGCTCAGTTGCTTGCACCGGAACATATGGTTCATGGCCAGGCACGTTCCTGAGGTGGAGAATGGCATTGCTGATGCCCAGTCTCGATTTCAGGAGACGCGGTTCAGGACATTGGCCCAGGGTGCAGAGGTACATGGCGAGATCATTCCCAACGAGCTATGGGAGCTTGGAGCGGTCAGGTAGCGAGACTAGTTAGACAGTCTGTTGCCCGAGCGACGTGGGCCGCATACAGGAAGGTCTGGGCCAAGTGACAGGATCTGGTGCAGGTGGCCGGAGGGGCTTCATCGGAATAGAAATGTCTAGGGATCCTGCTTTGGTTTTTGTTAAGGCGTGTGGAGGATGGTGACTCGAAAGCAGCAGTGGAGCGTCAGGTCACGGCTCTGGCATTTATGTTTAAGCTGGCTAAACAAAAAGACCTTACAAAGGAATTTGTTGTACGGCGGGTTGTACGAGGTATGTTCAACGTTGATCGTAGGCAGGACGTGAGACGGACAATCACTTTTTCACTATTGTTGCGCCTGGCGCAGGTATTGGAGGAACTTGCAGAGCCCCTTTCAAATCTCTGTCATTCAGTTCAGCCTTCTCCCTGGCATTCTTCAGGGGGTTTAGGATAGGGGAGTCGTGAGCAACAGACACGGTTCAGGGGGTTTGCAATGGGCGGATACCTGTCTGAGGGAGGACAAGGTAGTGTTGTGGTTGAGGCGGTCAAAGACAGACCTGGCAGGCAGAGGAAAAGAGGTGGTACGTCACAAAGTTGGTACGGTGTGTTGCCTCTATGAGTGTGCAAGGGAGTACCTTATGCAGCAACCGGTGGGATGGTGTTCGCTGCTCATTCATGCCGATGGAACAGCGTTATCACTGTACCAGTTTGAGACGGTGTTAAAAGGTTCATTGCAGAGGTTGGGGCTAAAAAAATCTGAATTTCGGTCGCACGACTTTCGTATAGGGGCAGCTACGGAGGCTAGGGCTGCCGGACTCCGCGATCAAACGGATTGGGAGATGGGAATCTCAACTCTTTAGGTCTTACAAAAGGCCTTCGGCGGTGGTCTAACGGGTGTTCTTTTCTGCTTTCAGGGGAAAAGAAGCAGCTATGGATCGTGGGCCATTCTTACGTATACTGGGCCCACCGGTGAGCCGCAGTCACGGAGGACAAAGTACAGCTGGGCTTTCTGGTTACGGACTTACAAGTGAGGTGATTCAGGATTCAGGGGATGCGGTGGTCGCAAGCAAGTGGAATGCTGGATGGTTATGCTCAGCGTTATGGAAGGCCTAGTTTTCTGCTAATCCATGCAGGAGGCAACGATTTGGGAGTTTTTCTGATGAAACGCATGTTAAAAATTAAGAGACGTGATGTGGATAAGTGGGTGAAAACATTTCCCGGCCTTTCGATCATATAGTCGGAGATGATAAAGAGGCGAGCCTGGAGGAACGCGAGGGATACGGCATTGTTAGACAAAGCTTGCCAGAAGATTAATAAACAGATGTCGAGCTTTGTACGTAAGCAAGGTGGCGTCGCCATTCAATACAAAGAATTTGATTCGGAAGCTAACAGAGATCAGTCTCGAGCTCCTCATGTTGGAATTTAAAGAGGGTGTAAGGCGGGCTTTAGAATTAATTGGTGGCAGTGGAGGATTGCAGGTGCAGGAGTGTTCCCTTGCCTGCTCTGTGGCGGGAGGTGAGTCGCTCGGCCCACTGGCCTAAGTGGGCATGGCTCTAGCTCACGGGCGTGCTTAAGGATAAGCACTGGGGGCCTTTGGCATGGGCCCAAGGTGTGTGGTAACAGTCCATAGCCGGGCTCCTCCTCTGAATACGTCAATAAGTTGTAAAGTATGTTTTAGTAATTTACAATGTAAATTAATAAAGCTGTGGCCCATTTTCTCCCATTCTAGTGTTGCGTCTGTTATTTCTAATAGAAGCCCAAAATGGATCATGCCTGGGTCAATCCTAACATTAATATTTTGAGCACTAAAGCTCAATAGCTACAGGGATGTGTGAAGGAAGTGATCTGAGAGCTCACCTGCAAAGTCATTACAGCAAATGTGCTTGTTTTACCCATCTGTTCATCAGCATAGAAAGCAACGCACATAAATAATGCTGCAGAAGGTTTTTTCAAACTGAGGAAGCTACCAAGAAGTAGTGA
This sequence comes from Discoglossus pictus, assembly GCA_027410445.1. Classification (NCBI taxonomy): domain Eukaryota; kingdom Metazoa; phylum Chordata; class Amphibia; order Anura; family Alytidae; genus Discoglossus; species Discoglossus pictus. The sequence continues at coordinate 36,379,362 of CM050172.1, read as the reverse complement.
AACGCGTATTCTTAAGCAAAGTTACATTTTTGTATAACATTGCTCTTTTTTTCACCAATAAATATTTATATAAGTTTCCTAATACATGAATACATAGTATTCTTGGTGGGTTACTGGTGCATTTACGAAATGTGCATACTAACATACACTGGTTCTATATATCCGGCACACATATTCATATTGAATAATATTTGCAAGTATAACCGAGGAGAGTCTACTGAAATTCTGATACGAGCTCCAGGAATCATTACCCACAGGCGTTTAAAATACCTCATAATCGTTTGAGGTTGAGATGTTGAAGGTGAGAGTCATATTTGAATTCTGTATGATATCATCTTGATGACTAGAAGTGACCTGCGTTAGGCTTCGTGCTCTGTCTGTCCCCAATCCTTCTTCTCTTTATACTACACAACAGATGCCACGGTGAACGGCAGATATCTGGAGATAGCAGCAAGAAGCCTTGGTAGCCATATCGTCAAATACGATCTAAATGGACTGATATTTGAGGACTAAGCATACATCCTATTTCAATGAGTTAATCATTTTGAGCGCTTTCTGTCAATTGGAATATTTCATATACTCCAAATATTTTTGATAATAAAAAACAATGGTCATATTCTTCCAAATACAAGTTAAAAGTCATCAAGTATGCAAAAGAATATGGAAATAAAGCTTGGCAGAGACAGTTTGGTCCTCCTCCCACTGAGTGTTCTATTTCATGTTCATGTTACTGTTCTAAATACACAGGTATTTTGAACAGGTATTTTGAACATTTAAAACATTTTTCTCTGTTTCATGTTTCAAATATTGATTTCTAAATTTTGGGTTTGAAAAAGTACGGGGCATCTTATACATGGGGCGTCTTATACACAGAAAAATACAAGTATGTTTTATTCAACATTTAGTATGAATACTACATTAGAAATGTTCCCTATAAGGTGTTCCCAGATGAGATATATCCGAATAATAGTCTTTAAGGGTGTCCTTTCCTTATATTTTTTTTAATACATAATTTTGATCATGATGTAAACCGTCTTCTGGCCTTAACCTTATAGCGGTCTGTTACCCATTCATTATTGGTGGACTTTTGATCTTGGGGTCCAGGCCATGGCACTGAAGGAAACAATGTATTAAATTAGCATTTTACATTTACTTTTTACAAACATTTGGAATATTTCATCCCATAAAATGTATTCTCACTAAATGCTGGCTGAGAACCTTTTCTTGGATCATAAACATTTATATGTTGTTTTACTTTCTATATTACTTGTACAATGCTTTTTATATTTTCTTATTAATTAAGGTTGGTAAAAAAAAGAAAAGATGGACTGCAAAAATATCCCACACAGAGAAAATGTATTTTATCCCAAGATGTGACTTTTACTATATTTTGTGTGTGTCACAATGTCTATTTGAATGCCATTCTGTATGTCTCATCCCAATTTACATTCTTCAATAAAAAAAAATTATTGAGAAAAAAAAAGCCAGATTCTTTCCTTATTTAATTATCTCTTCTTGCACCGTTTCATGTTGTTTTGAACATGCAATGTAAATTTAATTCCCTTCATTTTTTCAACCTATTCAAAATTAAAATGCACATTCATTTCATTCAGTTTGTATGAGTGTACTTACAGACTGCTTATGCAAAAAAAAATTAATTAGAAAATCTTGTAAAATACAATTATTTATTCATAAAATATAGATAATATTATCTCTTTATTATCAGGCCATTATAATGTACCCAGAATATTGGTATATTTTAAAATGATTGCCATATGTATTCTATATTTCAAATATCATAAAAAAATGGAATGAACAAAAATATTTACCCTCTCAGGAGAAGAAAGTTTATTGTTTACCTTGGTGTTGAAGGATTAAATTTTTCTTCTTTCTCAACATCTTTTGTTTGCACAAGTGGATTTTCAATTATAACTGAAGAAAAATAGAAAATCATTCAAAGTCAATTGTCTTAACTCTCCTTTGGCAAGTCTACTCATGTACTTCATTCAGAAATCTACTTAAAAATAGTATAATTTGAAGGTTGTATATAAGTTGTATTGTATGCTCATTTATTATTTGTTTTAGCCTGTTTCACAGATTCTATTTGAAGTGCCTTATTATTTTTATATCAAGAAGACTTTTCAGCAGAGTGATTTTTACACTGAAATAAGTTCCAATAGCTAACACATAAACTTCAAATGCACTTTTCAAAGTAAATATATTTATTAAAAGCCTACAATTAAAATACGTAGCAGGCCTCATACTCTACCCATTATACTTATTACTTGAAAAAAAGGACATGAGTGGAACAAAGATCTACTGAGACCATTGAGGAAACTGAACACTCCTTTTCATTTAGCAGCATGGATAACAGGCCAACACACATTTTGGTGCCTCAAATGTTAGACCTGTTTCTGGGTATATTTGACCTGCTGATTCAAAAATAGGCACCAGTTTTCCCGTATTAGCTCTAGTTTTTGAGATACAGAACATTTGCCATATACAACTTTATTGTTTATTATACAAACTTTCCAATCATTCGACAACAAAGAGCTCCTTTTGTAAGACTTCCGAGAGTGGGAACTGCCAGGACAATCCTGCATAAGATTCCAACAATAGTCTGCCATCGTGTGTGCATCCCATCTTGCTTGTTATCTGGCTTTCATTGTTTTTATGTCTTGGTGAAATCTTTAACCTTGCTCTTCACTTAAGTCCCCAAGGTTCTCTGGAAAGTAATCTAAGCCACTGTGCATGTTACAGCTAAGCCTTTTGAAACAAAAAAGCATATCTTCTACTAATTGTGTGTAGTTATCTGCCTTCTTGCTGCCAAAAAAACATTTCACAACATAGAACAAATGAAGACATGATTCAATTTAATTCATTGGTGCTAGAAAATGTGGGTCATTCATAAGTTGTCTGATCTGTGGACCATTGAAAATACCTCCCTACAGTTTTTCCATGGTAAGTCCAGGTAATTAATGCGCTATGTATTCAATGCACGAAATGTCTTTATTCAAAGCCTTTACAAATGGTTTAATCAGGCCTAGTTTTGTATTTAGTGGTGGCAGTATGATTCATCAGGCCTAGCATTATTTGTAGTGGTGGCACCTGTCACATTTTTGTAAATATTTTATTATATCTTTTCATGTGACAACACTGAAGAAATGACACTCTGTTACAATATGAAGTAGTAAGTGTACAGTCTGTATAACAGTGTAAATTTGCTGTCCCCTCAAAATAACTCAACACAGAGCCATTAATGTCTAAACCGTTGGCAACAAAAGTGAGTTCACCCCTAAGTGGAAATGTCCAAATTGGGCCCAACCAACATATATTCCCTCAGAGGCAAATCTTTTCTTGCCCAATGTTCATGTTTGGCTCTACTATCACATACTATATCTAAGAAACGAGAGCTGATGTGATCTATCCACTGCAATTTTCTGAATCAGCACCCCATATAACCCAAGGAACAGGCCTAAAAAACAAGTCACCAAAAAAAAATGTTTTTGTTGTCCTGTGAATTGCTTGCCTATAGAAAATGATTTCTTACATGTGCTGCTTGAGGTCATTCCGTACAAGTCTAGATGCTTGTTGGCTGGGTTAACAAAGTAAGAAGCAGGAGAGATAATCATGAACAATTCTGGCATCACCATGAGTTCCTGCACTAGGGAGAGGGGAAATATTTTTGCAGGGGAGGGATAGTCAAACAAGGTATAGGTGTTGGAAAAGTTGCATCAAAAATGAATGTGGGAGAGAAACAGATTGATCTGAGGGAAGTGCTGAATAAATAAAAAAGATGTAGAGCAGAGAGAATATAAACTAGATCTCAGGAAACGAAAAGAAAGAGGGGTAGGAGAAAGCGCACCACTATCTAGTGCAGGTTATTCAAAAGGTAAGTTATTGGATACACAATATGTGCAACTAGAATAATTGGACTCTCACCTTAAATACCCTCACAAAATATGAGGTATATAAAAGCATTGGTGAGATTGTTCTTGTCTATCTCTGGTGGTATGGTCATCCACTATTGTTTTTAGATGTGGACAAAAGTAATGAAGTAAATAATAATGGTGATTCGTGGAAATAGATCTTACAAAGTCCCATAGATTTAAAAAAGGACTTTATTATACACAATACTATTCCACATAAAAAATTAAATAAAAAAATGTGAAATAAAAAAATCACTATTATGAGTAATGATAAAATTGTGTCAGAAGTAGTACACACAAGCTAGTGTGGTTGTCAGTTACAAAAATTCCAGTTATATAGTGATGATAGGATAAACGCTTTTCGCCACTCTCAGCGGCTTCCTCAGTATCTCATCCCCTTACAGGTAGTAAAACTAGTGAGGCGTGTGTGTTTAAACAGTCACTAGCCCATAAACTTCTCAAACCTTCTAGATCTCAGGAAAATATGAAAAAACATCTACTGGGAGAGGTATAGGTATACAGTGGAAGTATAAACATAGGTCAAGGAGGATGTGTGGATAAAAAAATACATGTATTGTTGTCACTACATTTGATATCTTTTCAAAGGAGAGATTAAATGTAGATCTGGGTTGTTAGTCTAAAAGTAAATCTGGGGCAAGGGGCACAAAAGTGCATATTAGAGAGGAGTGGTACAGGAATAGATCTGGGGCACAATGGGTATAATGGGCTGAACTGTAAACAATGATATCACAACCCTGACAGCACTATTTCACACTGCAGCCTATATTACACACACAGAGAAGCAGACACAAACTGTTGTATTGTTCAAGAGTCAAAATCTAATGAGACTCCAGCAACATAAACTGCATTATTTATACAATTTCCTAAATCAACAAATACAACTTGTTTTTAATGGAATAGTATTTTCTAATATTAATAAAGATAGAGAGTTCAGCAGAAGATCTGTCAGCGTTCTGTTAATATATACAAACAAACAATGATTTATGACTTACCACATTCGCCAACCCGGAAACTGTCAGAAAGAGATTTTATATATTCCTCTCTACCCCATGCGGATGCATTTATGAAGAAGGTTGGAGAATCTCTTATTGTGAAACTGAATATGTACCTCTCTGATCCAATATCTATGAAGATAAAACAGTGATTTAGTTAAAATGGCAACTTTACATCATATGTCTATTCTTACAATACCATTATATACAATCATTTTGCTTTTTAGAGTACAGCACCATTGTAATAAAATTGTGATATATTTATAAAAAAGAACATAAACAGTTGAGTATCTTATGTATAATGGCAACTATGTTAGGAATGGGGCATTACCAGCTTTGTACGTACATTTTAAGGGATAAGTCAGTGGGTTGAAAAGAGTGGAGTGTTTGTTTAGAATTAATATAGTGCAGCCTTAGAAAGTGATTTATATATATGTGAATGTGTTATTCTTGTATTATTTCCATGTAAGACATCAATGCACGCAAAGAACAGGAGACATAGAAACCTAAAGGGATATGGAATGTACTGTTTTAATATTAAAATAAACTACAGTGTTTATTTGTATATCTAAACATTATATTAATAAGTGCTTAAAAGCTCTGTGTCTACTCACTGAAATCTTCCAAATAGTCCCATCAAAGGCCTACCTCTAAAACTCATGCACACAGTGTCTCTGTAGTACTAGCATTTCAAAACTTGCTGCGGAGAGACAATTTGTACAGACTATTTGGAAGGTTTTAGTGAGTAAAAATAAAGTTTTAAGCACTTGTTTATAAACTAATATTTAGATATGCAAACAAACACTTAGGGCCTCATTAAAATCTCCCTCGTAGTTCTCTCGGTGCTGGCAAAAGGCAGTTTTTTGCTGTTTGTGAGTACCGAATCTCTCGCAGCCTGCTTTGTGATATGACTACGAAAAATGGCCAAGAATAGGCTCCGAGAGAGCTACGTAGTCACACGCAGCCTTAAATCTACGAGTGACTCTCGCATTTCGGAAGAATCCCTACGAGCACCCCGAGACAGCCGTGTGATGCTCCCCCCTGCTCCCTATACACATACCCATGCTGCAGGGGTCTATCGGGACCCCTGCAGCACCCCCACATTAACCCCTTGCCGCAGGCGTTCCCGATCGGCACCGATCAGGCCCCTGCTGCATTTAAAAGTTTTAAATTCCCCGCCGCGGCTCCTTAAAGGGCCTGCGGCACACTAATAGCCAATCCTGGCCGCGGCAAAAAAAATTAACCCCCCTCTATGCTGGGGGTCCCCACCCCCGAAGTGTCCCCACATAAACCCCTTGCTGCAGGGGTCCATAGGGACCCCCGCAGCCCCCACACATTAACCCCCTGCAGCAGGGGTCCCCGATCGGCACCGATCGTGACCCTGCTGCATTTAAATTTTTACATTTTCCTCCTCGCGGGTCCTTAAAGGACCGTAAAGGTCCTGAAAGGACTCGCACTAAAAAAACATTAACCCCATGGTTGGTTCGCTCAGTCTGTCCATTACTTTGCGGATGAAAAGCTGACAACAGATTTACATTAATACTTAGATTAGAACAAAAATGTTTCCAAAAACGAGATGTAAACTGCACTCCCCTGTCAGAAACTACTTCATCGGGCACTCCATGCAAGCAAAATATTTCCCGAATAACCAGGTCAGCCATCTGTTTAGATGAAGGGAGACCACGAGCTGGTATGAAATGACCCATCTTAGTTAACCTGTCCACAACAACAAGAATGGTAGTGTGTTCCTTAGAGGGAGGTAGTTCCACAATAAAGTCCATGGATATAGATCCCCAAGGACGATGAGGAATCGGAAGAGGCTGAAGCAAGCCAACAGGGGATGAGCGAGGAGTCTTATGTCTGGCACATACATCACAAGAGGACACATACTTCTTAACATCCTCATGATACTTCGGCCACCAAAATGATCAGGCAAGTAGCTCTTGTGTCTTTCGGATTCCTGGATGACCTGCTGGTATGGAGTCATGGTAGAGACGTAAAAGGTCCAGTCGCACTGACTCCGGAGCAAACAGACGTTGTTGAAAAATCCAAAACCCATTAAGCATTGTCATATGGAGATCACGAGGAGGATCACGAAGAACTGGGTCTTCAGCGTAGCCCTTTTTAATGCGAGACATCAGATCAGAAGGGAATGTAACTCCTATAAATATATCCTCCGGCAAGATGGTGGTCTTGGTTACGGTAGTATGGAGGGGGTCAGCTATTCTAGACAAGGCATCCGCCTTACCATTCTTGGAGCCAGGACGGTATGTAACCAAAAAAATTAAACCTCGAGAAGAATAGGGACCAGCGTGCTTGTCTGGCTGACAGTCTCTTAGCTGATCGAATACATTCCAGATTTTTGTGATCTGTGAGGACAGTAATTGGATGGGTAGCTCCCTCCAAGAGATGTCTCCATTCGGTGAAGGCAGCTTTTATAGCCAATAGTTCTTTATTCCCTATGTCATAGTTTCTTTCTGCTGGCACCATCTGGCGGGAATAGAAGGCACACGGATGTAACAGCATCTTAGGTCCAGTCCTTTGAGACAGTATAGCACCAACAGCTGAATCAGAAGCATCAACTTCCACAATAAATGGTAATTCCGGCTGAGGATGTACCAGGACGGGGGCAGATGTAAACAGAATCTTTAATCGGGAAAATGCGGTATCAGCCTTATCGGACCACTGAAAAGGAGTCCCTTTACATGTGAGTTCAGTGATCGGTGTAATAAACGGCAGAGAAATTCTTAATGAAAAACGCCTGTAAAAATTGGCAAACCCCACAAATCTCTGAACATCTTTTTCATTCTTGGGGATGGGCCAGTGCAGCACAGCTTTAATTTTACTTGCGTTCATACTTAAACCTTTGGGAGTTATTACATACCCCAGGAATTGAATTTCTGTTTGTTCAAATTCACATTTTTCTAGTTTAATGTATAGGTGGTGGGTACGAAGGCGCTCCAGAACTATACGGACCTGTTTTCTGTGGTTTTCAAGATTATCAGAGAATATTAGGATATCATCCAAATATGCCACAACAAACTGATCCAGGAGATCTCATAGTAGATCATTGATAAGATGCTGGAAAGTTGCGGGGGCATTACAAAGCCCAAATGTCATTACTAGATATTCGTAATGCCCGCACCTGGTTCTGAAAGCTGTTTTCCATTCATCATTTGGTCTTATGCGAACCAGATTATATGCCCCCCGAAGATCAAGCTTCGGAAATATTTTAGCTGAGCGAAGTCTCTCCAAAAGTTCAGGAATGAGAGGCAAGGGGTAGCGTTTTTTAACAGTGATGTTATTAATGTCCCTGTAATCAATGCATGGCCGTAGGCTGCCATCTTTCTTCTCTACAAAGAATATAGGAGCTCCTGCTGGAGAAGTAGATGGTTGAATAAAGCCTTTGGCAAGATTTTCTTGTAAGTATTCATGAAGAACTTTCAATTCAGGCTCAGAAAGGGAATATATACGGCCAAATGGGATAGCAGCCCCAGGCAACAGCTCTATTGGGCAATCATAAGGCCTGTGGGGTGGAAGCTGATCAGCATTCTTCTTATCACAGACATCTGCAAAATCCTGATATTGTAGAGGAAGCTTAGTCAAGTTTGTAGCAACCATTTCATTAATTGTTGTGGCAACAGGTGTTACCTTAGAGGGTTGACAATTCATTAAGCAGTGTTCTGAAGGAAAGGACAAAGTTCTGATCTTCCAATCAATCTGTGGGTTATGCAGAGCAGGCCAAGGTACACCCAAAATCACTGGAAACTGTGTTGAGGAAATTAGATGGAAAGATATAACCTCATGGTGATTCACTTCCAGAGTCCACTTTAAGGACACAGTCTCATGTGTAACCGCGCCTGACGTAAGTGGAGAACCGTCCACTGTCTCCATTAACACAGGAGAAGAATTAGGGATAGACTGAATTCTATTTCCTGCTGCAAATTTAATGTCCATAAAGTTTCCGCCTGCTCCAGAATCTATCATAGCTGTAGTTGAAATTTTACGATCACCACATTGCAATGTGGTAGGCACCACAAAATGAGGATGTTGAGTCAACATACCCTCTTCACCATGAGCCAGAGAAAACAAGGATTGTGTGACAGAATCCAGTTGATCTGGAATCTGGGATTGGTGTAGAATCTGTGTGCCCTCAGCAGCCATAGCTATTGTTCTTTTGGATTTGCTAGGGCAATTGATAGCATAGTGCCCTGCACTACCACAATACAGGCATAAATTGTGAGTGCGTCGCCACTGTTTTTCTTCATTGGATAATGGCCCTCTTATTAGATTTACCTGCATAGCCTCAGGCTCAGAGTCTGTAGGTGTTTGTGGGGTCGGAGTAGAAATTCTTGAATAGAAAGTAGGAGTAGCACTTGGTCTAAAAGGGCCCTGTCTTTCCAATCTTCTTTCAGAAAGTCTCCAATCAATACGGATAGCCAAACGCACAAATGCATCAAAGTCAGCAGGAAGATCAACACGAGCTATCTTTTATAGCTTCTGAGAGACCTTTTTTGAAGTGGAACCTCTGGGCTGATTGGTTCCAGGTAGTATCAGCAACCCACTGTCTGAATTCAGCAGCATATTCAGCCACCGAGCACCTCCCTTGATGCAAATGAAGGAGAGTGGCTTCTGCTGTAGCACATCGATTGGGGTCATCAAAAACTGGGCACATGGCCTCAAGAAAGTCATTTAGATTACCCAAGACTGGACTGTCCTGTTCCAGAAGATGGGAGACACAAGCCAGGGCTTCATCTTTGAATAGGGAAAAAATAAATTCCACCTTCTCTCTTTCAGATGGAAATTGGTGAGGTAACATCATGAAGTGCAAACGACATTGATTTAGGAAACCCCTAAATTTCTTGCGATCTCCTCCAAATTATTCTGGTAGGGGCAAGCGGGCATCTTGTGCAGGTGTAACAGTAGCAGCCGCAACATCACGTGCCCTGTAGCTGGAATACTCACTGTGGATTGACTGAACTTTATTTTGCAGTTCAGCTACCTGGTCCTGCAGCACTTGTATGGTCTGTGCCTGGGTCTGCACAGTTCTTGCAAATAAAGCAACCTGCTGGGCCAATGCAGAATCTGACCCGGCGGTCTCCATGAAAGGGCCAGTTTATTCTGTAATGATATAGGAATCACAAGGTTGTGGAGACCAGCAGCCAAGGTCAGCAATAATCCAGTTCAGCAACTTGTAGGTGAAAACAGGAACAAGCTTTATAGAAGGGATCAGGAACCACAATAAACTGGCAAGGTACATAAGCAGGAAGTGCCTTATATAGGCCAAGGACCAGACACCTGACCAGACACAGCTGTAGAGACTAGTCACTGATGCTATTGCTAGCAGAGTCAAGGTTATCAGATCTCCAGGAATTTCACAAAGGCAGGCTGGAGCAGTGGTAGGGAAAAGGCTCAGCAGCCTGGGGACCAGGGTTCAAACCCCATCAGCGTCAATTCCTCACACCCCCATAAGGCCTTAATTAACCCTATAACTCAATGGGGGTCAATACCAAACCCCATAAGGCCTTAATTAACCCTATAATTCATGGGGGTCAACACAGACCCCCATAAGCCTCTATTTAACTGCATCAGTCCCATAAGGGTATATTATGACACCTATGTGGCTGTTAAAACCATAACATTAACCACATAAGTGCCATGCCGGTCAACAAGGACCATCATGACACTAACTACAAACACTACACTATAACCCCCAATAAACCATTTAATCTAAACTAACCCCCCTCTACACTAATCTATTAACACTTACACTACCTACCTACACTACCTACTCCCTAATAAACCTTGCCACCACTCTAATTACAAAAAATAAAAAAAACTACCTTACTTAAAATAAAAAAACCTAAGTCACCAAAAATAAAAAAACCTACAGTACAGAAAATAAAAAAACCTATATAGTTATGATTTATTTTATATTAAATAGATTGTATGTTAGATAGATAGGGGGTATTTGATTTGTATTGTATGTAATGTATTATATGTAATGTATTATATGTAATGTATTGTATGTATGTATGTACTGTATTGTGTATGTCTGTCTTTCCTTTTCAGGTGTGTAATTTTTTTTTCTGTCGTGGGGGGGGTTGTAATGTATTTTTTTTCCTGTACTGTAGGTTTTTTTATTTTCTGTACTGTAGGTTTTTTTTATTTTCTGTACTGTAGTTTTTTTTATTTTCTGTAGTTTTTTTTTATTTTTGGTAATTAGAGTGGTGGGGAGGTTTATTAGGGGGTAGATAGTGTAGGTAGGTAGTGTAAGTGTTAATAGATTAGTGTAGAGGGGGGTTAGTTTAGATTAAATGGTTTATTGGGGGTTATAGTGTAGTGTTTGTAGTTAGTGTCATGATGGTCCTTGTGGACCGCCATGGCACTTATGTGGTTAATGTTAGGGTTTTAACAGCCCCATAGGTGTCATAATATACCCTTAACAGCCCCATAGATGTCATAATATACCCTTAAGGGACTGATGGGGTTAAATAGAGGGGTCTGTATTGACCCCCATGAATTATAGGGTTAAATAAGGCCTTATGGGGGTCTATATTGACCCCCATGAGTTAGAGGGTTAATTAAGGCCTTATGGGGGTCTGTATTAACCCCCATGAGTTATAGGGTTAATTAAGTGCTTATGGGGGTCTGTATTGACCCCTGTGAGTGACAGGGTTAATTAAGGCCTTATGGGGGAGTGTATTGTCCCCCCTGAATTATAGGGTTAATTAAGGTCTTATGGGGGTCTGTATTGTCCTCCATGAATTATAGGGTTAATTAAGGCCTTATGGGGGTCTGTAATGACCCTCTTGAGTTATAGGGTTAATTAAGTGCTTATGGGGGTCTGTATTGACCCCATGAGTTATAGGGTAAATTAAGGCCTGATGGGTGTCTGTATTGACCCCCATGAGTTATAGAGTTAATTAAGTGCTTATGGGGGTCTGTATTGACCCCCATGAGTGACAGGGTTAATTAAGGCCTTATGGGGGTCTGTATTGACCCCCATGAATTATAGTGTTAATTAAGGCCTTATGGGGGTCTGTATTGACCCCCATGAGATATAGGGTTAATTAAGTGCTTATGGGGGTCTGTATTGACCCCCATGAATTATAGGGTTAATTAAGGCTTTATGGGGGTCTGTATTGACCACCATGAGTGACAGGGTTAATTAAGGCCTTAAGGGGGTCTGTATTGACCCCCATGAATTATAGGGTTAATTATAGTTACCTGGGGTTAATGTTTTTGGAACCCTGCAGCAAGGGGTTTATGTGGGGACACTTCGGGGGGTCCCGATGGGGACCCCCAGCACAGAGGGGGGTTATTTTTTGCCGCGGCCAGGATTGGCTATTTAAAACTTTTAAATGCAGCGGGGCCTGATCTATGCAGATCAGAGACCCCCGCTGCAAGGGGTTAATGTGGGGACACTTGGGGGGGCCCGTTGGGGACCCCCAGCATAAAGGGGGGTTAATTTTAGGTGCCGCAGCTGGGATTGGCTAATAGTGTGCCGCGGGCCCTTTAAGGAGCCGCGGCGGCGAATTTAAAAGTATTAAATGCAGCGGGGGCCTGATCGGTGCCGATCGGGGACCCCCGCTGGAAGGGGTTAATGTGTGGGGGCTGCGGGGGTCCCTATGGACCCCTGCAGCAAGGTGTTAATGTGAGGACACTTCGGGGGTAATTTTAGGTGCCGGGGGGTAGTTGGAGTACCCCCCATGGCAGGGCTTATGTGGGGGACTGCCGCGGAGGTCCCGTTTAGGACCCCTGCACTACTTGTTGAGGTGCGGGAGCCTGCGATATCATCTTGCAGGCTGTCACTTCTCATGTACATTTACGCAGTGTTGATACATGCGTAGCTCATACGTTGCTCCCAGCAGGGCGATTGTAATAGCATTGTAACTTAGAGAAACTTTGCAGTACGTAGGGCTTAAGTAGAAGCCTCTTATTTACGAGGCTGGAATTTAATAGGGCCCTTAAGGTTTAGGATTAGCATTAGGGATTAGGATAGTTTAGTGGCAGATAACACATAGAAAAGTAGCAAAATGCACAGCAGCATGAGCGGCCAGCAGATGGCGCCCTGGTGGCGAGCAAATAACAGGAACAATCCTAAAATTGGTGTAGAAATATTGAATAATCTCACACTGTGCAACCAGTTTAAAATGATTCTAACCATAAAACGAATTGAATTTACACAATAAATCCAGAACGCTAGACTATGACTGTTATCTTAAAAGTATTTTGTGGGTTTGGAGTTCTTCCTATGAATAAAATATATAGCAACATATTTGAGGAAAAAAAACAATAGAGAAATGCTAAAATTAATTTTAATTAATAATTTACACCATTCTAAATGCAATAAAAAAGAAATGAACAGTGGCATGCAACGTTTAAAACTGTCTAGAAATAATAAAGCGGGCTTAACTTTTTCTGTCTGGAAATCCTCTGACATCTGTTTTTCCAATTACAATGCCCATTATACTCTGAAAAATAAAAAAAATGGTATGTTGTACACAAATAAAACACAGATGTATTTCGAAAATTAGATTTCATGGTTTTCTTCTCCAATAGTTGAAATACACATACTTCTAAACAGCAATTATGCAACTATGTGTTCCACACAAGCCTATAAATTTGTAACATGTAGTATTAGATTTTATGGAAACTCTTACAAACCATAAGCACAAAAGCTGACATTTGTAAAATGTAACTTGATACTGATTTGTTTCGCTTAATGATTAAATTGGGCAATGTAGCTAAACTTCATTGGGTGTAGTTTCTTTAATGGTTCTAATTTCCTGAGTCCCTCTGGTAATTTTTAGTTACATGTTAAATTTTCAGATGACAGTCTAAATGATTTAAAAACATAAATACCCTGTAGGAAATAAAATTAAAATGGCAAACCTTACAATGGCTTTGAATTTCATTTAGTTTATAGGGACATGGAACTCACATATTTGTTATTTCATATGCTGTTATATATATAGTTGTAGTACTGCGAGTTTGTGTGTAAAACTTGCAATTAACGCCGCAAGTTGCAAGACTTACACACAAACTCGCAGTACTCACTGCGCAATGCGCATCGCACAGCAAGAGTCACAAATGCACCTTGCGCCATGAGAGTCCCGCGTGCGCATTGAGCGCCGAATGCGGCACATGTGCATTGCGTCCCGAGAGCCGTGAATGCACAATGTGCAGTGAAAGGGGAGGGAGAGGAGGGAGATACAGGGAGGGAGATAGGGGGAAGGAGACATAGGGGAGGGAGATGGGGGAAGGAGACATAGGGGAGGGAGAGGGGGGAGGAGACACAGGGGAGGGAGAGGGGGGAAGAGACACAAGGGAGGGAGAAGAGGGGAAGAGACACAGGGGGAGGGGGGACACAGGGGAGGGAGGGGAAGAGAGACACAGGGGAGGGAGGCAGGGGAAAAAGATACAGGGGGAGGGGAGACACCGGGGAGGGAGGAGGAGAGACACAGGGGAGGGAGGCAGGGGAAAAAGATACAGGGGGAGGGGAGACACCGGGGAGGGAGGAGGAGAGACACAGGGGAGGGAGAGGGGGAAAGAGACACAGGGGAGTGAGAGGGGGGAGAGACATAGAGGAGGGAGAGGGTGGGAAAGAGACTGAAGGGGGAAACAAAAAATTATTATCGTGTCATTTGTGACAGGCAAGTGACTAGTTAAAACATAAATGTGTTAAATTCAACTTCAAAATACTTTTGCAACAATGTTACAATTTTATTTTAGAAGTAGGCTTACAAAAATGTGAGTTACATGAGACTTTAAAAAATAGCAAACAGTGATATTTATGTGATCCACAACTTAATAACTATAAGAACTTTTTTCAGTGCTCTGAAAAACTCATTATACAGAGAAAGTATTATTAACATTTATTTGTAACAAATAACACGTCAACATATTCTACAGGGCTGTACAGGATTTAAGTACAAGGCAAAAACAATTTTAAGCCAAAAACAACACATTGTGAACGAGTGGAGGGCCCTGTCTTTGGGCCCTATTCTATTGCCCAATTTGTAAATGTATACACACTTAAAACTGCTTTTAAATTTGCTCCATATTCTATTAGCTGATCACAATCCCATTAAGAGTTCCTGTTTACAATCACAGCCAAACCCGCAAAACCGGCCTTAGAACTCCATTGGTTTTAGCACAGCTCAAATATTACAAGCTCTATATAATTAAAGTTACACAAAATCGATATTCTGTTAGACCCGTAGCTCTAGCTCGCAAATAAAGTCTGACCTGCAAATGAAAAAAGTATCAAATTTTTTGTTGAGTAATAAATAGGAGTCGCAGGGGCTTTTTCAAACACTTATTAGAGCTATAACAGCAATTAAATACACAATACTGCCCTTTAAAAGCATGGAAAGGCATGGAAAGTCATTATAATTAATTGCACAACAGTCTGAAATTCACAAATAAGCAATGCAAAAATATTATGTGAAAGTTATTTCTGAGTAATATTGATTCCGGGAATCAAGGGGTTAATACATATCATGAAAGCCACATGGACTAAAGCAGATGCTCTAATGCATTTTATAGATTGCTTGATTGCGAGCCCAATCAGCAAATATTATTTATTGGCACTAATGAATTCTTAGCCACATTACGTGTAACTTCCATGTTTTTCATGATGTCTCATTTACTATTGGCTATGTCTAAGAAGTAAATTACGGGCTTGCTTAAATACAGAACACATCTAAATATTTATTTTAAAAAACACCCGCAGACATATTTATGATTTTGAGTCATTAGCAGGCTTCTAATAGAATAGGGCCCTTTGACTATTACTATTTTAATGAATGATTGCAAGAAACAATACAGTGGTGGGTAACTCTGTGCTAGGAGGGCTGCCAACAGTCCAGGATTTCTGGATCTCTCTGCATGTGTATTCAGGTTGTAGCTGCTTTTTTTATCCTAATAATGCAGCTGTGCTCATGCAGAAAAATATTGAAATCCTTTACTGTAGGAATCCTTTTTAAGACCAAATTGCCCGCCACTGAATTCATAGGTGTACAAATACCCTTGTCACTAACAGCACCATACACATTTACAAATTACATGTATTGTTATTTGAGAGTAATTATTAAAAAATATTATGGAGTTTTTTCCATATTATATACTGCACAATACTGTATTTAAACAGTGTGTAAAGGGTTGAGCACTGTTTTTATTCTGTATACAGTAAGCTTAACCAGTGGTGGTTCCAGACATGGTATAATTTACAATTATAGACACCAACATGAACTATCAATAAAATGGAAATAAAATATACATTTTCCTAAATTAAACTAATATTGAAGTTTTTTTAATTTTTAGCTGTCAGCCTTTCTGATCCACCTACAAAAAGCCACTTGTTAATGAGAGATTATTACCAATAATTACTTACCTACAAAAGACTGGGCATGTTCCCTGGAGTCTGGGGACCCAGGCATACTAAGTCCAATGCCACGAAACAGCAGACAAGTCCCTACTATCACTAGTGTCAATGCGTAAAGCTCATCTCTTTAAAGGTGTTTACAATAGCTCCTCAACCTAATGCACTAATAGAAGACCCCTTCTTTGTAATTGTACCCAGCATTGAGTCTGTATACCTTTCAACAGATAAAAAATGAACTGCAGAAATTAAATGACTCTGCTTTACTGTGACTTTGCAATACAATTTAAGACACGTACTAATAGTTTTGAACTTTGTGTTTGAGAATATCTGATAGTTCATAAGAAAAGTTAGAAAGTGAATGCTATATGTAAAAGTAACTCAATCACGCCTTTTCCAGTTTGTAGTCTTTTGACCATAATGAGACATTACAAACCACCCAATTCCTGAGGACTCAGGTTCTATACCTCTACTAGTTATCTGAAAATGAACTCCACTAGTGTGGATTTACATATATATATATATATATATATATATATATATATATATATATATATATATATATATATATATATATATATATATATATATATTTTTATATATATATATATATATATATATACACACATACACTATGCATAGGTAGAGACAGTGTACATAAAATAAAGGCGTGCTACAAAATAATAAAAAAATCTGTGGCATGCAAGGAAAAAAAAACACGTCTGGCCTTGATTAAGATAAGCACTTTCATTGCTTGAGACAGACACACACACAACAGAACTGAGCCTATTCCCACATCCCTTAACCTTACCAAGCAAACAATAAAAATTAAACAAGCCAAAGGGGGAATTAATGTTGCTGTAACACACAACCAATGAAGCAAATTACTAGGGACAGCTAGAACAGCTCAAATTTTGCCGTCAAGAGTAGAAAATACCAGAAGTCCCCTGCTGCATTATGATTTTTACTCTGTTGAGTCTTAGCAATTATCTATTCAGCATGCAAGCTGGCAGATACAAAAGGGTCTCTCATATGTCCCAACAAAGATTTGGCTAGTCAATAACTGCAGGCTTGGGTACCATGACACAGCCCTGGACAGCACCGCCAGCATCAGTTTTCATCCCCTGCAGTGTAAATAAAGAACAGTAACAATCAGAGTATTGTGATCACAGTAACAGTGGTAGGACTATGGGGAAACACAGTGACAATGTGACAATGAGGCCGTTTGTGGCCTGGTTAAAGATGATGGGACAGCACCAGGCCTGCGATTGATAACAGTGTCACTGATACCCACCGGACGGGAGACATTAGGGTGCAATTCAGAAATACTGACAAATTTCTGATCAAAGGTGGAAAACGCCATTCGAAAACCTGTAAAGTCAAAGAGGACGCAATCTATTAGGTTGCAAACATCTCACAAAGCTCCCTTAATTTCACATTCTGTTTTTTTTTTTTACATTCTCTGAATTAATAAAATGATAGCATGGAACAGAAAAGATTTTTTAAAAATTAGATATTTAACTGTGTAAGCAAATAAAACCATATATGTATTTTATCACGCATTTTTTTCACGTTATCTATTTTGTATGATAATAAATAAAACATATGAAAATCGAGAAAGCGTAGAGCGACAGTCCATATTTTATGTACCAGCGACTTCCGCCTTCAAAAATGACTGCATGATATAGTGTTATACATTGTGTTTTCTGTCTGTTTATGTACTATCTCTCTGTGTACCCTGCATGTCTCTTTCTTTCCCCCTCTCCCTCCCCTGTGTCTCTCCCCCTTCTCCTGTGTCTGTTTCTCCCGCAGTGTCTCTTCCCCCCCTCCCTTCCCCATCTCTTCCCCCCTCTCCCTCCCTGGTGTCTCTTCTCCCTCCCCTGTGTCTCTTCCCCCCTCTCTCTCCCCTGGGTCCCTTTACCCCAGTTCCCTCCCCTGTGTCTCCTTCCCCCCTCTCCCTCCCCTGTGTCTCCTTCTGCCCCCTACCCTGTGTCTCCTTTCCCCCTCTCCTTTCCCCCCTCTCCCTCCGCTGTGTCTCCTTTCCCAATCTCCTGTCGCGCATTGAGCATGCGCATAGTTGTCGTACTTGCGAGCATTACAGACAAACTCGCAATTACGACAACTATATATATGATTATGTTATGAATGTATTTTATTTCACATTTTTGGCTCCAAACAGTCCCTCTAATAAATACAAACATCAAAGTTATGTTATAACATAGTTCTAACTAAAATGTTGTTCATTCATCAGTACTTTGTGCATTTGTTGCTTTAGGGCTAGGCTTTGTGTACATAAATCTGAGTTTATATGGAGTAAAAGAAATCTCAGAGAATTAAAAAAAACAAGTAATGTAGTTCTGGCATCTATAATTTAGTTCTAAACAAGCTATATGAAACAGTAGTTTGGCACGCTAAAAACATTACACAGAAAAAAGTAATCCAGTTTTCATGAAAATATTAATTAAATAGGGGATTTACAATATGTGCTACTGTACCCTGTTCACTGTAATAGAGCGTGCACTGACCGGAACTCTCCTCTTTCTGTGAGGTACTGCACAGTTCCCGCCTTTTTTCAAAATTCCCGCCAAATAATCACCTCACAGAAAGTGCTGAGCTAGAGACATGTGGCCATTGCTGTGTGACTAGAGGCTCCTGAAGGAATTACAAATAGAAAAGTAACTTATTCTACTAATGAGTTATATGAATTGCACAGTGTTACTAAATCAGACGACTATAAGCAAATAAAACAGAAAGCAAATTAGAAAACAGATTAACTGAATAGTTATGGCTAAAACAAACATAGAAAAATAACTTTGGGCCTTTCCTGTTTATGCTAACACACGTGCGCAGTGCACTAGTGCAAGGCACTGGTAGCCTCTTGTTGCCGGGTGCCCTCGCGTCCAAACCTCCTAATCCTAACCCTAAGACCCTAGCCCCCTACACTCCTTGCTGGCCCTAACCCCCTACACCCTTGCCGGCCCTAACCCTAATCGTAACCACCTACACCACTTCTCGGCCCTAACCCTAAACCTAACCCCCTAATCCTAACCCCCTAAACCCCTTGCTGGCCCTAACCCCCTATGCCCCTTGGCGCCCCTAACCCTAACCTCCTAACCCTCTTAGCCTAACCACCTAAAACTAAGCCCCTAACCCTAACCCCCTACACCCCTTTCCGGCCCTAAGCCTAAGCCCCTAACCCCCTACACCCCTTGGCGCCCATAACCCTAACCTCCCAATCCTCTTAGCCAACCCTAACCCCCTAAAACTAAGTCCCTAAACCCCTAACACCCTAGGCCCCTTCCCGACCCGAACCCTAACCCTGTAAACCTAACCCAAAAACCTCTAAGCACTTACCGGCCACAAGGAGACAGCTTTATCGGCACTGGGCAGTACAGCATGCGTGCGTGCACATAACAGATGCACGTGCACGTGTGCTAGCATAAAACAGGAAAGCACCGTAACTTCTTAGAGAAATCAAACAGCGATGTAAGTTGGTGATACATTATACACTTTAACAACATACAGAAACATAACTGCTTAGACTAAGCTAGAGAGGGTTTTTATCATAATTGTAACTAAATTGGAAATTTTAAGAAATTTAGTATAATAACAAAACTTAACATAAATGTTTCATAACATTTTGTTGAAGTCCAAAATAATGGTACTTTACGATATTAGCATCTAAAAGGAATGGGTCCTTTTCTATTTGGAAGCCGCACAGATCCAGAACAGTGGTGTTGAGTGCTGCTCCTCAGCACCACCTGGTGGTGTAAAAGTTCTACTGCAGGCAAAGAACTATTCCATCCTCTGATCTGGCTCATAAGGAGCGCCAACAGAACAGGGGGGCCGAGAGCCCACGCCAAACATAGTGATGGCCTCGCTGTCGACTCAGCACCGCTCGAGTTGCACCACGTCGGAGGATGGAATAGTTCTTTGCCTACAGTTAATTTTTTACACCACCAGGTGGTGCTGTGGCGCAGAGCTCAACCCCTGTCTTCTGAATCTGTGCGGCTTCCAAATAGACTAGATACAAGGAATGTTTCCCTTTAATGTTATGGTAGTATCTGCAATAATAACACATTTCACATTAGTATGTGCTACCTAACATCATATTTTTTGCCATCATATAGTAATTTGACAAATAAATAACAGTGGTATTTGCCCATCATGTTGTGAAGAAAGCTTGACTCTATCCTGTTATGGTGTCTGCTCAGGTCCACTGCTGCAGTGCGGCCTCCAACCTCTAGATGTCGCTGCTGATATTTTGTAGCGCTGCTGATATGTGAGATAAGTTATAATATATATAATGTTAGCCTAACCCTTGAACTAACTGTAACCCTCACCCTAACACTAACAGTTTAACTAAGCCATGACACTATGGTGTGGCACCGGAAAATATCGGCAGCACCATCTAGCGGATGCTCACCGCCACAGCATGCTGCCTATGCTGCGCTACCATAAGAGGATAGGTCTGAAAGCTTTAATGCTTTGTAATATTAAAAAAATCAATATGCAGTTTAAAAGTGGGTTCTTTTAATGGATGTCGTTTAAAATAAACATCTTCAAATTAATATAAAAAGTATATTTATCCATTTTTATTCTATTTAGCTGTGGGACTTTCACGTTTTCCACCACCAGCAGTGGCGACCAGCAGGCCACCTGGTAGCATGGCCAAAATTGTGTTCAGTTTCCTAGGGTTAGAATTGAACAAAATATCATCTGCGCCACCTAGTGACAGCTGGCCACAACTGCTGACGGGGAGAAAACAGGAAGGATCCAGCTTTAAAAGTGCAATATAAAAGATTAAGAAGAGAAATACAATTATATTACCAAAGTTGAAAAACTTAGTGGTGAAGTTATTTAGCTATATAATATTTTTGTTTAATAGGCACCATAATGTTAGCTTAGAACTAATTCACACATTTAAAGAGCGTATTCAAAAAAAATTGAATATCTTCATTTTGATTAAATATTTGCACTTCTGCTCTCTCACCGTTAGTGTATCATCGCCACTGCTATTTATGAAGGTATTCCAGTGCTCTAGAAAGGGGGGACAAAATTTCCATATCGGAGAGTGGATGCAAGCTGTTTTTAAATATTTAATTGTTCTCGAATATTGTGGGAAAAAAAGAGCAACATCACCATCTAATCAGACTAAAAATCTGAAAATCTTTAATGCAAAAAGCACATTTAATCTTTGAATACTTCAGAATGACACTGAAGTGAATATTAAATATATACCTTTTGCAAACCTTATACACTAGCAAAACAGAATGAGGATCTTTAGATCTTTCCTGCTTTGGGAACGCCAGCAATGGCAGAAGCAAGGCGCTGCTAGATGGCTCTGTCTAAATTGTACACAGTTTGTAAGTGCTGCTGAGATTGTACACAATTTCCCTAACCCCCTAACCCTTAACCTAAGCCGCAAACTCATTCAATGTCTTGCATCGACAGTAAGGCAAAACTGTGTGTATAAATATGTATGTGCATATGCATATAAAATATTATACAATGATCGGACAAAATAAGGAAAAAACAAGAGAAAAGGGAGTTTGACTTTGAAGTGTGTAAATCACAATTACAAAACTGTTGTCGTGAGCATCACAAAGCTGGAATTTATAGCAGGGCTGCCATTCAGAAACGGCTTGTATTATTAATATTATTACTTTTTATTTATAAAGTACCAGCATTTTCTGTAGAGCGAAAGTATAGTGGTTACAATTAGCAAATTACAAATGTAAAGATAAATGATAAGGTAAGTAGTATTAAAAGTACAGGTACCATACAGTACAAATACAATACAAATCTTTTTAAAGGGCTTGTGACAGGAAGATAGTATGACCAGGAGGCAAGGAGTTCTGTAGAGTAGTTGCACCTTGAAAAAGAGGTTACAAGAGAGGAGAAAAAGAAGAAGGTCATTAGCAGAGTGAAGAGGTAGTTGCAGGAGTATTTTCAGATGAGGGCAGGAATATAAGGGTCGGTATTTTAAAAGTGAATCAGCACAGGGGAGTACTGTTTTGGCATCTATCCCGTTGTGTGCCCAAGAAATCGCTGCAGTGCCAGCAAGTAGCTGCTAGATGGCGCCGTCCGGTTTCAGGGAAGACCAATAATTATTCCCCCCTAAGACATGGCGCAACTCGACAGTGCTGATTTGGCCATGAGGCCATTGCTATGTTCGGTGCGGGCACTCATCCCTCTAGGGCCTAGGGTGCGCCTCTCATAGCTCAAGGACTCTTCTGCTTGGCGCACCTTATATGCAATGTGCAGCGGGTCTGCTGCTGACAATCTTTTGCGTAGGGGAAGAGGGAAAGGACCCTGTTTTGTTATTAGCACCTTAATTCTGTGGCATGCATGACAACAAAAATCACAAAAGAGAATGTATGGAATATAAAAAATAAGCAATGTAAAGAGCTTGGAACTTTAAACTTATATTGTGAACTGTATGGACCTCTTTAAGATATCTTAAATAATTCAATAATTTAAAAAATGTGTCTGGTGAGGAAGGGGTAGTACCCTGTGACTGCTTCCATTTCCAAAGATGAGTTGAAATAACTTGCGGTGGAGACAGCGTAGAAGGTGGGTCATCCTCCAATGGTATTATACTTCCTCACACATGCTTTTAGAGAAGGGACTTCAAACTGAAAGTCGCTTGCATGCAGTCACTTATAAGAGATTTGCTCCAAATGTTTACTTACTTTGCACATGCTTTCAAAGATTCAACTTCAAACTAAGGATGATTACATGCAGCCATGTGTTAGAGATTTGCTCCAAAGCATTTCCTTCCTTCACACATGTTTTCAGAGATGGGACTTCAAACCGTAAGCTAGGATCAATAAAAAAAAGGTAAATATATATGTAGGCGATCAGATCGCCCCATGGTGGTCGGATCACTATGGATGATGAGTCCCTCTTTACTCCAGGACACTGATGGTTGAAGAAGTCCCCTACTCTGCTGTGGGCTCTAGTGCTTCACACCTAATGCGCCAGCAATTGCTCTGCCACCGTAGAGAAGAATAACTATGTAACTATGTAAAAGTTATGAAACGTGCCTAGTTTGCCAGTTACTTCTCGTTGTTTGTGGAAAGTGGAGCCCGCCATTTTAGAATTTTCTTGAGCTCTGTAAGATGATTTGGCCAAAAGTTCAAGAACTACATCAACATCCAATCAAAGCTTCTTTAAACAGATGTATTTTAGTGAGTTTTTGGAGGTTGAGTCCATGCGTTCCTTATTGTATGAGCTGCACAATAAAAGTCCTGAAGGTGAGAGTGAGAAGTGACAAAAGAGAAGAAAATCAGTAGCGAAGCTAAGAGAGACGAGAACAGAGATGTAAGGGGGTGCACTGTTGAGGGCTTTGTAATTAGGGTAATTATTTAAAATTGTATTCTGGAGGCTACGGGAAGCCAGTGGAGTGAATGACAGAGAGGAACTGGAGACATTGAGTGTTGAGTTTGGTAGATGAGTTAAATATGGATTGGAGTGGAGACAGACAAATGAGGTCAGCAAGGAGAGAGTTGCAGTAGTCAAGTCGTGATATGATGAGAGAATGGATTAGAATTTTAATTGTGTCTTGTGAAAGATAGTGACATATTCTGGAGATGTGTTTTGGTGGAGACAACAAGATTTTTTGTGTGATTTTATGTGAGAAATGAAAGAGAGGGCAGGGTCCAATAGAACCCCAAGACATCGGGCCTGGGAGGTGATGGTGGCATTGACAACAATGAGAGATATTTGAGAGTGAAAGATTAGGAGTTCGGTCTTGGACATATTGAGTTTGAGTTGACAGGCGGACATCCAGGAGGATATGCTTGGGAGGCAGTTGGCAACTTGAGCTAGAAGAGAGGGGGTAGATCTGGTGCTGAGAGATAGATCTGAGTGTATTCCCCATAATTTAAGGAATATATTTACCTTGTGTGAGTACTTTCTTTGGTCAGCTGTACTGCCTGACCGTGACCAAGAGTATTCACAGTACTATTGCCAGAATGAATTTGACTGTTTTATTTGTTAACACTTGCAGGATCACTGTAATACCCTAACAAAGCAGCTAGATGTTTTAATTAAGCATTTATCATTCATAAAATTCAGATTCAACTATTTACCTTTTTTTCCCATATTACATTTACATTCAAATATCAGCCTCAGCTGCTGCTGTCCTCTTCCCAGTATAAGTTAATTGGGCTGAAGCCACTTTGTTTTGTAATCAGTGCTGTATTTTCAGGCACAAAGTTAGCTGGAGTCTTGCTATGTTCAAGTGGTTTCCATTGGTAACCAGCTTTGCTGTGAGGGCAGCCTATTTATATTGAGTGGTTTATTATCAGACTGTTCATAAAACATTATAGTTCTCATCCATGCCCGTGGCAGGTCATTTTCAGGGAGCAGCAGACTTTCAGCCCTATTAAATTTGAAGCCCATAGCGGCATTGGCACACCCGCAAAGGCTGCGGGCTTGAAATTTGGCTGTGTTACAGCTATTAAATTGAACCATGGCATGAGTTACAGGCCCGGAGATGCACACCATTCTTGCGCATGTTGGATGTGCGGCCGTGAATATGATCAATTGGTCAAACCTGTAGTTACGGGTTTAGACAGAGCCAACGGCAATAGAGATCATCATCATTACGTCACTGAAAAATGGAGGTTAAATTTCGAAGTCTTACTGGTCTCAATTACGAGTTTCGATTGGATCCGCAGAAATAATGCAATATTGATAAATCTGTAAATATGATATTCTATTACATGCGGGTTCCATTATATGTATTAACACATTGTTTGCTGGGATCGATATAACACGGAAATTAAACATAAAATAAAGAATTTTATATTGCAGATTTGCGAGCTTGAGAATGTTGTGCTATTAATTTTAATACCTAACATCACTTTCTCTTTAATATTAAGTACAGTAGTGTTTGTATACTTGCATCTACAGTGCTATGGACAGGACTTTAACCCCCTTGCGGATCCTCTGTAGTACCCGTTGGCTTTTTTGCTCCATTTGCGGGTTATGGGGTTGAACGCCAGTGGATTTGTAGCAATTTAACATCGATTTTCGAACGTAACAGTTACGGGCTTGATCGATCAAAGATTTGCAGCCGCGGAGTTCCAACTTTGATATCCCGTAGGTTTTTTTCGCACTTAACCCGCAAGTCGTTGGCGGGTTGCTTTACGGGGCCAATTTAAATCCGTTATTCTTGCGGGCTACGTTGAGGCTACGGTTTTACACATTGAGGGAATTTAATAGGGCTGTTTGTCTAGTTGCTGTAGAATAGGGTATGTTCGTAAAAACACACTTATACTTTTATAAATATTTATATGTTAATCTTAGGTGTGGACAAAATAGGCAAAAGGAAAAACTAGGAGGTGTTTGAGTCTGAATTGACCTAGCACAGCATAACACCTAAATACACCCTGACCGTACATGAATTCCTTGTTCTTTTCAATAACTCAACCTATAAAACTATTGAATAAAAACTTCTACATTATATAGGTCCTATTGGTCCTTAATGAGTGCAGTATTTAAAGAAAACACAGAATATTTTCGCTTCTTGGCTGAGAAACGATTTCAGTCGATGCAGATCACTGTTTTTAATTTTCAAGTACATTATTAGAACAGATATTTATAGAACATAGATCCAACCTGGAATGACTATTACACAGTGTATCCTCCATGAGCACCGTCCTAAGATAACTTGACAGGTATTTAGTAAAGAACAGCAATTACGTTTAAAACAATTGAAAAGGACATTTAGAAGATTCTACCATTGTAACAGGGAACACCTGGAAAAAATTAAATCTACGCACACAAATCTAACTGCTGATGGCAGTGCAATTGAATAGGGTTAAAGGTACACATAATTCAACGCAACTTGGACCACATCACAGTAAAGATCTCCTAAAAGCATGTTGAAATACTGTTTGAAATACCTTTGTTTTTCACTGAGAAATAATTTCAAACCAAATCTGTGTTTTCATGTGTATTAGACTGACCACGTGCTGTGCATTACTGCAGCCAATCAGGTTGTGTCATCATTCAAGTCAATGGATAGGACTGCTTATAATTCCAGGATGAAGGGAACAGACCTTTTAAAGGTTTCTTTTTTCTTACGGCAAAAAAAATCAGGTTTCTGCTCTCTTGCTTTTGGAATCTGAGCAATGCAGACCAGCACGGGGGGATGTTCTGCAGCACTGTGTAGTTATCAAAAGGCATGGAATACTGGACTCACCTAAACAGGAAAGCTAGAGGTTTACTAGTCAGTGCAGCGTAAACCCAGTCCTGGGAAAAGTTGCTATCAATCACTACCTTCCCATAGAGAATCACCACAGCATGCACGGCTATCTGTTATTACTCAAGCAACAGCCAGTAGGCAGGATACACTTGTATTTAAATAGAGACTTAAAACTTTAGTTTTTTTTATCTGTTATTAGTGTAATTAAAACAATAGATAATTTGAACATACAATCTTGTTTTCTTTCACTTACAGTGAGGTAAATGGCTCTTGAATTACTTATTTTTGCTAATATCTCTCACAATCCAATTGCCATCCAATTAACACACAATGAATTAGATGCCATTAGAAACCAGCAACATTAAAAATATATTTTTGAAGCACACCATTGTTTAAAATGTGATTATTGTACTTACGTTATTGTGTAAGTATATCAACTATTACATGTTAATTATAGTATTATTTCAGTGATATGTAATGGCTTCTGACTTAAATGTATAGGAGGAGATAAAATTAAGTAAAAGAAGTGATTTTATATATACATTTCTAAGTTCAGCAAAGCACAAATCTGTCAATACCTTTTGGTGATGACAAAAATTGCCCTTAGCCAGTGCTTAATATATAAAGCTACCTAGCAATGCTGAATATATAAAGTATTTTGCAATGATTGATTGCAGCGCTGAAGTTGTCTTTATGTTGCTTAAGGATTTTTAATTTAAAAGTGCAAACGTCTGTTTATGCTGACATCAACTTGGCCCATCACCTAAATGGACTGTAATTCTCTTCCATCTTTGCTTTATTAAAGCTATGAATGGCTAAAATGACCTGAACAGTACCGTAATTTTATTGCATTATCTTGACATTGGCTATTCAAATATTGCAAGCATTTAATGCTTGCTGCTGACACATGAGCTTGGTGGGAAATAAACAGTGATGACTGAGTAATGAAGATATTTCAAACAGCGGTGTTACAGGCGCTGGATCACTGAAAGAAATCTGCATTGTGTTGTAGGTTATTCCATTTCAGGAGTCTTTTCAGCGACATGCTGAGTAAGTCATTGTTAAGATCTCTCAACAGTTCTATGTTGCAGCAGCAAATAGAGATAACACTGCATGAAAGGACAGAAGGAGCAAGCAGATCTCCGAATATTACTTAAAAGAAATACAAAAAAATAATATTAGTTCCTAAGATTTCCAGTAAATTGATATCTTTATGCCTGTTGTCTTATGGTACCAGGTTACTTAATCTCTAATGTCTGCAAGATACAGCACCGGCACACTTATTATTATTACTATTTATTTATAGAGCGCCAACATTTTCCATAGCACTATTTACAAATGAATTAGCAAATGATAAAGGTATTAACAAAGTAGAAATACAAGTACAGGTACTGAGCAATATCCCTCGAGGATCACAGGGACTTTCTTGATTAGCATCAATTGCATTAACCTATTGGAGGGGTTATTTTAATTGTGCGGTGTAATTATTACTTAATGCAAATATGAGACAAATGGGAACTCAGACAACTTGGTGCAAATCCAAAGAGCTTACAATCTAAATGGTAAGGTTTGCATGTGATACAGAAGGTGATAGATGCAAGATGGCAGTGCTTAAAGCAGTAAGGTGATGAAAGTTGGGCAGTGGCGAAGCTAGGGCAAAATAATTTGGGGGCCCCCTTACATATCACTATTTATCCCACAAGGGTAACAAAATAAAGCCCAAATATCTATAGTTGGTCAAATCACCAGTTGGGTAATCAGAATACATTTTTATGAAAAAAATAATGGACCTTTCCTGTATAATGCTACCACGCGAGCGCGTGCGTGCACGGCACTGGAAGCCTCCTGTTGCCGGGTGGGCTTGCGTTCTACGTCCCAATGTACTCCCTAACCCCCTACACCCCTTGCCGGCCCTAACCCTAACCCCCTACACCCCTTGCCGACCCTAACCCTAATCCTAACCCCCTACACGCCTTGCCGGCCCTAACCCCCTACACCAGTTACCGGGCCTAACCCTAAACCTAACCCCCTAATCCTAACCCTAAGCCCCTAACCCTAAATCCTTGCCGGCCCTAACCCTAACCCCCTACACCAGTTACCAGGCCTAACCCTAAACCTAACCCCCTAATCCTAACCCTAAGCCCCTGATCCTAAATCCCTATACCCCTTGTCGGCCCTAACCCTAATCCTAATCCCCTGCACCACTTCCCGGCCCTAAACCTAACCACCTAACCCTAAGCCCCTAGCCCCCTCCACCCCTTGGTAACCCTAACCCTAACCTACTTACCCTTAGTCTAACCCTGACCCCCGAAAACTAAGTCCCTAAGCCCCTAACCCCCTACACCCCTTCTCAACCCTAACCCTGTAAACCTAACCAAAAACCCATAACCATTAACCGGCCACAAAGAGACAACTTCATCAGCGCAGGGCAGGTAGCAGAGGGCCAGATAGCAGAGGGACCCTACCCTGCTGAGGATCCACTGAAAGGGAGGTGGCTGTATGTTGCATTGTAAATTGTGAGAGTGACCTATATTATGATGTAGAGGATGCACTTGTGCATAAAAAGAATGAAGGAGATAATGTTCTTTAAACAGATGCACTTTTAGTGAGATTTTGCAGGTCTATTGGAGCGAGGCAAGGAGTTCCATAGAGTAGGGGGTAGTGAGAGGAGGAAAGAAGAAGGTCATTAGCAAATATCATATCTAATATCCAAAGGTGCAGGCACTTTATGCCTGATGTCTTAAATATACAATACTTACTTGCCAAGCACTTTTGGCCTTGCATATAATTTGGGACAGTGTTGAACTGATTCACTTCTGAAGAATTAATATCTGTAATGACAAAAGTGAGCTAAAAGTCTAATGTCTGCACCATTCAATATAGGACCCCACAAGTAAACTTTAATAAATGCTATAAAAATAGACCAGAATATTTCATGCCTGATTTCCAAAATGTTCTTGGCGAGTTCTTGCCTGATGTCTAAACAATGCAGCACCAGTCTACTTCATATCAGGTGTCTAAACATATAGTACCAGCTGATGTCCAAAGCTATAGTAGGTATTTTACGTCTTACGTCCTAGGAAATGCTCAGTTGGGAGATACCAGTTTGGGGGTATGAGTTAGATCTGAATCTGGACCACAAATTCCCAGTAATCAATCATAAGTAGACGCGATGCTTCCATCTTAGAGTCCTCCAGGCACATCTTTACTAGCAGGTCTGTGGGTAGTGTGGAAGTAGTAGAGATGTTTATGTAAAGAGGGCACAAGCTGGTGTCCTATTCCATGTATGATAAATCAAGCATTACATTCTTACTATTTTGTTGCTAAGAGTTAATGGTTGGGCGTGGATTTTGGCTTTGGCTAATGGTAGATGAAGCTCAAACTTTATTTAAACCATAAATACTTAAATGAAATCATTCATAAATATCTAACTTTATTATTATTACTTACACTAGCGACTTGCCCGTCAAAAAATGACGGCAATGTTATTGTAAGTGAGCTAATGTTGTTTGGTGTGTAATAGTAAAGATATAATACATTAATAAATGAATATACTTTACCTATTTTGAAGCATTGTGTTGAAGAGCTGTGAACCTTGTTTGATGTTGGTGCAGCATTAGTGTTGTGGAGCTGCTCTCTAAGCGTGGTGAATGTGTGCAGTGTAATGCTGTGCGTGCGCAAGACCAAACCGTTCGCGTAGTGTCGTACTTCCGCATTTGCGTTAAATGGCGGTTTATGTGTGTTGTGCGTCTTTGCGTATTGTCCGTTGTTTGTTTGTAGTGGTTTTCAAGTTTTGTGTGGTGTTTTACGTGTGGAGAGTGCTGTAGCCTCGTTTTCGTTTTGTCCGTCGGCCATTTTTTCTCTCGCTTAGCGATTTTATTAGTGTCTAAAGTGTTTTATTTTTATTTAAATGAAGGTGTAACTTGTTTTTTTGAGGTGCTGGATGGTTCCTCTAGCTGTAGGTAAGCTTTTTATGTGTGTGTTGTGTGTATTTATTGTGTTTTAAATGTTTGTATGTCGGCGTGTTGCGTCCGATGTTTGCGAGGTCGTAATGTGTGGTAACGTGTTTCTTAGGTTGTTTGCGTTCCTCGTAAAATTTAGCGAGTGTCGGTATTGGTGTCGTGTTTTTTGAATAGCGACGTGAACTTTGCGAGGGTTTGAGGCCCTTGCCCAGTGACCTCGCCAGCAACTGAGGCCCTTGCCCAGTGACCTCGCTACGCGAGGGCCGCGGCTCGCTACGCGAGCCCGCAAGCGTGAGCAACGGCCCGTACACTCACAACTATATATGTGATTATGCATTGAAATCATAATTACTGTAATCTATTTAATAGTCATTTGTTTGTTATTAATT
Source organism: Discoglossus pictus (assembly GCA_027410445.1). Classification (NCBI taxonomy): domain Eukaryota; kingdom Metazoa; phylum Chordata; class Amphibia; order Anura; family Alytidae; genus Discoglossus; species Discoglossus pictus. The sequence continues at coordinate 36,348,461 of CM050172.1, read as the reverse complement.
TCCTTAATCACCATGTGGAGCACTGTTAATTAGTATAGTAGCGCTCATGGGTAAACAATTATTATTATTGACAATTGTTTATGGTTGAATAAACAATTAATAGAATGATTTACTTACATCTGAAGGAAGATAAGGAAAAACTGCCCACAGTCGTAGACATTGGTTCGTGAGGAGACTTGTTTTAGGTGAAATTGACACGATTTTGATATTGGTTGTATGTGAGAAATAAAAGAGAGGTCGAGATCCAGTAGAACCCAAAGCCATTGGGCCTGGGAGGTGGGAGTGACGATGGGATTGTCAAAAGTGGGAGCTGTAGTATGGGGAGCAAAACAAGTGGGTATGACAAACCGGTGCCATCACATAGCTCACAATACTTTCAAAATAAAGTAACAACAAGATTCCAATTAAATCCTAAAGATCAATGGTTCTGTGGCTAATTAAAAGTATATATAAGTATCCTGAGTTTTAAATCTTTGATTATCAAAAAAATATATGTTATATAGATAAATTCAGTGTATTTACAAAGTTATAGGCAGGAAAGTAATATCCAGCTTTGCACACCCACAGGGAGCTTACGTAACCAAGTATGCAGAGGAACTCACCCAAATACTGAGTTTGACCTTTCTAAGGAAGTATTTGCTGTTGGATGGAATCACATGGTTGGGTGGGGTCTGAGCTCACAACTGAATGAGAGCACAAGGATATAGAGAGAAAGAGACTACATATCCTAGGCTGCTTTGCAACACAGTTACCCCATAGTATGATACAAAAGTATCAGCTAATATATTATTTCTCCTGATTGGCTAAAATGAATTATGAGTTTTATGGTAATATTAGCAGGGATTTTCAGGGGTGTCAACTAACAAAAGCCTGAAAAGATTTAACGAACATCAGGGTGAGTTTGTAAATGTTTATTTTTGTATTTTTTCATGCAAAAATTGTTTGTATACACTACTGATTCTCCTCTATCAGATGCATTCATAATCCAGGAAACTTAGATATGGGAGATTCTCTTTTAAAGTGCTTGGAAGAAAATGTCCACTAGAGGTCAGTCTAAGAACCACTGATGGACAGCATAGCGTAACTGACTAATGTACTGGGTACATGTTTGATTGTAATTTGGATTTGATTACTATATAACTGAGGGAGTCTTACACAGCACAAAGAAGAATGTGTCCTTACAATAAGAGTTCAAAAGGAATTAAAAGAGAGCGCTTTTTATATGATTTAAGAATGAAGGAACATGTAAGGAATATAATGTAATCCTGCCATGACTAGGAAACATATACTAACACCAAACAGATGGTTTAATTTTGTAGTAAAGTACATTAAATGTTTAACATATTCCAAACACTACTATATAAAATATATTGTGTCAAATGAAGCAAAGAGACACAATTTGCTGCCGTGTAATTAAAGGGATATGGGATGCACATTTTCTCTCATTCATTTAAAAGAGTATGTTATAAAAACTAAAAAATATATATATATTCATTTAATATGTACCAGAACTTGTTTAAACTCACTGGAAATTAAGGAAATACCTTTGTGTGAGCACAACTCGAGATCCCATTGGCTGTTAATTATGACTCATACTGCTATATTACTAAACATTGGCTGACAGGGACAAACCCCCAAACAGTTATATATTCATAGCAGTTTATTCTGCTCCAGGAGCTTCCTTTTAAGAAAAGAAACCCACTGTTTTATATTATCAAATGACGTCTGTCAGATACAACAAATAAATCAATGCATTTAATGACCTTTTGTCTGTGATATGATCATCTGTAGACTTTTAATAATGTTTCTCTCTCTCTCTCTCTTTCTATATATATATATATATATATATATATATATATTTATTTATATTTAATTTATAGTGGCGAAAAAAGCGATAGAAGCCTCCATCATACAGTCATACAGTAAATAAATAATACATTTGTGCTCACTGTTTAACATCTAAAAGAAGTTAAAAAACTTGTTTCCTGCTCAGAATTCCGAGAAATACAGTTATTGCACTGCATTATGGGAACCTTTGCAGGTACATGCAAATGTGCCCACAAAGGCTTTTCTCTTTAATCCGAATACCACTGATGAGAGGCAGTAACCTACTAGCTTGTACCTAGTTCATCCTGGGCTTTGCTTAAAGCTGTGTAATACAGCAGGTATGTGCTTAAAAGGAGCCATGCTTAAAATAATATTTGCATGTCCCTGCCCAGGTTCCCAGAATGCAGTGCAATAACTGTATTTCTCTGAATTCTGAGCAGGAAAAAAGCAATTTTTTTCTGCAGTGTAGTGGACCCCTCGCCCCAATGCAGGGCCGGTGCACTGTTATGTGTGTGATGTCATTTGGGGTTCCCTGCACCTGTAAAAATACTGCCGAACCATCCACGCATCCTTCATAAGAAGTCCACAGTAAGGGCGGTTGGTGCTCCGAGTGGCCCTGGGGAAGGACTGGTGCGCTCAGAAGGCACTGGGGGGAGCGGAGGGATCCACTACACTACAATACAGGAAAAAAATAATTACCCCCAAAAAGCGTAAAAAAAATTAGATAGCGATGGGCCCCCAATGTGAGCACAAATGTATTAATATATATATATATATATATATATATATATATATATATATATATATATATATACAGTGGGTTTAAAAAGTCTACACACCCCTGTTAAAATGTCAGGTTTCTGTGCTGTAAAACAAATGAGACAAAGATAAATCATTTCAGAACGTTTTCCACCTTTAATGTGACCTAAAAACTGTACAACTCAATTGAAAAACAAACTGAAATCTTTTAGGTGGAGGGAAGAAAAAATATAAAAATAAAATAATATGGTTGCATAAGTATGCACACCCTTAAACTAATACTTTGTTGAAGCACCTTTTGATTTTATTACAGCACTCAGTCTTTTTGGGTATGAGTCTATCAGCATGGCACATTTTGCCCACTCTTTGCAAAAACCCTCCAAAACTGTCAGATTGCGAGGGCATCTCCTGTGCACAGCCCTCTTCAGATCACCCCACAGATTTTCAATCGGATTCAGGTCTGGGCTCTGGCTGGGCCATTCCAAAACTTTAATCTTCTTCTGGTGAAGCCATTCCTTTGTTGATTTGGATGTATGCTTCGGGTCGTTGTCATGCTGAAAGATGAAGTTCCTCTTCATGTTCAGCTTTCTAGCAGAAGCCTGAAGGTTTTGTGCCAATATTGACTGGAACTGTTCATAATTCCCTCTATCTTAAGTAAGGCCCCAGTTCCAGCTGAAGAAAAACAGCCCCAAAGCATGATGCTGCCACCACCATGCTTCACTGGAGGTATGGTGTTCTTTTGGTGATGTGCAGTGTTGTTTTTGCGCCAAACATGTCTTTTGGAATTATGGCCAAAAAGTTCAACCTTGGTTTCATCAGACCATAACACCTTTTCCCACATGCTTTTGGGAGACTTCAGATGTGTTTTTGCAAAATGTAGCCTGGCTTGGATGTTTTTCTTCGTAAGAAAAGGCTTTCGTCTTGCCACTCTACCCCATAGCCCAGACATATGAAGAATATGGGAGATTGTTGTCATATGTACCACACAGCCAATACTTGCCAGATATTCCTGCAGCTCCTTCAATCTTGCTGTAGGCCTCTTGGTAGCCTCCCAGACCAGTTTTCTTCTCGTCTTTTCATCAATTTTGGAGGGAGCTCCAGTTCTTGGTAATGTCACTGTTGTGCCATATTTTCTCCACTTGATGATGACTGTCTTCACTGTGTTCCATGGTATATCTAATGCCTTGGAAATTCTTTTGTACCCTTCTCCCGACTGGTACCTTTTAACAATGAGATCCCTCTGATGCTTTGGAAGCTCTCTGTGGACCATGGCTTATGCTGTGGGATGCGACTAAAAACATTTCAGGAAAGACCAACTAGAGCAGCTGAACTTTATTTGGGGTTAATGAGAGGCACTTTGAATTATGGCAGGTGTATGCTGACTCCTATTTAACACGATTTGGACTGTGATTGCTTAATTCTGAACACAGCTACATCCCCAGTTATAAGAGGGTGTGCAGACTTATGCAACCACATTATTTTTATTTTTTATTTTTCTTCCCTCCACCTAAAACATTTCTGTTTGCTTTTCAATTGAGTTGTACAGTGTATAGGTCACATTAAAGGTGGAAAAAGTTCTGAAATGATTTATCTTTGTCTCATTTATTTACAGCACAGAAACCTGACATTTTAACAGGGGTATGTAGACTTTTTATATCCACTGTATATATATATATATATATATATATATATATATATATATATATATATATATACAAAATAACACACACATTCAATTAAATCTCAATTCGCTAGGTAGTCATCCATAGGTATCCAAAATATACCATATAAAAAAGAGAGGAAATATATTACTGTAGTATTCTTAATGCAAATTTCAGACTTTAAAGTGACACAGCCAATGTCTCATATAGAAATACATTTAATTACAGCTGGTTGTTATTAAAATGTTTCAGTGAAAGTCAGTCCTTAGGGAGTAGACCTACTATAGTTGCTTCCTTTTTGCTGGCTAAGATAAAAAATGATAGGTGCTAAATAGTTTCATTTTAAGAATGAATATTTAATTTGATTTTTTTTGGTGCCATCTTATTACACAAAGAGCCAGGACTGTGTATATAACTTTATATACGGTAATAGCGAATAACTTAAAGTGTGTTGATTTTTTTTACATTTCTAAAAACACATTCTCCATATGCACTAAGCATTGCAGGGAGATGTCTGAAGTCTGCACTATCCTTTCCCTATTGGGGATATTACCCCCGCAGCTCTTCTCGTGCTTTTGTATAGTGAATCTACCACATTATTCATTCTTGGTTTTTAAAATAGCATAGTGGCAGGGGTGGATCAACCGCCGGTGCTGGTGGTGCAGTGTTGTTTAGTGGATCTTTTTTATTGTGTAGTGGATCCCTCTGATCCCCTCAGGGCTTCCTCAGGGCACCAGCCCATCGTGGGGTCACTCAGAGCACCAGCCGCCCTTACTGTGGACTTCTTAGGAGGGATCCGTGAATTCATTGTTGGTTCAGCCGTATTTTTGCAGGTGCAGGGAACCCCAAATAACATCACACATATAGTGTACCGGCCCATGGGGGTGGAAGGGGGGGGGGGGGAAGGGGGGTCAAGTACACTGCAGGAAAAAAAGTTTAAATACTGTAGACTCTCAGTTAACCAGAACTCAAGCATCCAGAACTCTCAAGCAACCAGAAAAAACAATTGAATAGTGTACTTTAAATCAAAATCAAAATTTACAGGGCTCAACAAATGCCAGGAGCCAGGTTGTCATGTCACACACTGCTTACAGGCACCTAGATATCATCCACTGTACATCTCTGCAATTCAATGTTACCTGGCATGAGTGACCGAGCCAGGGCAGTGTTGGCGTTACATTCCCCGGGATCAGCACTGCACCTTCCTGCCGAACGTACCTGTTTGTAAGTGAGGAGTGAAAGCTGCTGCTGCTAGAACAGCCCTCACTGCCAAATATACTTAGCAGAGCATCTTATGTGCAGCTAATATAGGCCTCTTTTATAGTAACTCTCAAACAACCAGAAACTATATCCGGCATCTACCAACTCCTTATGGGTGCCAGTTAACTGAGAGTCTACTGTACATATTATATATATATATATATATATATATATATATATATATATATATATATATATATATATATATTAAATTGGGACCATCCATTCATTAGTTCTGCCTCTGCATAGACTGCATAGATTCCAATAGACCCAAATTCTCCTTTAAATGTGATATTTTGGGGATATTTGGGGGAGCTTTATTTAAATATGTCCTGCATTTTTATCTGTGAGAACGTGAATCACTTACAAGAGATATAAAAAACAGATTTACAAAGTAAACAATGCTGGGACATCATTTGGAAATTCATCATTTGAGCACGAAAAGTATAAATATTACAATTGCAAGCAAACTGATTGATGACATCATTTCACATATGGATGAAGTTTAAAAAGGAATCATTTGCGGCTGTGCGTTTCGTTTTTGCTCCGTGCCTTGTTTACATCATTATACCACTTGTTCTCTAAATCAACATCTCCTTAGCTGTGTTTCTGTGGATTATGGATGAAAGTAATTAAACCAATACACTGCCAATAACATTAATTCATGCAGTGTTTATTTGCAAGTATTTAGAGTGTGCTGCATATGGCATTTTGAAGGAAAATGCTGTATATTCTAACAAATCCAGAAACATTGTTTTGTTTGCATCATATAAATACACAAACTTTAGCAAAAAGAATAAAAAGACAATAAAGCAACAACATTAGTAAAGTCATGTAAGTAAAACGATAAGATAAATGAATAGTAAGGTTGTATACAAGAAACTTTACAAACACAATTTATTTAAATTTTGTGTAAAATGCATTACATATTAAGAAATCATTTGTTCTAGAAAAGTAAAAAGTGTATCATATATGTGAAAACATTGTATGATGAAAATAAATATCTAAAAAAAAAATCTGAAAAATGAAGAGAATAATTAGGCAAGAAAAGTAAAAAAACAAAAACAATATATATATATATACACATACACATATATATACTGTATATATGTATATATATATATATATATATATATATATATATATATATATATATATATGTATATATATATATATATATATATATATATATATTTTTTTTTTTTTTTTTTTTTTTTTTTTTTTTTATTTATGTTCTCATTGGCTCCCTGTTGGTGGTCCTGTACTTATTTCAACCATTAAAGGATGTTTGATATTCAGTATAAAACTGAAGTTAATCTACATAAACTGCTGCATTATTTACAAATATTATTATACCTATTAATGTATCTATAAAATGTCAATAAATGTTGTGAATGTATTAATTAATTGTAATATTTAGTTTTTTGTTTTGTTTGTTTTGCTTATGTGAAGCTTTCCTGCTGAACTGGTACTGTTGTCTTTCCCCTTTGCAATCCCAATACTTTGCTACAATGTTGTAGCTGCCTCTGATTGGCCGCAACAAATTATGAATTTTAGCAAATTTAGCTTGGGCGTTCCTTCTCTAAATCAACGGCCAGAAAGTTTGCAAACTTTAGGTTAAGTTTATTCATTTGGGGATTTTTTCATGCACAAAGTTATTTACATACACTTCTGCTTCTCCTCTATCAGATGCATTCATAATCCATAAAATGTCTACATCCCTTTAAAACAGGCTGTTTCTAAGTTTTGATCACAATGGCCCTTTAACCAGTTTAGACATTGAACCGACCGTCATAGCCCTTTAATATAAACAGTTACTGTCATAGTTAATTGAATATTACATATCAATAACAGATGATTGCGCTTCAGTGGGGATATAATAAAATAAAACCATCAGGACATATAATGCACATATTTCTGTAATTAATCAGCAAAAAAATGCTGTTTATACTAACTAACCAATAAAACCGTTTAGAAAAAGCTTCAAGGTTTAAGTGATATGAACAGTCATAATTGAGAAGGCATGGCATGTATTTGGATTTATTACTGTACAGCTCTGGGCTTTGTATTTTAGTCACTGTTATAAGAAGATAAAAGACAGCAGTGGGAATGGATAGAGCCTGGTACTAACCATGTCATTGGACTTGACATGCTAAGGGGTTTCAAGCTGGGAAAGGACTTTTGTGCGAGTTAGTCTGCGTTCCCATTCAGTGAGAGAAGACAGGCATTCACCGCACACACCACTCATTCCTACGCTTTGATCAAGAGACCATTGAGAAGCTGCGCTTTACGTCACAATGTTTTTGAGTAGGGATTTAATAGACCTGGCTGGAATGTAATAGGGCGCCTTTGTTTTCTGGTAAACTTGTGTGAATAAATAAAATAGCAGCAGAACAAGAATAAATTGTCAGTAATGTGTTCTGCACAAACAAACGCAATGGCGTGAATGCAACAAGAAAATGTTTAATGGATTTCCTGTTAAATATTGCAACTTAAATATGGGTGCTTTTAATGACCATGGAATAGGAAGAGTGTCTACTGACATGAATATAGTATTATGGATCCTGGTGGCCAAAGGCCAAGCATGGTGCCAAATGGGTTAATCAAATGAAACAAGCAGAGGTGCAGGTCTGGCATATGCAAGTAAAAAAGGGGGGCTAGGGAATTAATCCAAGGTCATCCAAGGGAAAGTAGAAAAAATATATCCAGAGTTTGCAGGTGGCAAGCAGCAATGGATGGTATGAATAGATGGTACCATGGCAGACTGGCACATTACGGAACAAGTGGCAACAAGGCAGGCAGCAATGGATGGTAAGGATAGGTAGCATGATGGCGGGTAGGATAAAGGGATCTACAACAAACTGGCACATTCAGGAATAAGTACTGGCAAGGTAGGCATGTAGGCACGTAGGCAGGCAGCAATGCATGGTATGAATAGCTGGCACCATGGCAGACTGGCACATTACGGAACAAGTGGCAACAAGGCAAGCAGCAATGGATGGTAAGGATAACTGGCACCATGGGTGGGACAAAAGGATCTGCAGCAGACTGGCACATTGAGGAATAAGTAAGTGGCAATGTAGGCACACAGGCAGGCAGCAATGAATGGTATGGATAGGTAGCACGATGGCGGGTAGGATAAAGGGATCTGCAACAAACTGGTACATTCAGGAACAAGTAGTGGCAAGGTAGGCACATAGGCAGATAGCAATGTATGGTATGGATAGGTGGCACCATGGCAGGCATGGTAAAATGATCTGCAGCAGATTGGCACATTCAAGAACAAGTAGTGGCAAGGCAGGCAAATTGGCTGGCAGCAATGCATGATATGGATAGGTGGTACCATAGCAGGCAGGATAAAATAATCTGCATCAGACGGACACATTCAGGAACAAGTAGTGCCAATGTAGGCACAGGCAGGCATCAATGCATGATATGGATAGGTGACACAGTGGCGGGCAGGATAAAAAGATAGCAGGCTCACGGTTTAGAGTTAGGGTTTGAATTTAGGTTTTAGGGTTTGGAGTTGGGTTTTGGGTTAGGTGTTAGAGTTACAATTAGGGTTTGGGTTAGGGTTTAGAGTTAGGGTTAAGGGGTTAGTGGTTAGGTTTAGAGTTAGTGGTTAGGTTAGGGGTTAGAGTACTAGCAGATGATAAGCTTTAACTTAACAAGAAATTCACTAAACTCTTGACTGCACCACCTAGTGTCCGATGGCCGTTACTTCTGTGGGCCAGCTAACAGAAAAGATCCTTTCTTTATTATATACTAAAATAAATATTAACACAAAAAGAGGTTCCCTGAAGATGTAATATATGGAAAAAATGTGTCCGGTTATCAAATTGAATTACCCAGTTACAACGGGTTTATTATTCTGGAAATATTTACCTGACTTGTCAGTAACCAAACTGACATTTGGAAATGAGGGGGTGACCTTTCACAAACGTACAGCCAAACTATAATTGTCATCCTTTTTATTTGTTAAAAATGAAAATTCCTGGAAATAATCAGAGCAAAGTAATTGTGAGCTGTTTAAACTCTGTCTCTAAATTTACTTTGTTACATCATTTTATTGAACTAATACAGTGATATTTCACAGGTTCTTGTATTATAGGACTGGAAGAATAATCCAAATGCAATGAAATATGTTACCCCTTGGGGGAAAGGGGGAGTAAAATATGTTTTGGTAAAATAACCATGATATATAATTCTTTACCCAAAAAATAATAGTGTTTTAAATATTGACTAGTTATATATTTTTCTCTACTGAAAACCATTTGAACCATCTAGATATTTTCCTGGTTTAATATGTCAGTTCTTATTGTATTCTTGGCTTATGTTACAATTCAGAAGACCAGGGTACCCAGGGAATAGTAAAGGGTGTATGTAGTGCAGATAAGGAGTAGGTAAATGAGGCTTGTAATGTATTTTCTCATACTCCACATAGACACTATTCAGTTAAATGGCCATTTACGTCACTGTAAGTGCTCTCCATGGTGTGAAAGAGCACAAGATAACATGTTAAATGATCTGGGTTTTTTTTAAATTACAAAATAGCCCCTTCGCTACCTTGTCATGGTGAAGGGGCTTTTGTACCTCAATGAAGCTGTGAACTATACCAGGTAGGGTCACCCAAAATGGACAGGTCATAGAAGAGAGGTTAGACAAATAGCGATTCGCACCAGTATCTTTGCCAAGAAAACCTTATGGATAGGCATGACCAGACACAAGATGATGTGCTTGGCGTGATTCAGTCCATAGGGTCATGGAGAGTCGAACATGACTGAACGACAAAACATCAACAAATAACAGCTAAAAAAATTACGTTTTTAAGGTATGTTTACATACAAGTCTATTGTGGCCACTCCCTGTTGCATGAGTAATAACAGATAGCCGAGTGTAGTGTGCCCTGTGTGAGTCTATGTGAGGTTATGTTGATAGCAATACATCCCCTGGAATCAGTTTAAACTGAACTGACCAGTTAACCCATAGCTGACCTGTTTAGGTGATTTCAGCATTCCATGCCTGCACAGATAGATTTGATAAGGGTTATTATTTTTACTTTTGATCTCTACACAGACAGCACCGAAGCAGAGCACTACTCTGTGTAGCTCAAATTGTAGAGAGGCAAGAGAGCAAAAACCTGAATTTTCTGCCATAAGAAATGTAAAAATGACAAGGTCTGTTCCCTTCGCAAATGGAAATTTAAGCAGTCTTACCATTGACTTCAATGGGACACACATCCCCGCAACTTGATTGGCTGTGGTAATACCATAGCATGTGGGCAATCCTTTTCACATGTAAATACAGATTTTATTTTATTCGATTTCTCAGTGAAAAATGCAAGCATTTCAAAAATTCAAACAGTTTTTCAACATTGAGATCTTTACTGTTATGTGGTCCAAATTGTGCTGAATTAAGTGTCTCTTTAATCTCTCTCACTTGTTCTAAGCCTTTTCCCTAAACTTGCACATACCTAATGTTTTCTTATTTGTTTCACTTTATATTAGAAAATATTTATATTAAGTAGGAAATCATTAATCCTTTAATAATTGTAACAACATAATTGCATAACCTTTTAAAAAATATTTCGAGACCACAATATTTCTGAAAATATATTGTATATAACAACTTAAAACAAACATCCTTTACTTTAATCCTTTACTTTATTAAACCAAAAAGAGAACAAATCGTTCCCTATTAGTGACACATTATGGCACAGAGAGTGACACTAACAGCGTTTAATTAATCATTTTCCCTGTAATAGACTTGAATTTGAAATATAAAACATATTACCTTGAGTCCTTATTATATAAATTGTTGGTAAATCCAGGTTTTACACATTATAATGCATATAATTATCCAAAGCACAGCTTTCACAAGTGATAACGTGTTACTTTAAGGAAAACTGTAGTCACATATTTAGAGTGGAATCTGGGAATGAGCTTGATTTGAGTATAAACGTGTAACTTTAATTATAATCTTCACATCATTTTCTTCATTTTAGTAATAACGATGTAAGTATGCCCATAAGTCTTGCAGATAGTTTGATTTATCAGATCTATTTGTCTTTATTCTAGTACTGGTCTGGTTTGGTTCTGGATTTGCCCTGTATCTGTTCTTATGGTGTGATCCAGAATGAGCAAAATTAACCCAGAAATTATACATACTCTTTTTAAAAAGATAATAATAATATGGTATAGGTGACTCTATGTTAGTTTTCAGCAGTTTGTTGGCACAAGCCTTATGGTAAGACAGCTCTTAGTCACTATAAGGGAAGATCTGCTATGTTTGTATTCCTTGCGGATGTCACTTAGGAGCTGCGTTACAGTGATATTGAAGGCTACTGTATATTATTAGATACTAGCGAATTGCCCGTCAAAAAATGACGGCAATGAAATTGTAAGTGAGCTAAGGGTGTTTGGTGTATATAATGTGGCTGATTTAGCGTACTTCGTTTTCTATGTCATGCAAGTTTATCCCCCCTTATTTCCCATCCCATGTGTCTCTTTTCCCCCCCTCTCTCACCCCTGTGTCTTTATCTAACCTTTTTTAGCCTTGCGTGCCTCGCACTGATCGCCGTTGGTCTTATTTTGCAAGTCTTGCGTTTTTCTTGTATTTTCCAAGTACTGCGTGCCTGGCATTGTTCTGCTAAGTGTTACGTGTTTCGCCCTCGTTTTGATCCTGTTTGAGAGCATTTCAGTTTTTTCAGCCACCATTTTTTTCCTTGCTTAACCGATTTTCCATGAAAAACGGCAATTGGGGCTCAAATTAGCTTGCAATCTCACTACCAGGCTCCCTGGCTTTCCCCCTGAGCTGTCTGTGAGGTATTACATTTATTTTTTTAATTATTTTTCTTTTTTTGGTGGTCTTTCGAGTTACGTGCTTGAGAAACTATCGTCCGTTAAATTCGTAATTTTTTTAAAGTGTTGCGTGCCTTGCGATCAGCGCTAAAGTCTGACGAACTTCTTCGCTAATCACGGGCATCGGCATGTGCACCTGCAATCTCTTTGCATCCTCTATCGGTGGAGCGTCCTTGGCCAAATTAGAGCTATGACGGGACAGAGGACCCTTTGAGGGCACAATTGCGAGGCCTGCAATGAGCGTATTGTCGTGCAAGCTTTGTAATGAGTGCCTATGGCGCTCATCGCAAGGAGCACAATGAGCTACTTTAGCGTTCATTGCGCATGCGCAAGCCCGTAACTTTTAACATTGCGTGACAAACATTCACAATTACCACCACTCTATATGTGATCTATTTATCTTTATATATATATATATATATATATATATATATATATATATATATATATATATATATATATATATATACAAACACACACACATATAGTTACTTTTATGTATTTATTTTATTAGGAGGTGCTTATATACTTTTATATTGACTAAAATCAAACAAATATTTCCTGCTCAGGTCTACCCTGTGCAGCTCATGAAGACACAGACTGTACTTGCTGTGCTGTGTCTCATACTAACTAATCAGTGACCATTTCCTGCTTAGGTCTACCCTGTGCAGCTGATGAAGACACAGACTGTACTTGCTGTGCTGTGTCTCATACTAACCAATCAGTGACCATCTCTCAGCAATATTCTGCAACATGCTGCTGAGATGCTGTCCCTGATAGGCTAGGACACTACATTGCACTCTACCGAGTCTGTCTGCATATGCTGCAGTGGGCAGACCCTTACAGGGACTATTAGTATGGCTTTAGAAGTTTTAAGCATTTTATAAGGTAAACAGATACACAGGTATATTATAGACCTACTAAAATCCAAGAAACGTCCATATTTCCTTAAGAGGATTTTAAGTAAAACACTAGCATTATCTGTTTATCATATTCTAATCTATTATTTAAAAATATAACTACAGTAAATTTGCTAATGCTGCGTATTTATTGAATTATTTATTGCACCCTAATGGTTAGACTACAATACAACCCTGATAATTACCCCATGTACCCAGGTATTAACAAGTGCCCAGCAGGGTGTCCCATGTGCGTCTTCTCCAGTCCTAGAGCTGGGAACGATTAAACTGTGTTCTATAAGTGTCTGTTATTCAAGTCTTCCTTCTGGATGTTCATTAACTTGATGCATTGACCACTTTCCATCTTTGCAGGATTTCAATAAGTGCTGCTAGTGAGGAAGATCAGTCTGTCATCAGGCCGTCTGTTCCCGGCACGTGATGGGCTCTAACATTCTGCCCTGGAAATATTTTAAGATATATCCAAAATCCTCAATATGCAAGATGCCTCTCTGGTCCAAATGAGGTTGTGAAACAAATGAGTAAAACACCACCATTTATCTTTCATTCTTCTTTACTCATCAATTTGTAACCTGCTTATAATTGCTAAAATGTGACAGAGGTGCACCAAGGAATGACCTCCCCGTAACAACGCGCTTGATGATCATTGCTGATTGCCTTGCACAGATGGCAGGGGGTACTTTGTTTCCGTTAGATTGTTTGCTTTAAGAAGAGTAATGTAAATACCCATTATTCATAGGGAGAGAGCATTATTTATGAACTTGTTTTCCTGCACATAAAGAATAGCAGATGTATGCGTGAAAAGTAATGTTTGATTCTGCCGCACGGCTTGTCACTCGTATAATGACCTTGACTCGGCCGTGCTCTGTGTATACTGTGCTGAATAAGGATGTGGCTACATAGAGTTACTGAACGGAACAAACCTAGATTGGTTAGTGTGTCTGCCAATGGTCCAACATGAAAGGTGGATATATATATATATATATGTGTGTATATCTGTATATAGAGTAAAGATATAGTACATCTGTGATCACATTTGAATGTCTAAAACAAGATTAAAAAACTGCTTCCAGCTCAGAATTCCGGGAAAAACAGTTATTACACTGCATCCTGGGAAGCTGAGCTGGGACATGCAAATGTGCCCACGAATGCATATGTATTTATATACGCATATATATATACATATATATATATATATATATATATATATATATAATTATATACAGTAGACTCTCAGATATCCGGCACCTATGGGGATTGGTAGATGCCGGATAAATATAGTTTCTGGTTGTTTGAGATTCGCTATTAAAATAGGCCTAGATTAGCTGCACATAGGATGCTCTGCTAAGTATATTTGTCAGTGAGGGCTGTTCTAGCAGCAGCAGCTTTCACTCCTCACTTATACACAGGTACGTTCGACTGGAGGGTGCAATGCTGACCCCAGGGAATGTGACGCCAACACTGCCCTGGCTCAGTCACTCGCGCCTGTCTGCTTCCAGGTAAAACTGAATTGCAGAGACGTATAGTGGATGATATCTATGTGTTACTTAGCATTTTGTGGCATGACAACATGGCTCCTGGCATTTGTTGAACCCATTTCATTTTTATTTAAAGTACAGTATTCCATTTTTTTGGTGTTGCTTGAATTCTGGTTAACTGAGAGTCTTCTGTATATATATATATATATATATATATATGTATATATGTGTATGTATATATGTGTATGTATACATATATGTGTATGTATACATATATGTGTATATATATATATGTATGTATATGTATATATATATACATATATATATATATATATATATATATATATATATATATATATATATATATATATATGTATATATATATAAACAGCAATTATTTCACATATGGTGGGCTAAGAGTGATAGAAGCCCTCCACCGTACAAAGTACAGTAGTACAAATAAGGAATAGTACATTAGTGATTCCTCTTGAATGTCTAAAAATAAGTTGATAAAAACGTATTTCCTGCTCAAATTTCTCAGAAACACAGTATATGCACTGCAATCTGGGAAAACTGGGCGGGACATGCAAATGAGGCCACATAATGCACCATCACTCTGTCAATCCAAACCATTTTAAACATGGCTCCTTTAATGCATATGCTTACTGTATTTCACAGTTTTAGACACCTGGTTTGTGAAAAATCCATCCGTTGCTATGTCTAAAACTGTGAAATACAGTAAGCATATGCATTAAAGGAGCCATGTTTAAAATGGTTTGGATTGACAGAGTGATGGTGCATTATGTGGCCTCATTTGCATGTCGCGCCCAGTTTTTCCAGATTGCAGTGCATATACTGTGTTTTTGAGAAATTTGAGCAGGAAATAAGTTTTTATCAACTTATTTTTAGACATTCAAGTGGAATCACTAATGTACTATTCCTTATTTGTACTATATATATATATATACACATCATTAAACTTATGATGGGCAGAAGAGTGATAAAAGCCTGACATCGTACCGAGTATAGTAGTACAGAAAATGAATAGTACATTTATGATTCTATTTGAATGTCTAAAAAAACAAGTTAATAAACATATTTTTTGCTCAAGTATCTCAGAAATACAGTTGATGCACGGCACTCTGGGAAACTGGGTAGGGATATGCAAAGGAGACCACAATGCAATCTCTCTATATAATAACTGTATTTCAGGAATTCTGAGCAGGAAGTATTTTTTTTTTTTTTTTTTTTTTTAGACATTCAAACATCAACAGAAATGTAGTATTTATTTTCAGTACTACAGATTCCATGGGACGGGGTACACCACAGCAATCATTTAGTGTATGGTGAGCAAAAGAGTAAGAGAAAGCTCTCCTCCGTACAGAAAAAGTATAGTACATTTATAAGGCCATGTGATAGACTAAAAGTAAGTTATACATTTCAGATGGCCATATAAATGTACTATCCAATCAGAATCAGCTATATATAATATATTCTTTACATATGCTGGTTTACACAGCTGCTCACATTGTTATTTTGTTAAATAATTCCCAAACATCTGACGTATATCCCAAACTACAATGGGAAAGTTTTATCTAAATGTAGATTGTTCTTATATGCAAAGTTTAATTATATGATTTATTACTGCAACTGACATTGTCAAGAATGTAATGTGATTGGTTAGAAAGGCCAAGTGCCAATCAAAATACAGCTGTGTTTCCTGTATGTGTCAGTTTGCTTTATTTCTTTTTTCCCAAGTTCATCACCTGACGGCTTAAATATTCACTGGAGCACTAAAAGACAAACTGGATTCAGTTTCTCTTAAATAGCAACTTAAGTTTAGTCAGCAACTCCACTTTGTTGTTCGTTTTATTCGTTCAGTCGTGTCTGACTCTCCATGACCTGATGGTCGTGCTTATCCATAAGGCTTTTATCGCAAACATACTGGAGTGGGTTGACAGTTGCTTCTCCAGTGGACCGTGATTTAGCTGACCTCTCTGCTATGACCTGCCCAACTTGGGTGACCCTATATGATTTAGATCATAGCTAAAGCTATGTAAATATATATAGGGTCATTTTCATGGGGATGTCACCCTATTGGTTCATTTGAAATTCAGGATGCAAGTTGATATTAAACTTAAAGAGGCTTATGATATGTGATTGTAGGCACTGTGCAAGGATCAGCATGAACTATGGTTCTCCCATCTGTATGCAAGATGGTGGGTGAGAATAGACTAAATGTGGTATGACGAATTACAATTCTCTTATTTAGTAGGGCACGTTTTTCTGGCACGTTTATTGAGGAAGACCAATACAGGAGTCTTTAAAGGCATATCTAAGTTTCTTGGATTGTTAATGCATCTGCTAGAGAAGAATCAGTAATGTATAAAAAATATTTTTGCCCAAAAAAATTCCAAACATTTACAAACTCACCCTGATGTTTGCTAAATCTCTTGAGTTTGTAAGCAGTTTCTTTTCAAAGTTAACACCCCTTTAGTACCCTGTTAAAATTGGCCTAAAAGTCATAATTTGTTTTGGCCAATCACAGGCACCTAATAATTTGTAACCATCTGTAAAGCTTGTTTGTGCACCAAAGAATCATGGGATGTGTAGTCCTGTATTCACCCGGGAATAGGAAGTAAGGAGGAGTCAGACACTGTTGTGTAGATCTGTGCATTGAGCTGCTGCTGGCTTGAAAGGTAGTAAAGAGTTAAAATCAATACCAAAATGCAGTGTTTCTATTGGTAGGTACACTGCCCCTATGTAAGCAGCTCTGGGGGTGTGGAAAACAAGTTTTATTTTTAAATAAAATAAATCGGTATGTGTATAGAATGAATCAATGTATTGTGTGTTTCTAATACAAGCAGCTTGTGTTAGATTAGAAAAGGGTAAAATCAGGGGATATACCTTTAATACTTTTTGAAGTTGTACTAGAAGCTTAGCCAGTGTTACAAAAATATATAAAGCAAAACAAAGAAAAGAAAACAACAGGCCTAGCTGCCACTGGAGCATTATCTTTTACTTCAAGAAAGTTCCCTTGCTAAACAGATTCGCATCCAGCTAATTCTGGGTTGAGCAAAACAAAAATAACAGTCCATTTTTTTCACATTCACTGGCCTGTATTCTTCAGAACTCCAGCCTTTCACTTTGCTTGCAGATTGCTCATCAGCTACCAAGCAACTGTCTATGTGACTTTCTCCAGCTCTAAGCAGCACACTTCTCTTAGTATACACATAGCCACAGAGGAAACTGCCACAGGGGTGAAACAGCCTTTAGGCTTTTTGTAAAACAAGCTACTGTAGCAAGTTCAGGTATTATGGATACAATAGATATACTTGTGGGGTTCCCGAGAGGGCGTTAGGAAAGGCTAAGCAATGCCAATCCTAAATGTTACAGCCTGCAAAAAATGTATTTATGTGTTGAAAACTGACAGCATGATACTATATGTGTAGACAAATTCTCTGATTTTAACCGATTTCCCCCTTTTTTTGCAATGAAAGGACTTTCAAAAACATACATCTAATTTTTCTGTTTCCTTCTATTTACAGTAGGACATTTAATAAGCTTTGTGGCTTCTGTTAGAGAGCCTTCCAGGCAGGAGGATTCACCGAGATCATAGGACTTATCTTCAATGCCATCCCTTGCCATAGGCTCCCTCCTTCTGCCATTTTTCTTTTGAGTTTGGATGTCTGTTTGGCGTTAAAGTCCAAAATGTAATTGTATTTTTAAGGTATATATTTTTATAAGCACTGTGGTTTAAATTTAAATTAAATTGAAAAAGGTGATGTTTTAGGTTTCACTTTTGTTTCTTCAGATAGTTTATATAGACTGGTGCTAAGCACCTAACAATAGGAACATATTTGCTCTTTTTCTCCATCTGCAATCAACAGCACACTACTCTTGCCCCAAATAAACTCTGTAAATATCAGACCACCTGATATCATGCAAAGTCCACTCAGCAGCCTTACAGTTCTTGCAGGCCTCAAGCAAAGCCTGCAGGCCTCAAACAAAGTCTGTCTTTCACACTGCAGTCCAGCAGTGCATAAACGACCCCACCCATTTCTAATCTCCAGTCTTTTGAAAGCTTGTGATCAGGTGGATTTGGTTAACATGCTCCAGTAGTTAACTCTTTCAGACGTCCTGGGAAAAAAACGCATTTAATAATATGTAGCTTATACAATTCTCTGGGAGCACTCTGTCATGGTGGTAAAGCAAAAACAATAATAGGGGTGTGGAATGAGGTCAAAGATGAGTTGGTTAAAATGTGAGTATGTGTGCAGGACTGGCTTTCATATAAAGTTGTGCTGTAACCATTGTCATGCTGGAAAGTCCAAGAGCGTCCCATGCGCAGCCTTAATGCAGAAGAATGCAAATTCTGACTGAATTTTCTGATTGAATCCCCATACATTGCAACAATGTTGTAGCTGCCTCTGATTGGCCACAATGAATCATGAATTGTATGCTAATTTAGCTTGCATGTTGAGGGGGATTCCTTCTCAAAATCAGCTGTCTGAAAACTGAAGACTTTTTTTCAAACTTTATGGTAAATGTATTAATCTTTATTTTGGGATTTTTTCATGCAAAAAAAAATGTTTGTCTAATCTACTGCATTCATAATCCACATACCTTTAATTTCCTTTTTATTTGTCCTCTAAGCGCATGCTTAGTTTTCGTATTTATTCTAGCCAGTGCTTTGTCACTCTGCGAGCACATATAAAACTTGACGTCCACCCATGACATATTTGTTGAATGATGACTTTGAAAACAAAAGTTTGAACATAGCATGAGAGACCTCTCAACTTTCCGAAGTCCTTTGTGTAATTATATTACTAAATACAAGTGACAGATGGCTTTGTCCAGCTGGAGTATACCATCCAATGTCATGTCTGCAGATGTTTCACATGTGTACAAGAAATAGATGTAAGTATTATTTATTGTAGAAGAACAATAATCAGAGGAGGCTACAAGAGGCAGAACAAGTCGTCCCGCGGCTAAATGCGATGACGCTGGTACCTTTGAACTGACAAGAGGCTGTAAACAGGAAATAAGAGAGAAAGGGGAAAAAACCCAACCGTTTATTGTAGATTTGAGGTCTGGTCCAAATGTAACCACACGCATGCATGGGAGGTTTAGTGCATGTATACCCAATGGGCTGGGGTAAATTCCCACGCATTGCAATGCTTCTCCAGTGTGACTAAATGATCATTTCCAGAACATGGCTGAAGATTAACCTCTTCAGCAAATTTCTAATATCATAGCCCTGAAAGGGTCACAAAAATATAAGATAAAAAGAAACGCCTTAAAATAATTTAGCATTATTGCAAATATTTGAATTGTAAGTAGCACATACATATACAAAGTATATAATGATCTCATACAATTATAAAGAATAAAAAATAGTGGACATGATTTGCTAAAGCGGACATATTGGAGAACCATTGGAAAACCTCTCCATTATTTTGTTATCTTATGTACTTATTTTTTATAAGAGTTCTCCAAAACCTCGCCCTTTAGTACACATGGCCCACTGTTTAACTGGAATATAAGATGCTGACTATTTAAGATTATATTTGTTGTTGTTTAGTAGTTCAGTCGTGTCCAACTTGCTATTGACTACACTACGTCAGGCACATCTTGTGTCTGGTTGTGCTTATCCATACGTTTTTTTTTTTGGCACAGATACTGTAGTGTGTTGCCAGTTCGTTCTCTAGTGGATGGCGATTTGTCTGACTTCTCTGCCCATCTGGGATGACCCTACATGGTATAGCTCACAGCCTCATTGAGGTACCCCAGCCCCTTCACCATGACAAAGTAGCGATCCAGATGGGGAAGACTATGTTATTCTAGTAAAAAAAGGGAGTTTTATATGCCAGAAAGAAATAGTAGTTTTGCTTTTCAAATTTCCTCAAAACTGATTTTAAATATACTACTCATTGAGAGAAAAGCTGCCAAATAAATTATGTAAGATAAAGATAAGACAAGGCACAAGATGCCAAGCTTGGCTAAATGGCGGAATCACAAATAATATCTGATTTATTCATGGTGCAGGGATTAGCTGTAACCCAAATGGCAGAAAGTGAGGACATTTTTAGTATGAATAAAGTAGAAATCTGCTTTATTTGTTTATTATGAAAATCATGGGTGTTTTCCCCAAACTGGAAACATTTTTAGTTAGGTTGTTCTCCATGATCTGAAATGTAATTTTTAGTCTGGGACACTTCAGTGGTTATAAATGTCATGATAACTGTGTGGACTTCTCACAGGTTGTTGTTTCTTACTTCACTTCAGTGGGCAGGATGTACTAAAGATTGATGTGATGGACAGAGAGTAGCAATGAGCCTTGCCATGAATCACTATATATATATATATATATATATATATTTATTTATATATATATATATATATATATATATATTTACTAGCGAATTGCCCGTCAAAAAATGACGGCAATGAAATTGTAAGGTAGCTAATGCTGTTTGGTGTATAATAATGAAATATGTAAAACATTACTAAATGAATATACTGTACCTATTTTGAAGCATTGTGATGAAGAGCTGGCAATCTGTGTTGATGTTGCTGCAGCATTAGTGGTGTGTAGCTGCTGTGTAAGCATGCTGAATGTGTGCACTGTGTGGTATGAATATCCGTAGGTGGTTTGTGGCGTTTTGCGAGTTTCTTGTGGTGTTTTGCGAGTTTCTTGTGGTGTTTTGCGAGTTTAGAGTGCTGTAGCCTCGTTTTCGTTTTGTTCGGCGGCCATTTTTTCTGTCGCTTAGATTTTTTTTTAGTCTGAAAACTCTTTTATTTGGAGTAAAATCGAGGTCTAAGTTGCATTTTTGAGGTCCTGGGTGCTCCCTCTTGATGTAGGTAAGGTTTTTATGTATGTGCTGTGTGTATGTATTGTGTTTTAAATGTTTGTATGTCGGCGTGTTGCGTCCGATGTTTGCGAGGTCGTAATGTGTTATAACGTGTTTCGTAGGTTGTTTGCGTTCCTCGTAAAATGTAGCGAGTGTCGTAATTTGTGTGTCGTGTTTTTTGAGTAGCGACGTGAAGTTTGCGAGGGTTTGAGGCCCTTGCCCAGTGACCTCGCCAGCAACTGAGGCCCTCGCTTCGCGAGGGGCCTCAGTTGCTGGCATGGAGCGCCTTCGGCGCTCCATGCCAGCAACTGAGGCCCTTGCCCAGTGACCTCGCCAGCAACTGAGGCCCTCGCTTCGCGAGGGGCCTCAGTTGCTGGCATGGAGCGCCTTTGGCGCTCCATGCCAGCAACTGAGGCCCTTGCCCAGTGACCTCGCTACGCGAGGGCCGCGGCTCGCTACGCGAGGGCCGCGGGCTCGCTACGCGAGCCCGCAAGCGTGAGCAACGACCCGTACGCTCACAACTATATATGTGATATTTATGCCGTCAGCCTTCAATTGATTCGCCGATTACGCTTTCATATACACATTCCATCAGTCCTAAATCAGCCTTCACTAAACATACTTTCCACCACCCCTCGCTATGCTTCACCGCTCATGTTGTAGTCGCTGCTTATCCCGGTCTAAATCAGCTGTCCTTGCCCTTGCCAAGGCCCTCTGGCCCTCTAAGTAGGCCGGATATCTGGTAGCCCCCGGCACATATCAGCTACCTCTCGCCACATTATTCCACTTGTCCCAAAGGGCATTACATAGCTGGAGAGCAATGGTTCCTAATCGCTAGCCCGACTGTTCGACTGTTGAGAGAGAGCCCCACCCACAAGTACCAGGTATTTATTATACCTGGACAATTCTGGTTGGGTCCCTGTCTCTAGCTCCGCCTCTTCCATGGGAGGGGCCTTATTTAACCCTACATAAGGACTTCCTGTCCTTATCTCCTTTGCACACCTCAGCCGCGGGGCGTAGAGGCTGCAATGAGTGCCAAAAGCCTTGCACGCAGGCCTCGCACGAAAGACCTTAAAAATTATAGGGGCTGCAATGAGCTCCGAAGGCGCTCATTGCAGGGCACGCAAGAAGCACAGAAAGCGTTCAACCGCCAAAACTAGCCAAATAATAAAAAAATTATAATAACACACTCACACAGCACAAGGAGAGCCATTAAGCCTGTGAGAGAGGTTGCAAGCTAATTTGAACCATATTTGGTGTTTTTCGTTGATCGAAAATCGGCTAAGCGAGAAAAAAATGGCAGACGAAAAAACTAAAAAATTCTCAAAACGAGGCCGAAGCCATTAACACTTACCCAAACATTAGAAAATACTTGATGCCAAGCCAGTAACACTTACACGAACAACACCAAGCACGCTGCACTTAGAAAATACACAATGCAAAAGGCAGGAACACTTACAGGAACAACGCCAGGCATGCAGGACTTTGAAAATAAAACCAACAGCAGTCAGAGCGCACCATGCAAATATTCAGAGACACAGAGGAGAAAGACACAGGGAAGGGACAGGGGAGAGATGGTGGAAAGAGACACATGCCATTCCCAAGCACAAAACTTGCAGGTTGCCGAGGCCTGCAATGAGTGGTGAAGCTAGCTCCTTTGCGATAAGGCCCGTAAAGTAGACGGGAGGAGAGGCTCGCGATGAGCACTGAAGATGCTCAGAAGGGGCAGAACATCGCACTGTCTGGCAAACAGCATTGCCAGGCTTCAAATTAGGGAGAGGAGAAATGAGACACAAGGGAGGAAGTAGAAAGGGGGAGAGACTTGCAATGAGCGCCAAAGGCTAGCACTGGGCTAGCGATGAGTGCCGAAAGGGGCTCACATTGGGTGGCAAACAGCATTTTTGACAGGCAAGTAGCTAGTGTTGTAATAATAATTTGGCTGTAGATACTGCACATAAAGAAGAGTTTTGCTGTAATTTAAATGCTATTACATTGGGTACAGACTTTGCTATGATGTAACTATAGGTCAGTGCTGGTAAAGTCTACTGCCCATCAATATTCATATCCTAATAATGAGGAAATCTGAGTATATACGGTGCAGCAGCTTTCTGAGAAGCAAACTTTATGACCACATTTGTCACCATCACATCAATCTTAGTGCATCCTGTCTCTAATGGCTATAACGATGGAGAAGTGCAATGAACGGTATGTGCTTAAAGCATCTGAGTTAAACATAGTTTCCTTTCATAATTATGTAGTTTTAGTAAGTTTAAGTAATTATGCAAAGTGTTTTAATATTACATGTATCAAGTGTTGAATGATTTTAGGTTCCACTTAAGCACAGAAATAGTTAATCCCCATGACATACATTTTCCTTTTCTGGGAGGCAGCAGACATGTGACCCACATCCTGCCATTCCAAATCTGCCACAGCAACCACAGAATACAGTGTACACGGCTAGACCCAAAACTGGGGGCTATGTCCTGCTTGCTAATGGAATACCCTCCCCTGTATGGGAGTCATTTCACCCTTAATTTGGGTGAGAAGCTCTAAACCAGATAAGGTCATATATACTGATGACGTAAACCTTGGATGACTCTTGGAGATATAAAATCTTATAACACAGTAACGGGCAGGTTCTCAAAGACTTCCAAGTAATGTCTTGCTTTTGTACATCCAGCCTTTAGTGTTACATTTTCAGAAACCCTCAACTTGAATGGTCAATAGTAGGAGAAAAGGGCAAATCTGAAATATAATAGGCATTCTGTCTAAATACTATTTCATGATTGGTTTATTGTGCCATTTTTTTTTCAAAGTGTATAAAATAAAACTTCTATTGGATCTTTCCTGTTGGGTGGCCAGGAGCAATTTCGGTAGCAGAGCGGTGAGGGACTGGTAGATGGCGGTGTGGACATTTCAAACAATTTCTAAACTTAAACTGTTACACTAACCCTAACACCAAACACCTAACCATTACCCTAATCCTAACGCCCAGCCCTTACCCTTACACCTAACCTTTACCCTAACCCTATAAAATTGAGTTAAATTTCAGATGAAAGTCACTGAGATGAGCAGTAAAATCTCGGCAGCACCATCTAGCAGCTGCTGGCCACCAATACTAGTGGCCACCCAATAGGAAAGGTCCATTTTATTCATATGAAATAGTGCTTTTGGAACTCCAAGGTTCATTGGGACCTTCTGATGATTTTTTGAGATCAGTACAACACCAAACCTTCTTTCTATAAACTAATCCAACTAAATAATTTTAGTGTCAAGTTTTAGAGATACCGTAGTTGTGTAGATTGTATGCTCTTATGTGTACCTTAAAGGCATGTCTAAGTGACCTGGATTATGAATGCATCTGAGTTGACACTCCTGAAAATCCCTGCTAAAATTAGCATTAAAATTCATAATTTGTTTTGGCCAATCAGTAGAAAGCAGAGGTTAGCCCATACATTTGCATTAAACTCTGGGGTTCCTGTGTTGCAAAATATCCTGGGATATGTAATCTCTCTCTCTATCCTTGTGCTCTGATTCAGCTGTAAGTTCAGACCCCACCCAACCATGTGATTCCACCCTGGAGCACATACTTCCTGTGGTATCTACCAGAAAGGTCAAACTCTGTGCCTGGCTGATTTCCTGTGTGTACTTGGTTATGTAAGCTTCCTTTTGGTGTGCAAAGCTGGATTTTACTTTTCTGTCTAACTTTGTAAGTACACTGAACTTATCTATATAATAGATATTTTTCTGATAATCACTGCCTGTTTCTTACCAAACATTTGAAACCCAGGAAACTTATGTATACCTTAAAATTATTTTCTATTTACTGTGGTGCTAACAGAGTGAGTATCTCCAATAAAGACGTAATTACAAAAGAACTCCAGACTAAAACTAATAAAAGTTCCCTTTAATAATCCTCAAGTAAATTTAAGTTGCATTAAATATGATATTATAATATTAATTGTTGAGTGTGTCCACACATTAGGTAGCACTACCTTATTAGTAATTTATGCAAATTTATAGATATGTGACAGGATATTACATACTGTAGTTTTTGGTTACAGCATATTTCATTATTTTTTATATTAAAATATAATTTATGAATATATATTTATGTTTTATAAACTACGTAATATAATTTAAAATCGCACATTGCATGGGTTTCCGCAAAGGAGGGAAGGGATGATAAACTACTGACTGAAATTAGAACTGCTCTGAAGGGAATCATATTAAAAGGAAGTGGTAGAAGAAAGGCTTATGTTAAAGTTAGGAAAAGGCTGACTAAGAATAATTGCAGACAGGGTAAATGATACGTGGACTTCCTACCGTGGTAAAAAAGTATCATAATTAGTGAGCAAACGAAGGGACGGGCCTCCTTGTGGTGCAAGAAGCCTCCAGTCCTCAAAGGTAAGGAGTGTGAGCCAGCATTAGCCTTGTTAATTGCAGTATGGATAGTAGGATAGGGATTTCAAAGCATATTAGGTGGAGGTGGGCAGAGGTTGGCACATGGGACAAGAGTGCAACTATTTTCATTAAAGGAAACTTTTTGCTCATAGTTACAGAATACATACAAGCCCAAACATAAGACCATCTTGGGTGTAAAAGGACTCCCAGTGTTCTTAACAAGCTATGAAAAAGGGAAGAATGGAAGATGTATTTACAGTTGCACATGTTCTTATTTTAACAAATATGTATGTTAGTAGTTTGTGCAACGTAAATGTCAAGCTAATTAACTTTAATCCACCATTTTTATCAAAAGGCACCCATCACCTCTCTGAAAATGTTACATAGTTATGTAGTAATTGAGGTTGAAAAGACTTTTAGTCCATCAAGTCCAACCCTTTTACATCAACTCTGATCTGCAATATGCGGATTAGTTGTTAACTGTAATTTGATCCAGAGGAAGAAAACAGAAAAATCCCCAAGTGAACTTTGCCAATTGTGTTAAAAAACAATAAAGGAATAAAACCTAAAGAATATTGTATCAAAATAAAAAAAAATAAGATTCTTTCCAGACCCCAGATACTGGCGATTGGATTACTCCCTGGATCAACACTCCCTCTCTGATTATACAGGATAACCCTGAATGTGTTTTTTATTTAAAAATATATCCAATTCCTTTTTTAACGTTATCAATCTAATCCGCTGTCACTACCTCCTTTGGTAGAGAATTCCACAGATTAACCCCATTACTGTGAAGAACCGTTTCCTTTCTTGATTACGATGCTATTCAATTGAACAAGCCTGTAAGTTACGAGGCGACAGCCTACTCCGTAAACCGCGCACTGGTTTGTAACAGTTAAGGGTGGGAGCATGATCAATTAAGCAAGCCCGTAACCTCCCATTTCAAAACAGCCAATAGAAAATGAGATTGCCATCATTACAGCAGTAAAACATAGAGGTTACATGTCAATCAATTAGGATTGGGGGTCCGATAAGCGATGGGACTCGCAAACCCCCAAATAAAACTAATAAAAATGTATGCCAATACTGTTCTAATCCATGTGGGTGGCCTAATATGTATTAACTCACTGATTCCCGAGATTGATATAACACCGAAATTACACCTAAAAAAAATATGATTTTTATTGCCGACTTGTGAACAATTAATTCTAATGTCTTTAATCGTGTTCCCTGTTATTTACAGTGCAGTAGTGATTTTATATTTGCATTTACAGTGCTGTGGACAGGGTTTAAACCCTCTTGCAAGTCCTCTCTCGCACTCGTAGGCTTTTCTCCTTCATTTGCCGTTTACAGGTGTGAGAACATTTGCGGGCTTGAGGAATTATAGAAATTGAATAGCGATTTGGGATTTTAGCGCTCGTAACTCTTGCGGACGGGAAAGATCAAAGGCTTCGGGAGGCTGTAAGTTCCTGGGTTTAACCATCGCAAAGTTTTCAAGCCCATAAACCGTAAACCATTTGGAGCCCGCAAAGACGCCAATAAAATTGCAAATGAACTTACGGCCTCAGTAACTTACAATTGCTCAATTAAATCGGGCGCTTGTATTCCAAAGTCACAGAATATTTCCTGTGGAATATTTCTTGTAATTCTCAAAGATCTCCCCAGACATCATTGTAATGTATGTAATATAAAACATAAATAGCTGGAAATTGTATAAATTGTATGATCCCCCTCTGTTGTGGTGAAGGAGATTGTGTACTTCAATGAAGCTGTGAGCTATACCATGTAAGGTCATCCAAGATCTGCTGAGAGGCCAGACAAATCGCCGTCCACTGGAGAAGGAACTGGCAACCCACTCCAGCAGGGGCATAGGAACTGAGGGGGACGGGGGAACAAATCCTTCCTAGATTATATGAACAAGGGACACAAAAATATCAAAAGTAAACTTAATCATGCATTACCAGATTTGGCCACCAGGAAGGTTTTGACACATAATATATATATATATATATATATATATATATATATATATATATATTTCTAATCTACTTATTTGTTTGTTGGTTTTGCGCTAAAAATCAAATTCATTTTTTCATACTACATGGATTCCCCTTTTTTATCTGGATTTGCTGCTTCTTGTGTAGTCCAGTTGCATCCCTTGCTAAATCGTTATACAAGAACCTCACTGTAATTATGCCTGTTTTTTTTACTCCAATTTAAAAGCCGTGCAATTTAATAAATAACACTGATGATCTTCCAAGATGACTTGTGAGTTGGTATTAGTTTTTATAAATGTGCTGCCGCTAAGACTATAGTGACTAAAAGGTGCCCGGGGTGTCATTTGCTGCCTGACCTCATCAATATTTTATTACTGGTACTTATAGTTTCTTATTGATTTCTCAGCAGCTCCTGTTTGGCATTACTTAGTCGTGTACACATTACCAGCAACACCTTTTCCTGCACAGTCTGGATATCAATCTATATATGGGAGTCAGGAACAAGATTAAAACACATTTAGGAAAAGAAGTTTATTGATTTATATCCCATTGGCCAAAGAACATGGAACCGGAGTGTTTAATTCATTCATTTCAGTTTAATCACTAGATTAAAAACCTGTTAGCTGGATACATATATATATATACAATAAAAAAACAAAAATGGGATTGTTACTTTCCACATAACGTTGTAAGTAATTAATACAATCAAAATCATGTGTGTATTTATTTACTGTAATCTAAAATACAATTTTGTAGCTAATGTTTAATTAATGGCAATGGTTTTGTTAAAAAATATATATAATAAATCAGAAGTGAAATGTTTACAGTGTTGCTAGTCTTTAAGACAACTATCAACCTTATCAACTATGTAAGCCATGGCGATAAAGCATTTTGGCTGTATCCAACTTCTTCTTTAGTCGTTCAGTTGTGTCTGACTCTCAGTGACCCTATGGACTGCCCATGCTGGGCACATCTGTCAGCAATTGTCATTTAAACAAACTCAATAAAATAAACTCTCAATTAAAAAATAAAATAATAAAGGTGTTTGAATAGAGACTATTTGATCTTCTGCTCACGTGTTCCAAAAATCTATTTAATAAAGTTTAAGTCAATGTTTTGTGGTTTGCTCCTGCTGGGGATGGTGGGATTGGTGTCAATTTACAGTGGGAAGAGTTTTGGGAATAATTATATGGAGCACATGTCCATATATTATAGTGATATTTATGGACATGCTGGAGAGGAAGCACCAAAAAACATGTAAACTTAATTTCTTTCTAAAATGTGTGGTGTTAATTACTACATTAATGCTGGTTTCAATGTGTTTGATGAGGTTTTAGAACATCATCACAGGAAATATAAGTTTCTCGTGACATGGGGTCAGAGGCGTAGCAAGTGTGGGGCGCGGGAGGAGCAGCTCCCCGGGCGGCACCTCTTTAAGGGTGGCCCAGGGCAGTGGCACTCCTGTGCCATTCTCTCAGGCTCCTGCAGACCCGCAGGAAGACTGAGGTAAAATGGTGGGAGAGGGGGGGGAGACATGGGAGGGACAAGGATGGGAGAGACAGAAGGGGGATAGAATGAGAGAGACAGAGGGGGAGAGGCACATAGGGGAGAGACAGAGCATGGGAGAGACAGAGGGGGGAGAAGATGGGAGCGGGGAGAGGAAGGGAGAGACAGAGGGGGGAGAGGAAGGGAGAGACAGAGGGGGGAGAGGATGGGAGAGACAAGGGGAGAGAGAGAATTGTGGGAGAGACAAGGGGGAAAAGGAAGAGATGAGGGGGATAGAGGGAGGTGCAGAAGGAGTGAGAGAGGGAGAGACAGAAGGTAGAGATGAAAGAGGAGGGAGAGAAAAGAGAGGAAAGAAGGGAGAGTATGAGGCAGAAGAGGGCGAGATGGTGAGGCAGAAGGGAGTGGGAGAGAAGGAAAAAAGAGAGAGAGGAGGGAGAGAGAGAGACATGCACATAGAGAGACAGGGAGGGAGAGGGAGGAAGGGAGAGAGAGGGAGGAAGGGAAAGAGAGAGTTAAATAGGGAGAGATAGGCCAGTGAGCCTCACATCTGTAGCAGGAAAACTTTTAGAAGGGTTAATAAGGGACAGAGTACAAGAATATTTCTATTTAAACAAGATCATAAGTAGCAGTCAACACGGATTTATGAGGGATAGGTCATGTCAGACCAATCTAATTAGTTTCTATGAGGAAGTTAGTAGGAACTTGGATCAGGGCAAATCAGTGGATGTAGTCTTTTTAGATTTTTCAAAGGCTATTGATACAGTGCCTCATGGGAGACTTTTGAGCAAACTACAGGATACAGGAATTGCAGTAAATAACTGCTCATGGATCGAGAGCTGGCTAAAAGACAGGAAGCAAAGGGTTGTTGTAAATGGAATATACTCCGATTGGACTAATGTGGTAAGTGGGGTTCCTCAAGGTTCAGTATTAGGTCCTCTCCTTTTTAACATATTTATTAATGACGTAGAAGTAGGACTCGAAAGTAGTGTCTCCATTTTTGCTGATGACACTAAGTTGTGCAAGGTAATTAAATCAGATAATGATTTAAAATTAAAATTAAAATAAAATTTGCAAAAAATTAGAGAAATGGACGGCTAAATGGCAGATGAGATTTAATACAAATAAATGTAAGGTTATGCATTTGGGAAGGAAAAATAGCCATGCAATTTATAATCTTAATGGAGCAAATCTAGGGGTATTAGATATTGAAAGGGATTTGGGAGTGCTTGTGGACAACCCCCTAGGTAACAGGGCTCAATGCCAAGCAGCAGCTGCAAAGGCAAGTAAAATATTAGCATGTATTAAGAAGGGTATAGAAGCAAGGGAAGCAGATATAATTCTACCACTATACAAATCCCTCATTTGGAATATGGAGTACAATTTTGGGCACCACTTCATAAAAAGGACATTTTAGAGCTGGAAAAAGTACAGAGAAGGGCAACAAAACTAATAAGAGGAATGGAGGGGCTAAGTTATGAAGAAAGACTATCCAAATTAAATGCATTTTCGCTAGAAAAAAGGCATATGGTTACCTTATATAAATACATCCAGGGTCAATATAAGGCTTTATCAAGTGAACTTTTTGTAGCAAGAGATTTTCAACTGACAAGAGGACACCCTTTGGGGTTAGAGGAAAAAAGATTTCACCTTAAACAAAGAAAAGGGTTCTTCACTAGAGATGTCGCGAATAGTTTGCCGGCGGACTGTTCCTGGCGAACATAGCATGTTCGCGTTCGTGGCGAACTGTGAACATATGCGATATTCGACCCGGCCCCTATACTTTATCATTGAGTAAACTTTGACCCTGCATGTCACAGTCAGCAGACACATTCCAGCCAATCAGCAGCATACACTCCCTTCCAGAGCCTTCTACCTCATGGACAGCAGCCATTTTGGAATCATAACTACCGTATTTTTCGCCCTATAAGACGCACCGGCAGATAAGACGCACCTAGTTTTTAGAGGAGGAAAACAAGAAGAAAAAAAAAGATACACATACATACATATACATACACACATAAATATACATACACATACATACATATATACACACACATACACACACACACACATACATACACACACACATACATACACACACACACATACACATACATATCCATATACTGCAGCATTTGGGAGCCCTTGACCCTCCCTGACCCTCCTGACCCTCCCTGACCGTCCTGATCCTCCCTGACCCCCCTGATCCTCACCTTTATAGATACACATACATACATATACATACACACATAAATATACATACACATACATACATATATACACACACATACATGCACACATACACACACATACACACATACATATCCATATACTGCAGCATTTGGGAGCATTTGGGAGCCCTTGACCCTCCCTGACCCTCCTGATCCTCCCTGACCGTCCTGATCCTCACCTTTCTTCTGATCTCTGCCATCTTGATCTCACCCCAGCGCTTCCTACCAGCACTCCTCGTGTACTGCAGCGTTGCGTGTGTGACGTCACTAGGACGCACCGGCCGACGCGATGCTGTTAGGAAGCGCTGGGGTGAGATCAAGAGGACAGAGGCAGTTTGAAAAGGTATATTCGCCGTATAAGACGCACCAACTTTCCTCCCCCAGTTTTGGGGAAGAAAAAGTGCGTCTTATACGGCGAAAAATACGGTAACTTGCAGTCTTACTGAGAGTAGGCTGAGTGTAGGTGATACTGCATCAATAGGGAAAACCATAGCTAGGCTACTGTACACAGTGTGCAATACAGTCCTGAAGGACTCTTTTGATCTCTGCTGCAAGGACACCCCTGTGTCTCTCCCCCCCCCTTATCATCATCCTCCCCTCACCTTAGCACCCAACCCTAACACCCCTCACACTTATCCATAACACCCATCAACCTAACACCTAACCCTAACACCCCTCACACTTATCCCTAAGACCTAACACCCCTCACACTTATTCCTAACATGCCTAACCCTAACACCCCTTACACTTATCCTTAACACCCCTCACCCTAACACCCCTTACACTTATCCTTAACACCCCTCACCTGAACCCTAACACCCCTCATACTTATCCCTAACACTCCTCACCCTAACCCTAACACCCCTCACACTTATCCCTAACACCCCTTGCCCTAACCCTAACACCCCTCACACTTATCCCTAACACCCCTCACCCTAACCCTAACACCCCTCACACTTATCCCTAACACCCCTCACCCTAACTCTAACACCCCTCACACTTATACCTAACACCACTCACCCTAACACCCCTCACACTTATCCCTAACACCCCTCACCCTAACACCTAACCCCCTCACCTTTATCCCTAACACCCCTTACCCTAACCCTAACACCCCTCACACTTATCCCTAACACCCCTCACCCTAACCCTAACACCCCTCACACTTATCCCTAACACCCCTCACCCTAACCCTAACACCCCTCACACTTATCCCTAACACCCCTTACCCTAACACCCCTCACACTTATCCCTGTGTCTCTTCATCAAGGGAGGGGGAGGATGATGAGGGAGGGGGGGAAGAGACACAGGAGAGGATGATGAGGGAGGGGAGAAGAGACACAGGGGAAGATGATGAGGGAGGGGGAAAAGAGACACAGGGGAGGATGATGAGGGAGGGGGGAAAGAGACACAGCAGAGGATGATGATGGAGGGGGAAGAGATACAGTGGAGGATGATGAGGGGGGGGTAAAGAGATACAGGGGAGGATGATGAGGGAGGTGGGAGGATGGTGAGGGAGGGGGAATGAAACACAGGGGAGGATGATGATGAAGGGGGTTAAGAGACACAGGGGAGGATGATGAGGGAGGGGGTAAAGAGATACAGGGGAGGATGATGATGGAGGGGGATGTTAGGTTATTTATGCCCTTTATGGATTAAAACCAGACTCTGCATCAACTATGTAATTTTCCGTGGGAGTTTTGACATGGATCCCCCTCCGTCATGCCACAGTCCAGGTGTTAGTCCCCTTAAAACAACTTTTCCATCACTATTGTGGCCAGAAAGAGTCCCTGTGGGTTTTAGAATCTGCCTGCCCATTAAAGTCTATGGCGGTTCGCCGGGTTCCCTGGTTCGCGAACATTTGCGGCGGTCATCACTATTCTTCACAGTAAGGGTGGTTAAACTGTGGAATTCTCTACCAAAGGAGGTAGTGACAGCGGATTTGATAGATAACTTCAAAAAGAGGTTATATATATTTTTGAATAAAGAGGGCATTCAGGGTTATCCTAGGTAACTAGCAAAGGAATATTGATCCAGGGAGAAATTTGATCGCCAGTTTCTGGGGTCAGGAAGGAATTTTGCTTTTTTTTTCCCGTTATGAGACAATTGGCAAAGTTTCAATGTTTTTTTTTTTCTGTTTGCCTTCCTCTGGATCAATTAACAATTAATAACAAATAGTCCACATATTAAAACGATCAAGAGAGATCTAAAACGGTTGAACTTGATGGACTAACAGTCTTTATTCAACCTCAAATACTATTCTATTAATAAATAATTAACAACTAATTAATTAATAACTAATCCGCATATTGCAGATCAGAGAAGATCTTAAAAGGCTGAACTTGATGGACTGAAAGTTTTTTTTCAACCTTAATTACTATGTAACATGTAACAGGAAGGGAGAAAGACAGGGAGGGGGAGAGATAGGGTGGAAGGAAGAGTGAGAAAGAAAAGGGGGACGAGAAGGGGGAGAGAGAAAGAAGGGGAGACTAAGAGAAGGGGAGAGGATATATTTTTTATATATATATATATATATATATATATATATATATATATATATAAGGAGTACCATTTTTTGTTTTCTGTCCTATATATGTACGTATAATGTTCGCACTTGGGGGTCAGCAGCAAACTCGGGGACAGCCCTGGGCGGCAAAAGCCCTAGCTACGCCACTGCATGGAGTCAATAGTGGGGCATGACTACCAGGTACTGCGGTCTATGTGTAAGACATAAAGAGGTGTTGAACACGTAGAACAAGTTCAGGTCCTGATTATATACCCTCATGCACATACACACCTTATCTTACCTGCGTGCCACTCTCTGCATCCTCTGGCTTGTTGCATCACCCCTGCTTTAGTTTCATATATGGTGTGTCATGTACTGGTGGCACACCATGTGTCTTAGGGTGACAAAGGTGATGGCTTCTAAGAGTTACACCACCTTTATCAGTTTAATTGTGAATGGGATAGCTACTTAAGGCATCGAGCTCCAGAACAAGATTCAAGTTACATGGACGTGCTTGTCTATGTTCAATGAATTTCAAAAACCTTACTTGTAACCCTGTCTGATTGCCTCAACTCTTCTGATACACCTCCCAACATCTTCCTTGACCATTAACACTTGTTGATCTCAGCTGACCCCAAAATCTTTCTTGCTTCCTTGTTTACCACTCCTGCAGCCAGTCTCCACCGTCAGATAATGATCTTGGCTCTGATAACTGCCCAACCCAATACCGTAGAAACAAGCACCACCACTCTATTTCTAACTGGACCTGGACCCTTGTTCATAGGCTGGTCATTACTGTCTACCTCCATTCTAAAGATTCAACTCCTGTCTGGTAACCACCACCTTTACACTGATGTGCAATGGGAATTCTTCCAATGAAATGGGACAAGGTGGTGTGAAGCATAGAAGGACTTGAGGCAAGAAAAATCTGATAAACTATGGTGAAGCAAGGTCTTGAATGGCTCGATGACTGAAGGAATAACAATGCACTAATTAATGAAGTCCCATAGGCACTAGTTTATTTGTACAATATTTCAGGAAGGAAAACACCTTTGTTGTTGACCACCGCTGCACAACACAATATGAAGTCTTTGCTTCATTATAGCAGCCAAATTTGAAGTTTGAAGACTTTTACTTCATTTCCAAGTAAAAAACGTTTAAACATTGAAGAGTATAATTTGCAAAAAAGATAGTGTCTGTGTTTGCGTCCGGCTCTCTGTGACCTCATGGACCCCAAACACACCATGCTGATCCACTTGGTATTCATGGCAGCGATACTATAGTTGGTTGGCAGTTCTTTCTTCAGTTGGCAAAAAGCCAAGCAGACCTAACTCTGCTTGGCTTCAGGGTGACGTGACCTCTTGGATCCCTGACTGGAATCAAACCCAAGTTGTATTGGGTAAAGCACCAAACCCTAACCACTGGACAAGCAGGGAACCCATAAAGAAGGAAGTAAGATTATGAAAATAAAGTGGAGGGTATATTCAAACTTCTCTTTTATATGAACGTATTTATCAAACTCTCTAAATAGGTGACCAGACCAGTAGAACGAACCTACTTAAATATTTTTCATTATCAGATGAGCATATCTACTCTTTATCAAACAGGTTTGAACATTACTCCATTTGCCAAAAAAGCTAAATATATACAGCCTTATTAAATTGCGATTCGGCAAGTGAAGACCTTGCTTTTGGATAGAAGTTCACTAACTAAAAACTTCTGTAAAAAAATATGCTCTGTGCTTATATAGAGCCCTATTCAATTGGCTGAATCGTAATTTAATAAGGCTGATAATAAAGGAAGTAGGATTTTTATCCTAAACATTCTCAGAGTTGGTCCTAAAAGGCTGCCATTTCTATTTTCTATGATGCCGTTCATAGCCCTTCACAACCTCTAGGAATATTACTGAATTTACCGATTGAACTTCAGTATTTTACTACCAATTATGCCCACTCTTCCCAAAATTGATAAATTTACCCCAATTTCTGTCATTTCAATATATATCAGATTTAAGACACATCGCACACTCAGTTTTTGGTAATTATTATAATTTCCCTGTAAACATTTGCAATATGTTTTTATTTTTACCTTTTTTCAATTTGGTGAGATCATCTTCAATTGTGCAGCAATTTTACAAAGAAGAAACAGCACTTTATTTATCAAGGAATTGTTAGCTTATAGGAAGCAATTGTGATTTCCCCTTGATGTAACAAAGTGCATCTAATCTTTAGAAATGCTTCAATATGGACAAAGTCTGTTTTGTGTCTTGTCATTTTTAAACAGCTTTTTCAAATAATTTTTCCCCATTTCTCTTAACTTAATTTTCTAAAATGTTTCCTTAATTGTGCTCTTGCTATATTTACTTGTTATAGGCTGTTGTGGTACTGAAGAGTGGGGCTCACTCTGGAAAATCTATAATTAAAGATGAATAATAAAAATATCATTTCTAGATATATTGAAGGCGCAAGTGGCCAAACATTCAATATAGAAAAAAATCAAAAAGTTTAGGATATACTTTTATGTGTAATTAAAAGATCACTGTGCAATGAAACAAATATATATGTTTGAAAACTTTGAGCCTCATTCAATTCAAAGGCCCCATCTGGCGATATACAGGCCATATATCTGTGGGCTTGCTGCGGGCTTGCACCCTGCTACAATTCCGGTGCTATTCTGGCCGAAAGCCGAAACCGTAAACCATGCACTTGTACGTAACAGTTCAGGACAGGAACATAATAAATAAAGCAAGGCCATAACTACCCATTTAGAAACAACCAATAGAAAATGAGACTGTCATCATTACGTCAGTAAAACATGGAGGTTACATGTCAATCAGTTAGCGTTTAGAGGTCCGATATGCGATCAGACTTGCAAAACCGCAAAATACAAAATAATAAAAATTAATGTCAATACTGTTCTAGTCCATGTGGGTGGTCTGATAGGAATCAACTCATTGATTTCCGAGATCGATATAACCCCGAAATTAAACATAAAAAAGTGATTTTTGATTGGCGATTTGTGAGCTTGAGACTGTTGTGCAATTAATTCTAATGTCTGTCATTGCTTTCCCTGTCATGCATTATTGATTTTTATTTGCATTTACAGTACTACGGATATGTCTTTAACCCCTTTGCAAGTCCCATCTAGTACCCGTAGGATTTTCTTCTACATTTGCCATTTACGGGTGTGAAAACGTTTGCGGAATTGTAGCAATTGAATATCGATTTGCGTTTTTAGCGATCGTAACTCTTGCGGACGTGAAAAATCAAAGGTTTGGAGGGACATTAACTTGCGATTTGACAAATCACTAGAAATCTCAGCTCGCAGCACGTAACTCGGAATATTGCTTATATCAGAAACACCCATTACATTGAGTCATTCTATACATAAACAGATTTATTTTATTTAAAAAATAAATTGGTTTCCACTCCCCCAGAGCTGCCTACAGAGGCACCTGGTACTAACCAATAAAAACACTGCATTCTAGTATGTTTTCCAACCCTATACTAACTTCCAAGCCAACAGCAGCACAGACATTGCAAAAAAAATTTAGCTGCCTATGATAGGCCACAACAAATTATGAATTTTATGCTAATTTTGCTTCAATTTTCAGGGACATTCCTTCTCAAAATCAACTGAAGAAATTTGCATACTCTAGGGTAAGTTTTTTAATGTTTATTTTGGGATTTTTTTTCATGAAAAAAAATGTTTGCACACACTATTGATTCTCCTCTATCAGATGCATTCATAATCCAGGAAACTTCTATATACTTTTAATTTGTTAATTTAAAGCTACAACATATTATTGTTTGAACAGCCTCTTTTAGTTTGCTCCCTAGGCTGCAGCCTAATTCATATATATGATTCCTAGACTGTTTTGAAATATTTATCGCTGAGAAATGAATTTCTTTGCTCCTGTGTGAAACTGAGAGTTTGCAGCTCGTGCCAGGAACAAAAGAATGAACTGATTAAAGCAACATGCGCCGTATGTGGGAATCAATGTGTTCCCCTACAAAGACCGTATGTAATCCTGCAGAAAACCAGCCTTTCCTCTTTTTTTCTTTTCTTTTTTAATATCCTGGATAATTTTAGCTACTTCCTAACATACTGTAAAAATAGAATAAATGGGTGGTCCCGTGTTACAATCCAAAAGCATCTGCTCCGCAAATCAAACAATCTGTGTTGGCAGCTCGAGTGCAGACGGCATGGACCAAATACCTCCGGACAAGTATGCAGCCCAGCAGGAACTACTTTACTTTGTGGAATACTTGGGATTTTCTCATTTGATAAATCCGCTTCTTTGCAGGCAGCTGGGAGATTCTCTGCTAAATAACCTCTTTATAATATGAACTTCTCCAAGGCAGATGATGCTGCTATGCTTTAAGTGTAATACAGCAGCCATATGATAAAAAAGAGCCATGTATTGGATTAAAGAGTGAAAATACATTGTGGACTCATTTGCATGTCCCAGTCCTGTTTCCCAGAGTTCAGTGTAGTCTTGGAATTCTGAACAGGAAACAAGTTTTTAACTTGTTTTTAGATGTCCAAATGTAAACACAAATGTATTATTTATTTAACATACTCCGATTGGACTAATGGGGTAAGTGGGGTTCCTCAGGGTTCAGTATTAGGTCCTCTCCTTTTTAACATATTTATTAATGACTTAGAAGTAGGATTGGAAAGTATTGTCTCCATTTTTGCTGATGACACTGCTGCTTAACACAAAAACATAACATAGACCATGGAGTTCCTGATTATGTATCATTCATTAAAAGGTCCACCATGGTAAAAAAAAAAAAAAGTGGTCCAGTGGTTAGGATTCGGTACTTTCGCCGCTGTGACCAGGGTTTAATTCCAGTCAGGGAACCAAGAGGTCACACCACCCTGAAGCCAATCAGGGTTGGGCCTGGTAAGTACTTGGATGGGAGACCACCTAGGAATACTAGGAGCTGTACGCTGTGGCCCACTGGAGAAGGAACTGGCAACCCACTTCAGTAGCTCTGCCATTAATACCAAGTGGATCAGCATGTTGTGTTGTGGACCATACACACACACATTGGAAAACAGGCAAAATGTTTTTAGTGTAAAAAAATAATATAGCCTCTCATTTATTCATTTTATATGCAATTATGCCACTGTGGAATGCCATTTTAGTTTCCAGTGATCAGCTTTCTGAGGTGGCTTTGACTGGAGAGGATGTTTGTATCTGCACAATGGGAAAGTGGCAGATACGAATGCCAGTGCTTTCCTTAGCTCTACTATTCCAGTTTAGAGTAGCAACATGAAGCAAGCTTAGAAAAGAAAACACCTTTTTAAAATAAAAATTCAGTTTTTGTTACTTTATTAACTGAGTTTGACTCTACCACCTCTACTTGAAGACTGTTCAACTTCTTAGTTTTAGTTAAATCATTCAGTCGTGGTCAATTTTCCATGACCCTATGGACCACAGCACACCCGGCACATCTATTGTTATGTCTCTGGTTGTGCCTATCCATACGGTTTTCTTGGCAAAAATACAGGAGGGGGTTGCCAAATTCTTCTCCAGTGGACCACAACGTGTCTGCCCTCTCTGCTATGACCTGCCGATCTTGGGTGACCCTACCTGGCTTCATCCAGGTACACAAGCCCCTTCATCACTAGCAAGGTAGCAGTCCAGATAGGTTTTTCCTAATTAGGTAGAGCTTATTTTTGTTAATTTTCTAATCATTTTCTTTAAATGGACACTGGACTTTTTCTCACTTTTGTCTAATTTCATCACTTAATATTAAAAAATAAGAGGATTGTTGCATAAACTGGAGTAAAATATTTGCCAAATCTTGATATATTTCAGAAGTATCACATTGTTTTGCGCTATGGAATATGTTGGCGCGTTACAAATAAACGATAATAATAATAATAATTGTCTCAATTTTTAACAATGTGGTGAATGTGACTCAATAGTAGCCGTGAAAAATCATTTATATCACAACAGAAAAATAACACGCACACTCAGCAGATGATTACATGCAGCAGAAGGAATGGGATTTATTTATTGACATGCAGATGTTATTTACAGTGTGTGCGGAATATAAAAAAGGGTTTGGATGACCACGATGTCTCAGCACATTTTTGCAAATACCACAATAAGAGACAAACTGAACTGCCATTTACTGCCATTCAATTTTAATTGGCAATTGAATAAGTTAGGGGTTATGGTTTGGAGGTTAGGTTTACAGGGTTGTGTTAGGGGAGGTTAGTGATCCGATTAGTTGGGGGTGGGGTAATTTAGTGTCGGTGAGGTGGCGTTAGGCGGTTAGGATTCAGATTAGGGGGTTAGGTGTTGGGATTAGCGGTTGTTAGGGGTACGTTAGGGTTTAGGGTAGGGTTAGTTATGGTTTGGTTAAGGGAATGTTTAACGTTTTGTGGTTAGGGTTAGTTGGGTTAAGGCAAAGGTTAGGGTAGAGTTAGAGGATGGGGGTTATGGTTTGTGGAGGTTTTGGTAAAGGTTATGGATTTGCAGGGGTTGGGTTAGGGGTTTTAGGGTTAAGTTTAGGGGTAAGGGGTAGGGTTTGGCTTAGGTTGGGGTGAGGTGTTGGTTTAGTTATGGTGAGGGTTGGGTTAGGTAAGTTAGGGCATATCTAAGCACTTTCTTTGCTAAATTATCATTCTCATATCCCCCAAAGTAAGCGGGATAAATGCCAAGAGGCGTCAATTGATTCACAATTTTTTGCATTAGTGGTGTTTGTCTCATTTTATTTTTATTTTATATTTCCTGCACACACCGAAGAGAAGTCTGGATGATATTCCAACAACCAAGAAAACCATTGAGTCCTTGGGTCATTCTGCAATTCTGGCATACTTTGAATCATAGGGCCACAGTATAATCCCCTCATAGGGCCACAGTATAATCCCCTCATAGGACCACAGTATAATCCCCTCATAGTGCCACAGTATAATGCACTCATAGGGCCCAGTAAAATCCAACAACTTGCTCTCTGTCTCACCTGTGATTGTCTGAACAAATCATGTGATTACAAAGAATAAACCGATTACATTCCCTTTAATTACATTATGGGAGAGAAACCACATCAACTACTGTCGCTTTAATAACTTCTAAAAAGATGAGTTCCAATATTTGAAGATGGAGATGGACCCAACCACTAAGAAGAACTAAGAGAAAGAAAACAGAACAGATCAACTAGCCTATAGCAAGACTTAACTGATTACCTCAAATATAAGACCAAGTAG
The DNA here is from genome assembly GCA_027410445.1 of Discoglossus pictus. NCBI lineage: Eukaryota > Metazoa > Chordata > Amphibia > Anura > Alytidae > Discoglossus > Discoglossus pictus. Next base: position 36,306,974 of record CM050172.1, on the reverse strand, counting down.
GAGATCTTGAACAGTAATTTTTGCCTAAAACAGCATCACCCAAGCTCAATTATTTTAAATTATTTGAGATTGTCTTTTTAATACCAGCCAACTGCAAATATCCTTTAATGGCTTTTGTCAATAGGAAGGAACTGATCTTCCTAGGCTCCGGGGAAAGCGTCCCACTCCTGGGTTAGAATATATACTTTAGGGAGACCCTAAGGGATTACATAGACAATATATAAGAAAGAGACGCACACCGGAGGGCAGAAATCACTTAATAGTGTAGGATTATGTGTATATGTTCTAACTTGCACTTATACAGAATGAAATATAAAAAGTCTTCACAAGTGGAATTTTAATTGTATTATTACAGTAAGTGCATATAAAAGTACTATGTTTCCCACCAGACTATCTTCCTGCCTCAAATCCTTCAAAATCTCTTTAAAAACACATTTATTCAAAACAGCCTATCATCTTTAGCCTCTTCATTCACTATGCATCTATCACTCTCCTGTACCGCACCCACACCCTTTAGAATGTAAGTTTGCGAGTTTTCAATCTTGTAATGTGCTTTAGGAAAAGCATTGTGCATATCTGATTGAAAGCTCAATAACAGGGTATTTTATTATTTTTATTGTGATAAATTGTTTATACTTGTACCTAACCCCTGTATAGCTCTACGGAATATGTTTGCGCGTTACAAATAAAGGATAATAATAATAATAATAAAAATAATAATGTTTAATATATTAATGAGAAAAAATTATGTATACCAAATTATTAAAAAAGGGGTCGCAAATGATGCATAAAAGGGGTCTTTTCCTGGCATTATCACAAACGTCTTAGCAATAATGATCATATCTATACAAATTAACATTTTGTTTTAAAGATAACACTCTTATAGAAAACTGTTCATATATCTGTCATATGTACTGCACAACAAACAGCTATTTTAGTTTTGATAAACTAATATTAATTAGCCGTGATAGTCCAGTGTTATGCTATAAATTAATAAACATTTCAGCATAGAGTATATTTTTTGTGAATTTATTAGACAATCTTCCAAGAGTTAGTTCCTCTGTCTATTTAATCCTAATATAGGTACCGTAATAGGAACTAATAGGTTTAAATAAAAAAAATGCACACTGGGTGGAAGAAAAATCACAAGACACCACATAAAAATGTATAGAAAGTAGAAATTCTGTAAGATAATAGAATAAAAGGAAAATTAAAACCTAATCTTATATAAATGTGTTATAGTATAACGGGGCCAATGGCATGCTAAAAATTGCAGCTTGATTAAAGGACTTCAGTAATTTAAGAAAAACTGCACATTTGTGACATTTACAACAAACTAATAACATTAGCAGCTGTGTGAGTTATGAATATTACATTTTTTAGAGAACATTTACATTTTTAATTTATGAAGAAAGTTCCATATTTTCTCTTTTCATCACTTTTTGGCAGCTTGAAGGTCATGCTTATCTTTACTGGTGTATTAAATAAATCTTTTAGAAATGGACAACCATCTCTCCCACGCATATATACTTAGAAGCCTGCAGTTTGCAACAATAAATGCAAGCCCGGTGCTCCGGAAATGTAAACATCCCTCTCACATACACAACTTGCACCAAATTATAATGGATGCCTCTAGGGACCGGCCAATACATCAAAACAATTTTAATCATAAGCTATTTTTATTCCTTATATTCAGATTTAGCTTTTAAGCAGTTTGCACAAGCTAGTAAAAAGAAAAGGTATTACACTATAAACAAAGAGCTGCATTGTTCAAACTATGGTATTCCCAGTAGTAACATCCAGATGAGAGAGCTGGACCATAAAGAAGGCTGAGCGCCGGATAATTGACGCTTTTGCATTGTAGTGTTGGAAAAGACTGCTTAGAGTCCCTTGGACTGCAATAAGATACAATTAATCTATATTACAGGAAATGAAGACAAACTGTTCACTGGAAGGTTTGATCATGAGGCTGAAGCTCAAATATTTTGGCCATATCATGAGACAGCAGGATTCCCTAGACAAGACTCTGATTCTGGGACGGATTGAAGGCACAAGAAGAAGGGAACAACAGAGGCGGAGATAGATAGATGTGGTCATTGAAACAATGAGCATGAGCTGGAGGTCCATAGGATCAGACACGACTGAACAACTAAACAGCAACAATATATATTTTCACTGAAGAGTAATCATTTATTAATAATACAAGTAGGCAGACTGTATTAATTCAAAATCTTTGCACCGCCCAAAAAAAAATTCCACTTTTCCATAGAAGACATTTTGGAGTTTGCTGAAACTGCTTTAAATTGCCCCCAAATCATTAATACATCTGGCAGTAAGTTGGCTAGTTGATTTTTTTACACTAATTGGTCCATTTTGATGCCTCCTCTTTAGTACATTCCTACATAATTCCCTCATCTTTGCTGATAATACTAAGTAAGGGCTTAGCCTATAGAGATCACTGCATGGTATATTACAAAATTACACCATATCCTACTCGTTATGGCTTTTTAAACCTTTCGTTTTTGGCAGCACAAGAGTGAGCCATGTCAGGAATGAGAGCGGCCTGGCAACCATACAGAACTCCCCAAAGAAAATTGTTCCAGCTCCAAAATTCTTTAAATATTGAAAGAATTAAAAACGTGAGTAAGCCGGACTTCTGCAACGTCTCAGAGAAATCCTATTCCATTTAGAGTCTTGGAGAAATGTCATAAAAGCAGAAATGGTCCAGTTCACCGAAACTAGAGAAAAATGTGCAAAATGACGTCAATTTACAAATGGAATATAATTGGAACATATACAATTAAAAAGGCTTGTGAGCAACATTTTTTGTAAATATTGAGTGGAAATATTTAAGATTTATAGTTTTTAAAGAACAATGTGATAGAGAATGGAGGGCCCTGGTGCAAAAAGAAGAAAATAAATTTGGACCCCCTACCCTGATTGGTGTTGTAGAAAAATGCTTGCACTGGACCCCCCGCCACCCACTACCAACTCACTTCCCAAGACCTCTTCCCATAACAGCTCCCCTCCCTGAGATCACTTCCCATAAAACCCTTTCCCATAGCTTCTCCCTCCAAGACTCCTTTCAAGAGCTGCTCCCCTTCCCTTACCTCCCCACCACTGGGCAAGGAACATTTTTTTTTTTTATGGAAATGGTCCCCGGTGCCAAAAAGGTTGGGGACCACTGGTCTAAGAGACAAAACTATTAGAAAAACATCATGGCCTGAATATGTGTATATTTGAGGAGAGAAGAGAGAGGGGAGATAAGATCGGAACCAGCCAATAAATCAAAGGATTTAATAAAGTTCACAAGGGAAGTATCTTCCAGAAAAAGGAGAACATAAGATGTCACCATTTGCAGTTGGACGGTGGACGATTTAGGGGTAATATAAAGTGAGTAGTAGATAAGTGGAACAGCTTTCCAGTGAAAACAGTAGAATCAAAGGTAGTTAAGAAATGTAAGCTTGTCTGGGATAAGCATAAGGCTTTCCTGAGGCTTAAATAAGCCAAACTTTTCAGTACATAAAATGGGCCTATTTTGTTCTTATGGACTATTAAAATTACTTAGAAGTAAGTAAAGTGTAAATTTTATTTGATAGATGCATTGAGGAGGATAACATTAAATAGGTCACCTAAATAACACCTTTGTGTGAATATATATATATATATATATATATATATATATATATATATATATATATATGTAGTTGTTCAGTCAGGTCAGACTCTCCATGACCCTATAGACTGCAGCAAGCCAGGCACAACTATGTTTCTGGTTGTGCTGATCCAAAAGGTTTTCTTGGCAAAGATACCAGAGTGAGTTGCCAGTTCCTTCTCCAGTGGGCCGAGATTTTGACCTCTCTACTAGGACCTTGTCCATCTTGGGTGACCCTACATGGTATAGCTAACAGCTTCATTGAGATATGCAGGCCCCTTCACCACAGCAAAGTAGTGAACCAGAAGGGGATATATATTTATATATAGATAAGAAGGGATTTCAAGATGTGAGGATGTTTATGGCATTATTTATTGCTATTTATTGTTCTGGGTTATGCAGACATACACATATGACTGCACAGAACATTGTTGATGATGTCTGTCACTTTAGATGTATTTATTTATTTCTGCTCCTCTAATAATCAGTATTGTTTTGTTATTATTATTAAAGATGTTTGTCCATCAAAAAAGATATCCCTATATACTGCAATGTTCAGCTTATTTATATATGTATGTATAATCCATCCTTAGCTTTGCCCAAAGCTGTGTAAAGCAGCAGGCATAAGCTTCAAGGAAACCATGTTGAAAAGGGTTATGGATTGCAAGAGTGAAGCCTTTGTGGGCACATTTGCATGTCCCTGCCAAGGTTCCCAGAGTGCAGTGTAATAACTGTATTTCTCAGAATTCTGAGTAAGAAACTACTTTCTTAACTTGTTTTAGACATTCAAATGTTAACCCAAATGTTCTATATATATACTGTATCTCACAAAAGTGAGTACACCCCTTACATTTTTGTAAATGTTTTCTTATATCTTTTCATGTGACAACACTGAAGAAATGACGCTCTGCTACAATGTAAAGTAGTAAGTGTACAGCCTGTATAACAGTGTAAATTTACTGTCCCCTCAAAATAACTCAACATGCAGCCATTAATGTCTAAACCGTTGGCAACAAAAGTGAGTACACCCCTAAGTGGAAATGTCCAAATTGGGCCCAAAGTGTCAATATTTTGTGTTGCCACCATTATTTTCCAGCACTGTCTTAACCCTCATGGGCAGGGAGTTCACCAGAGCTTCACAGGTTGCCACTGGAGTCCTCTTCCACTCCTCCATGAGGACATCACAGAGCTGGTGGATGTTAGAGACCTTGCACTCCCCCACCTTCTGTTTGAGGATGCCCCACAGATGCTCAATAGGGTTTAGGTCTGGAGATGTGCTTGGCAAGGCAGTGGTCATCTTGGAGGTGTGTTTGGAGTCGTTATGTTGGAATACTGCCATGCGGTCCAGTCTCCGAAGGGAGGGGATCATGCTCTGCTTCAGTATGTCACAGTACATGTTGGCATTCATGGTTTCCTCAATGAACTGCAGCTCCCCAGTGCCGGCAGCAGTCATGCAGGCCCAGACCAGACATATATACACATATGTCTATATGTGCATATATGTTTTCTATAATATGTTGTGTTGATCCCCCCTATATGCATTTACCTGATGATGTCATATGCTGCCTCCACTCTCTCTGCATTGCTGTTTATGTCCAAACTGAGGGTTTCATCTCATATCAGTGTTTTTGTGCTCTTTGTGCCTTATCCGTTTATCTGTAATTTAGGGATTATTTCAACTACCTTTCCTCAGTATAGATGTATACTGTTGGTGGTGGGAGTGTCATGGTCTGGGCCTGCATGAGTGCTGCCGGCACTGGGGAGCTACAGTTCATTGAGGGAACCATGAATGCCAACATGTACTGTGACATACTGAAGCAGAGCATGATCCCCTCCCTTCGGAGACTGGGCCGCAGGGCAGTATTCCAACATGATAACAACCCCAAACACACCTTAAAGATGACCACTGCCTTGCTAAAGAAACTGAAGGTAGAGGTGATGGACTGGCCAAGCACATCTCCAGACCTAAACCTTATTGAGCATCTGTGGAGCATCCTCAAACAGAAGGTTGGGGAGCGCAAGGTCTCTAAGATCCACCAGCTCTGTGATGTCATCATGGGGGAGTGGAAGAGGACTCCAGTGGCAACCTGTGAAGCTCTGGTGAACTCCATGCCCATGAGGGTTAAGGCAGTGCTGAAAAATAATGGTGGCCACACAAAATATTGACACTTTGGAACCAATTTGGACATTTCCACTTAGGGGTGTACTCACTTTTGTTGCCAACGGTTTAGACATTAATGGCTGTGTATTGAGTTATTTTGAGGGGACAGCACATTTACGCTGTTATACAGGCTGTACACTTACTACTTTACATTGTAGCAGAGCGTCATTTCTTCAGTGTTGTCACATGAAAATATATAATAAAATATTTACAAAAATGTGAGGGGCGTATTCACTTTTGTGAGATACTGTATATATATATATATATATATATATATATATATATATATACTAGCGACTTGCCCGTCAAAAATGACGGCCATAAAAACTGAAGCCTGGCAATGCTGTTTGCCACACAATGTAAGCCTCTCCCCCTCTACTTTACTGGCCTTGTGATGAGCGCCTTTGGCGCTCATCACAGGCCTTGCAATGAGCCCCTTTGGAGCTCATTGCGAGTCTCTCCCTCTGTCTACTTCCTCCCTCGTGTCTTATTTCCCCCCTCCTCTCCCTCCCTTGTGTCTCCTTCCACCTCGTCTACCTCCTTTGTATCTCCTACCCCCCTGTGTTTTTACCTCCCTCTCCCTCCCGTGTCTCTAAACCCCTCCCCTGTGTCTCTTTCCCCCTTCTCCCTCCTATGCATCTCTTCCCCCCCCCTGTGTCTCCCCCAACCCTCCCCTGTGTCTGTTCCCCCCTGGCCTGTGTCTCTTTCCCCCTCCCCCTGTGTCTGTTACGGCCTTCCTCGTGTCTCCATTTCCCTCCCTTGTGTATCTTCCCCCCTGCACTCTCTCCCCTGTGTCTCTTCCCCCTCCTCTTTCTGTGCCTCTTCCTCCCTGTCTCTTCCCCCTCACCCTCTGTGTCTCTCCCCACTCTGTGTCTTCCACCCTCTCCCTCTGTGCCTCTTCCCCCGCCTCTCTCTGTGTGTCTCGCCACTGTGTCTCTTCACCCCTTCCTCTGTTCCCCCCCTCTGTGCCTCTTTCCCCCTCTCTCTGTACCTCTTCCCCCCCTTCCCTCTGTGTCTCTTCCTCCCTCACCCTCTGTATCTCTCCCCCCTGTGTCTCTTCCCCCCTCTCCCTCTGTGCCTCTTCCCCCCTCTCCCTCTGTGCCTGTTCCCCCCTGGCCTGTGTCTCTTTCCCCCTTCCCCCTGTGTCTGTTCCCCTCTCCCACCCCCCATTTCCCTCCCATGTGTATCTTCCCCCTGTTCTCCCTCCCGTGTGTCTTTTCCCCCTCCTCTACCTCCCCTGTGTCTCTTTCCTACCTATCCCTCTGTGTCTCTCCCCCCTCCCTCTGTGTCTCTTCCCCACTCTCCCTCTGTGTCTCTTCCCCACTCTCCCTCTGTGCCGTGCCTCTCCCCCCCCTCTTCCCCCCTCTCCCCCCCCTCTTCCCCACTCTCCCTCTCCCTCCCCTCTTCCCCACTCTCCCTCCCCTCTTCCCCACTCTCCCTCCCCACTCTCCCTCCCCTCTTCCCCACTCTCCCTCTGTGCCTCTACCCCCCCTCTTACCCACTCTTTTATCTGCTCTCGGGCTGCGCTGCGCGCAAGCGCGGCTCGTGCCGCGCTCTGCGCATGCGCTACTCGCGCTGCGCTCTGCACAAGCGCGGCTCGGGCGCAGAGCGCGGCTTGTGCCGCGCTCTGCGCATGCGCAACTCGGGTGCAGAGCGCGGCTCGCGCCGCGCTCTGCGCAATGCGCAGCAGTTTATAATTGTCTAACTGCGATTCGTCTGAAGCGTGACGACGAATCGCAGTTAGACAATTATAATATGTGATATACAGCTCCATTGGGCAGAAACATTATTCAAACTAGTTTACATTGTTAATATATTTATTTTATTTAAGTTCTGTAACACAAACATATTGACATAAACTAAAATTCTCCTGTATATTGTACCATATAGTCAAACACTTTCCTCAACAACTTATGTTTAATTTATGTAGAAATGAAGCAGGCCGTATATAACACCCTGACATTAGAACAAACCCTGGATGGACGACGGTGGGTTATAGAGGCCGAGTGTGTAACTTTCCCCTGGGTGAGCTAATCCTTGGGAGCTCTGAATGTTGCCCTCTGTCTTAAAGTTTGACAAGGTCAGATTTCAAGAAAGGCAGATACTAGTAATAGGGTCTGAGACTGACACGATTGTGTGACCCTGCCACAGAATGTGACTGTAATTGGCAGCTTACACAAAGGCGCAGCTTACCAGCCACCCAAGACACCGCACTCAATGCATATTTCTTTCTTAAAAGGCCAGCTTTCCTAAAAATATTTTAGACAGGAGAAAAAAAGCACCTATAAAAGTCTTGTAAATAAATAAACCCAGCGCTGTAATGAGTGATAGGCTATTGAGACAAAACCATTTTCACTTTGAAACAAATGGCATTTTCTGCGGCCAGCACTATAGCGCACTGTTTTTATACCCATTTTCTGGTTTTAAAGCTGGGAAACTTTTTGCTAATGGTTCCCTTGGGTATTTTTAAACCTCTTTAAGGCATTCACAAACCCAAACAGGCATGCATGCCTTCTGTACATAAATATTAGGAGATAAAGCAGCTTTTCTTTTATAATTTTGCTCATTTATATAGGACTTGGCGGCTGTTGTTGATATAGGCGTATAACAATGTTTCCAAGGTGTTGTTCTGCTTAGAGAGTTTTGGAGCATATGGATAAATAAGTAGTTTCTGTAACACATTCTGGCATTGCCCTAATATACGATTTAAATGGAAGAAAGGGCAAAAGGTGCGCTATGGTGGGGAAAAGAGGGAAAGGGGTGTAATATATGGTAATGGTAAAATGGGGCAACATTGTATTGTATAACAAACAAAGATGATAAAAGCAAGAAATGTAATAAGACAGATACAAAACATGTTAGAATTATTATTCTTTATTTGTAACGCACCAACGTATTCCATAGCGCTGTACAGGGGTTACGTACAAGGCACAAACAATTGCAAAAGAATGGAGGGCCCTGTCTTTGAGCTTAAAATCTAACGTACATAGCGATATCCCAAAGTACCTTACAAGACTGAAAACTCGCAAACTTGCAATCTAAAGGATCAACTCAATTAATATAGAATAATATATAACATTAATAATGTAAAAAACTGATAAATACACTCTGTTGACTTCCTTTTCTTTGACCTTGGAAGGTTTTGTTATTGGCCAGGGTATTTGATATAAGTGATAGTTATAGATTTTTCTCTTTTATATAATTTTTTTCTTTTTATATTTTATACTTTTTTTGCTCCACAATTGCTTTTTTCAATTTTTTTCTATTTCCCTCATTCATTCCCCCCTCCATCTCTATATCCCTTTCATCACTTCTTCCCACCCTCTCCCTCCCTCTGTCCTTCCCTCACTCATCCCCCCTCTCCATCTCTATATCCCTTCCATCTCTCCTTCTCTCACTTCTTTCTACCCTCTCCATCTCTCTATCCTCCCCTCACTCCTTCCCACCCTCTCCCTCCCTTCCCTCACTCCTTCCCACCCTCTCCCTCCCTTCCCTCACTCCTTTGCACCGGCTCCCTCTCTCTGTCCCTTCCCTCACTCATTCCCACCCTCTCCATCTCTCTATACCTTCCCTCACTCATTCCCACCCTCTCCATCTCTCTATACCTTCCCTCACTCCTTCCCACCCTCTCCCTTCTCTCACTCCTTCCCATCCTCTCCCTTCTCTCACTCCTTCCCATCCTCTCCCTTCTCTCACTCCTTCCCATCCTCTCCCTTCTCTCACTCCTTCCCATCCTCTCCCTTCTCTCACTCCTTCCCACCCTCTCCCTTCTCTCACTCCTTCCCACCCTCTCCCTCTCTCTGTCCCTTTCCTCACTCCTTCTAACCCTCTCCATCTCTCTATCCCTCCCCTAACTCCTTCCCACCCTCTCCCTCTCTCTTTCTTCACTCCTTCCCACCCTCTCCATCTCTCTGTCCCTTCCCTCACTCCTTCCCACCCTCTCCCTCTCTCTGTCCCTTTCCTCACTCCTTCGAACCCTCTCCATCTCTCTATCCCTTCCCTTACTCCTTCCCACCCTCTCCCTCTCTCTCCCTTTCCTCACTCCTTCCCATCCTCTTCCTTTACTCACTCCTTCCCATCTTCTTCCTTCCCTCACTCCTTCCCACCCTCTCTCTTCCTTCCCTCACTCCTTCCCATCCTCTCCATTCCCTCACTACTTCCCACCCTCTCCTTCTGTCTCTCCCTTCCCTCTCTCCTTCCCATCCTCTCCCTTCCCTCTCTCCTTCCCATCCCTTCCGTTATTCATTCCCATTCTCAGCCTTCCCCTGCTCTGTGCTCGCTCTCTCCTTTTTAGCGCATGTACACGAATACCGCTCAACCGCACATGCACTATGTAATTGCGCATATACAAATCCAGATATTTAGCAACAGTAACGCCTGCGTGCGCCTGCGCAGAGCGCACCATGCAGGCATTAATCACAAGCTGTAAATTATTATAGTAAATAGTTGATTCTGATATTCTACATAGATGACCTTGCAGTTATATGGACTGTCTCAGTCCATAACAGAGAGAGAAAGAAAGGGAGAGAGGGGGGAGAGAGACAGAGAGCACACAGAGCGCAGAGAGAGGACACACACGAAGAGAGCGCACAGAGAGAGGAAGCGAGTGCACACAGAAAGGGAGAGGGCACACAGAGACAGCACAGAAAGAGACAGCACAGACAATTTAACATAACATTTATCACACCGTCATTTATGACGGGCAAGTTACTAGTAACCTTATAAGAGAAGACTGCTCACCATAGAGTTGTAGCATTTTAGCCTAAATACAAACTGTATTAGGGATACATTTACTTCCAAATGGCTTTAGACATTGGTAAAAAAAAAACACAATGTGTACCTGTTGAACAACTGAGTATCAACCCTACAAATTAGGAGAAAATAAAATAAAATAAAGAAAGAAGTCAACACCTGATTTCCTCCTTTGGCTCATTTACTTCCTTGTGAGAGACTGATTCTTTGTCCCAGGGTAATGAAGTGGGGACCTAAGCTGAACAATCCAATAAGTGGCTTCACTCTAATGCAATGAATACCAATACTTGACCATCCTGCGCCAAGGGCAGCAATTAGTTTTTAGTAAAGGGTTTGTGTAACACTTCAAAAGTCTTAATCCCTGCTACCATGCTTTTCTCCAGTCTTTGCTGAGGCCTATTGAGTCTCTTTAATGACACTGCAGAGAGCCTTTCAATGCTTTTGGGGCAGTTTCACATGCTTTTAATAGCACAGTCTATATGGTATTGTGTGACTATAGAAAAGGGTCCTACTAACAGAGAAAAAAGCTACCAGTGTAGCTTTCATTCACAAGCTGTTTGGAAGCTGGGCCTTGGGATTTTACATATGAATGGAGCCGAGTTTGAATGTGGTCACTCAGCTGATAAATAGGATCACTATCAGTATTTCCAGAGTTTTATGGGCACTTGGGAAACTTTAAAGCTGTTGGAGGAGAATAATTTGGTCGGATGTCGTGCTTGGAAACAAAAAGGAGAGAAGGGGAGTGCAGTCCATCACTCTCGAAAGGCGAGCAGTGTGACAACAAGCAAGGCTAACATCCCACACCCAAAGGGTCACAGACCACAGGCCATCCAGCAGAATATTAGGACATCTGATCAAACGTACAACTCTACAGTAGAATCAAATTGTGCATGAACAAGACTCATAAAGTATTATCTTGGAACAAATCATCTCTCATCCACTTTTCTGGAGATTTAACTCGTGCACCTGTAGCCGAGTGGTAGAAGCCCCATTGTCCTTCTTTACCCTTTGGGGTCTACCATGCGTAGCAGAACATCGCAGATGTGATCACAGAACTCAACTATTGACTTGGCGGCATGAATACTTCAGTCTGTGTGTTTCTTTTGAATGAAAATGTATGAATTCACTGGAGACCACATTGGCTGGATATCTTATTGCTTCTCTTTCTATGACACACCAATCCACTAAATAAACTTCCGCTTTTCGCCTTTGTAGAAACCTTGTGTGTAGCTGTAGATAACAAGCTTAGCCTATGAAATCTGCACTCGTCTATCTCGTACAATTTCAGTATGCATATTGTATTGGTAGAATTGTTTTACTTGAAGATTATTTCATGGATGTGTTACCTATTCTGTAAAATAAGATAAGTAAAATAAAACATAATTACATTGAATATGTAACAGCATACATCCAAGCATATTTTGCTCTTGTGTTTGCGTTGTTCAGTTGTGTTCAACTCTTCGTGACCTCATGGACCGTAACACACCATGCTGATCCACTTGGTATTCATTGCATAGATACGGGAGAGGGTTGCCAGTTCTTTCTCCAATGGGCCACAGCATACAGCTCCTGGTATTCTTAGGTGATCTCCCATCCAAAAACTGAACAGGTCCAACTCTGTATGGCTTCAGGGTGGTGTGACCACTTGGTTCCCTAACTGGAGTTGAACCCAGGTCTCAGTGGTGAAAGCACCACATCCTAACCACTGTACCACCAGTGGAACCCATATTTTGCCTTTGTTTACCCGAATAATTAATGTGCAAGGTTCAATTATTATATTCCATCTTCATCTAAGCTATACATAATAAAAAGTCCATAAACTTCCAAAAAGATGCTTAGTAAAATCACCTCATAATGCATTGTTCATGTTCAGTCATGTGCGACTCTCTGTGACCCTATGTACCACACAATGCCAGATTACCTATTAGGCAAACTAGGCAACTGCCCAGAGGCACATCATCACTGTGAAGTTGCTGGCTTAAAAAAATGAAATGCTGAAGTTCATAGACTGGCTACTATGGGGTAGTCACTTAGAACAAGAAAGTTACACGCACAGAAAAGGCAAAAATGGGTCCGTGCATACCTTGCATATTCACTCGCAGGGTCTCCTCCACTTCACTGCCTAGGGGCTCCAAAAAGGTGGATCCAGTACTGCATGCCAGGGATAAGTGTTTTGTCTCTAGTTGTGCTTATCCAGCAAAGATACTGGAGTAAGATTCTATGTCCTTCTCCAGTGGACGACAATTTGACCTCTGCCCATCTTGGGTGACCCTACATGGTATAGCTCACAGTTTCATTCAGGTACGCAAGCCATAGCAATATATAAAACTACTCATTTTGAATGCAGGATTTTATAAGCAGATATTATTTGTTTGTTTGTTTTATTTAAATCATGCTAATATAATATAATATATATATATATATATATATATTTATATATATATTTGCATTTTTTATAGGTTTTTCTAATAAAACAGTATATATTAAGTAAAATTCATAATCACTCTACTATTGGGTGGCCAGTACTACTTTTGTAATTTATGAAACCACAATGTAAAGGGATTGGGTTGCATTTCCCATCCAGGATTTACCAAATCTTTATGAACATGATCCCTTGGACTGCGTACGGGCGCTGTCAGTTCCTCCTATTTAGTATGTATATCCCACCAGTTCTTTCTCAATAAGATTATAAAAGCAAAGCAACAAAATGTACTGTAGATGTTAAACTTCGCAATTGATTTCATGTCATTTGCGCCCTTTGTTTTGTGGTAAACAAATCCGTCTCCTGTCTTAGAAAAAAAAGTCAACCTATTCGTAAATATCAACCATTGAGGGGGAATATTAACAAATGCAACCAGAATATTAAAGGGGCACTGCATTTTATAAAAATACTCACAGCTGTGATAGCCATAGACATAAAATCTACGTATAATGTTATTTTTTTAAGATTTTATTTGCATATAGATCCCTTCCATCTGGTCTGACTTGAGTACTTCCTAATAGTTTTGAGGTTGAGGGCAATTTCTAACCACTGCAAAGTAGAAGAGGAGGGGTATGAGGAAGACGAGTGGGGCAATTTTTAAATCATTGAAACATTTAACTTTGACATCTGTCCCCTTCCCCCTCACATGCTCAGAAGTAGGCAGTGTGCATCAATAAATGCAAGCTCCATCCTGCAAAATATAAATGTCCCTCTCACATACCACCTTTACCTAAGTAGCATGGATGCCTCCATTTTTTGAACATATACAGCATATTTATCCATTATACAGCAGTCCTCTGTATAATATATTTTATATATATATATATATATATATATATATATATATATATATAAATATTTATTTATATATATATATATATATATATATATATATATATATATATATATATGTATATATATAGGCAATCCCCAGGTTACATACAACCTTACTTACATACGACCCTACTTAAGAACAGGATACCAAGGATTTTTGTTTGAGTTTTTATTTTTAATTAAAAGAAAGATCACAAAAGTTTCTGTAACTTATTATTACAGTACAGGGGTATTATTATTATTACACTGTATTATTATTACCATCCTCTTCTGGATCACTACCCTGTCATGATGAAGGGGCTTGTGTACCTCAATGAAGCTGTGAGCTATACCATGTAGGGTGACCCAAGATGGGCAGGTCATAGTAGAGAGATCAGTCCACTGGAGAAGGAATTTGCAGCCCAGTCCAGTATCTTTACAATGAAAACCTTATGAATGAGCACAACCAGGATCTCATCCTTAACCTGGGAATCATCTCTATCTATCTATCTATCTATCTATCGATCGATCGATCTGTCTGTCTATCTATCTATCTATTTGTATGTTTCTCTATCTATCTATCTATATTATTATATTTCTATTGATTTATATATTTAATATGAGTTTTGTCTATATACTTACCCTATTGTACATCACAAGCTACAGAACTAGTGAATGCAATTTTTTCAAGAAATATTTTGCTGATTTGTTACAATTTTCTGAACCTATTTCTTGTCTATGCCTTGGTGGCTATGGTGGCTATGGTTATGGACGAGCATCTCGTTATCTCACAGACAGTACTTTGTAACTGTTAATCCCCAGTGAAGGGAATTCAATAACTGGTGTGTCTGAGAGTTTTCTGAGATGTGTAATTTGCTAGTGTAAAAGACAACAGAAGTTGCTAATAAGGTCCTGCTCATTGGAGGTTAATGAAGTGTCCCCCCCATTAATTACACAAACCAGCTAATTAAAATGGATCTCCTTCTGTCGGTCAGGTGTCTGATGATCACAGGACTGCAGGGCGCATGCAGCAACTTGTTTGCTTCATCTCATTGTTACAAATCCTATTAATTTGTGTTGTCTGCCAGATTAGTGAAAATACATATTTGTAAAGGAAAAATGTAGTCCCATATTTACATTATACTATTTAAGAACGGGACTTGATAATGGGAATAATGTTTAAAATAACTTTGCACTGATATTTTAACAGGACATGACAGAGCTCTCAGATATGGTTTAACTTAAATAACATAATTTAAAAGTGTGTCAAAATATATTAATTATCTATGTCAGCATTGTGCTAGCATACTGTGATTAATTTACTGAACAATTGAAAAAAAAAAAATTAGGATAGAAACCCAGTTTTTATTCCTGCACTCTTGCTTATTGTAAAACATAACTTTTATTGATTATAATAAAATGTCCTACTCTTCATTACATTTAGCAATAATACCTTGTGAAAAAGTTTTTTTTTAATTACAAGGATTATATATGCTAAGAGACAGAAAAATCCTCTTGGCTCCTTGCTGAATTAAAAAAAATATAATGTACAATCTTTAAACCAAATTAACTTCTATTTGGTTAAATAACTTGTTCCTGGACAATCATTTTAGGAATAACGTACTCTAATTATATTTTTGTTAATGACAATTTTTTATTATAAATTTGATTAACCCATTTCACAATCTTTTTAATTATCATCTTATTTATGCTTTCTTCATATTTTTTTCTCAACAAAAACATTTTTTGAACTTGGGTATTTTTACTGCTGTTCTTAATTTTCTTAAGATGTAACTAAGAAACTAGAGTAGATATAATAGAGGATAGCGTCCCTGTTTGGTCCACATCTCAAATACTTATTTTTCAAATAATTTTATTATATGTACATTTAAGTGTACTTTTAATTTCTTTAACAAATGGTACCTTTCATCTGTTACTTTAAGGTGGAAAGGTGGGAGTTCTTTGTCTTCAGAATTTCACAAAGATTTATAAGGTC
This sequence comes from Discoglossus pictus, assembly GCA_027410445.1. NCBI lineage: Eukaryota > Metazoa > Chordata > Amphibia > Anura > Alytidae > Discoglossus > Discoglossus pictus. The sequence continues at coordinate 36,291,115 of CM050172.1, read as the reverse complement.
CTTTAGCCAAAACATGTTGAAATCCACTGTAATTTAGAATTTTTGCAAGTCTATGAACTTTAACAACAATTAAACAACTTAACAACCTTTAGCAACATTAATAGATTTTCTTTAATCTTCTAAATAAAAAGAATTGTTATGGGTCAATGTTTTTTATGTTTTTTTTTAAAGCTCTTTAAAATACACAAGAAATTTTTTTTCTCTTGTAAATAAAATGTTAGCGATCTAATAAATATTTGGGTTCCTGTTTTATTACAGTTACCTTTTATGTTCAGAGGGTGGCCTTCCGTCTCATTTTTCACTAATTCTTTGGTATGATTGTATTTCAAAGTGCTTCCATTAACCAGATGACAGCTTTTGTTTTCATGGCGTGGCTTGACTGCTGAATGGCAGCTTCATATAATGGCAGCCCAAGAATGTGGGCTAGAGATAGCGATATGTTTTAGTATGCTAAGTATTATACAGTATCTTGTTAAAATCACCAAAACTCTAATTCCTTCTGAACAAAGTATCAGGGATCACAGTTATAGACTAGACCTCTGCCCTGTCTCCAATATATGTCTTGTTCATGTAACTACCGTATATCCCAAGAGATTTTCAGAAATGTCTGCACTTTATGTGGTATGAAAGGGTGCATTATAAATACAAACCTTAGATGTGTGGACTGTTCAATTACTCTTAGTATGTGGTATATGTCTAACCATGCAACAGCCATCAAAGCATGTTAAATACTGATAGATGTGAGAGTAGGTATGAATCAATGTCTAATACTGTTTGGAAAATATTCCATTGTACACTATAAGTTTGGTCAAATTTTACAAAAAGCCAATGCCTGGTCCTCGTGATGCAAGATAAATTGTGTACAAAGTAATAAGATCCTTACTTTTAACTCTACTTATTTTTAGTTTTTCCTTCTTCTTTAGTGTGTTTATAATGTTTTGACGCCTCTTTTTCTTAAAGAGCCACAGAAGTCCAGATATTCGCTCTGCACTATTAGATAGAGGGTGAAAAAGCATGTGGGAAAAGTGTTTACTTTTTTAAAATTGATGCTGAAGTCATGGAGTTATGATCAATAGAAGTCAGGCTATTTCAGTGTGTTGTCTCTTGTAGACTTCAATGGGTAATCTAAAATTTCCACCCTCTGATGGTGCAGAGAACATATGGCTACTTTTTTAGTCCTTTAATTTGGCATCTCTACATCTCGTTTCCCTCTTTTCATTTCCCCTTCTCTCGTCATCTCACTCTTTACCCGTCTCTTTCTCTACCTTCTCTGCTGTCTTTCCTATTTCAATCCTTCCTGTTCTTTAAGCTTCGCCTGTCACTTATTTCCATTCTCTTGATCCACATTATTTCTCTGCTTCCCCGTTAACTCTTCTGTTCCCCTTTTCCCCACTTTCTCTTTTAAACAACTAATCTAGTCTCTTAACCCCTCTTCTTATTCTTCCAATCTTTCTCCCTATGACATCCTTCATGGTTTTTTCCAAGGATGATTCTGAAAATTGTTAAATTTCAGATTTTTGCCAACAATTTAATATTTGGATATTGTACCTCATGCCCCTATGGAGAACAAATTCTTAAATGATTCCTATTAATATACAACAAGTAACACTTGAGGTTAATTTTTCCATACAAGATTTTTTATTTTATATTTCTCTTGTGCTTCAAATATTGGTCTCTACTCCTTTTAGCATATAGTTTGTCCACTGATATAAATAAGTATTACAATAAAAGAAAAGTAATAGAATTTTCCCAGAAATCCGAGTTGTACATCTCCACTCATATGAGTGGGCAAAAATAGGATAGTCACACTTTTAATGGCAGTCTTTTCAACAATTGGATGATGCCAGTGCTATGGCATTGCGAGATTTTATACAGGAGTTATCCTAATATACATCAGCATCCTAAATCAGTTCTGGTTTATATATTTGACACAAATAGGATAAACCCCTTCAGTTCTGGAAGGATCAAAAATGCATAGGGTCACCCTATGTAGAATATGCTAATGTACATCTGGCCAATATCAGTCCCAGCCAAAATTTTGCCCAGTCATCTGGTAGAACTTCATGTTGAATGGCCGATAAAATTCTTGAAGGCGCTGCAAAACTTTTTTGTCGATGTTAGGGTGCGGCCGGCCCTTGGATTTGCCAAGGCACCGCGGTTTTCTGCTTCCTTCTGGCTTCTTTAAGCAAGGGAAGCCCTTGGTTTCATTGAAGTAAAAATGCTTATCTGTTATTACCCTCTTGAGTCCCAGAAAGTCCTGAACACGACCCATTTCCCCAGCTGGGTCACTGACCAGTCTCTCTCCACTGACAAAAAGGAATTTGGAAAGGGGGAAGTATTGGAGCCAGTTGTCCAGATGCTTAGCGTAGATACCAATGCGGATGGCACTCCAGGAGGTATCGATTGGTCCTGTGCTGATGTTTTTAAAGGCAAGTGCTTGAAAGCTGGGGAGGGATGGTGTCTTAGATAAGGTCTGTGTATAGTCAGAGATTGCTCTGGTCACTGGGTTTCTGACTACCACTATGAGCTTGGTGTCTCTTGACATGTTGTAAATGCGTTTTGGAGCCTCCAAGGTAACAAAGTAACTTGGCGTCTTCTCCATGGTGATTTGTCCATCTAATGTACGTGGCATCAAGTTCCTGAAGCAAAAGCCAAAAAATCTAATTAGTTGTTTAAACATCATTAGGATAACTTTCACATGAATCATCTGCTTAAAAACATAATTTATGATAATAGCTTTCTCCTAAACGATAGAGACCACTCCAGCTCTTTGGTACAGAGGTGGAGAAGTGTTGGCGACCTCTCAAAAATCCTCTCCTACTGTCTAACTGGCATATCTACTAACATTTAACATCTATCTATCTATCTATCTATCTATCTATCTATCTATCTATCTATCTATCTATCTATCTATCTATCTATCAGCCTTTAGTATGTATCTTGCGCCCTAATCAATATGGTGATTATTTCAAGTTAGTGAGGTTTCCAAGAAAAGGCCTCTCTCACTAGAAATAAACCTGGTACCTCATCGAAAATAAGCCAACACCAATTTAATATTTTACTTACAAAGCTTTTTATACAACCTTACAGTCTCAAACAACATTACCTAATGAAAAAAATAAATAAGCAGTGTGTAATATGACAATTACAAATGGGCATGGTCACATATCAGTGTTTTTTAAGCTTCTCAATCCTTTTGAGAAGTGATTTTTTAGTAACAAATTTACGTCTTGAAGAGCATGTGGCTTTAATTAGGATATCCATATAATATAAAACATTTCTAACAGTGGTTATAAAAAATGTTAATTAAAAAAACATATATTTAAAAAATAAAATGTATGGGTTGGCTGGCCCACTGCCCTTAGTCTCTTATAAGATAGATGTCAGTGGGTCAACCAAAAGAAAGAATCACGGATTACAAATGGTCATTAAATCCTATATCTACAATATGATCATTTGAAGATGGGCAAACCATTAGAAACTTCTTTTCACCCCCCCCCCCCCCCCCCATTCAGTATCAAGGGATGGAAGAGGATCTGCCCAGGAAGCTGTCCTCAATATTTCCCATCAAGTCTAACTTTGCTTGCGGGAAAGGTGACAGATAAAGACTCTTATCAGGACAGCATCCTGGTCAGATCCTCTCCACATGATACCTGTGGAAAGAAGAATATCTTGTAATGTCTGAAACACTAATGTTCGAATATATGTTTTTAAAGTTACATTGATTTTATTTTTTCTTTAAGAGAGAATTTTTTTAATTTCTTTAGTAAACTCCAGTTGTGTATAGAGCAGTGACGGTCTCATATGGGGCTCTTGAGTCTTTAAACGGGCTTCACGGTGCTTTAAAACTTTTTATTTTACCCAAAGCTAAGTAGTAAAATTGCTTTAAAAAATAAATTGGTAATAAAAGTATAGATAATGAGCAGAAGTATTCAGGAGTACAGTTGGGCATTATCTGAAATACTGATTTTATCGCTAATAATTTATTAAATAAACAAATTAAACTCTACTGAATGGCCACTCCTCTGGTCCTTTAAGGATTGTCACCATCCTAATAAATATTCAGTAGTTCCAGATATGCATTATATTTATTTTAATACCCTAACATATTATAAAAATATTCCCAAAAGTGAATACTATAACTTTGCATAAGGTTGATTTAAAATATACAAATAGCCCTAGATATGCAGCTTGTGTGCGTATCCAGTTACATGTGGCTGGGTTGAACTCATGCATGTTTCAGTTGGCGCGGAAGAAGGGAATACCAATAGTATTTCTTTTTTTGAGTGATTAAAATGAAAAGCTGGGTTTTCACTTTTCAGGACTCCAGGGACCTTCCAGTCGAGCAGAACCAACCTCAGCCAAATATAATATTTGTTGAAATAATAACCCATGCTGGGATTTCCTCGTGCATCAGCAGAGAAAGGTGAGGAAACAAGATTTCAATTGCAATTTACTTCTCCCACTGCACTAATAATAATGCCTTGAAATCGGCTCTGTCACCCGAAATGTACACCCGATACTAAATGTATCAAACAGAGAAGTAATTGTAATCTACCTCTGAAGCTATGCGTTCTGGAACAACATTGACATTGAGGACACCATGGGGTATATTTATCAAGATGTCCATGAATTAGTCATGGAACCCCCCAGTAATCTGTCATGTAGTTAAAAGAGTTTGTTTTAATGGGGCCACAGAAAAGAGGTTTGTTCTAAGGGGACATGGAGCTCACACGCTTGTCTATTATGCATTTTAGTTAGAAGAGTTCACAGACATTGTATTAAGTTTACTATATATATATATATATATATATATATATATATATATATATATATATATACATATAAATATATATATATATATATATATATATATATGTATATAAAGAGTGAGGTAGCCAATGTCCAGTAATCCAGTTGAATAATCAGAGTATTGCCGTGAATAGTAATACCTTTTTTATTGGACAAACGTATTCATAATAAAGCGACGAGCTTTCGAGAGATAATGCCTCTCTTTATCAAGTCAAAAAGCTGAAGTATGAACTAAAAACAGTAAACAGAAAGAGATGGGGGAAAAAAATTGGAAAAACAAGAAAGACAAAATTTATTTGGCAGAATTAAGTGAGAAACAGACCAGCACTGTGAATAATGTCCTGATAGGTCAGTAAGTCTATAGATCAGGTTGTCTGTTTCTCACTTAACGAAAGCTGGCCGTTTTATTATGAATATGTTTGTCCAATAAAAAAGGTATCACTATTCACTGCAATACTCTGATTATATATATATATATATATATAGAATAGGGCTATTCTAAGACTAAATTAAACCAATTTTTATACAAGTTCAATGGGCATACAGGATGGGCTTTTTTAGTTTTTATGTGCCATCAAATGTATGTTACTTCATTTTATTTGATATATACATTGAAGAGGATAAAATTAATTCGGGCACCTAATTAACACCTTTATATGAATATACATATAGGGTCACACCCTCTGTGACTCTATGGACAGCAGAAGCCATGCACAGTTATGTCTTATGTGTATAAAGTTTTCCTGGCAAAGGTACTGGAATAGGGTTGCCAGTTCTCTCTCCAGTGGACCAAGATTTGTCTGACCTCTCTGCTATGACCTGGCCATCTTGAGAGACTCTACATTGTATAGCGCACAGATTTATTAACAATTAATAATAAATAGTCCATATATTAAAAAGATCACTAGAGATCTAAAAAGGTTGAACTTGATGGACTAACTCTTTATTCATCCTCCAATACTATACTATTAATAATTATTTGACAACGAATTAATTAATAACTAATCCGCATATTGCAGATCAGAGGAGATCTTAACAGGTTGAACTTGATGGACTGAAAGTATTTTTTCAACCTTAATTACTATGTAACTATGTAACTATTAAGGTACACAAGCACCTTCACTGTGACAACGTAGCAATCCAGAAGGGGATATATATTGCTAAATTTCTCGGAATCTCGCAGGAAGAAGTTTTATATACGGTATATATATATATATATATATATATATATATATATATATATATATATATATATACTGTATATATATATATATATATATATATATACTGTTTATATATATATATATATATATATATATATATATATATATATATATATACTGTATATATATATATATATATATATATATACATGGGTTCCCTGGTGGTCCAGTGGGTAGGATTAAGTGTTTTTTTCACCTCTGCAACCTGGGTTCAATGTCAATCTGGGAACCAACAGGTCACACCACCCTAGCAGGGTTGGGCCTGGTCAGTACTTGGATAGGAGACCACCTAGGAATATCAGGAGCTGTGTGCTGTGACCCACTGGAGAAGAAACTGGCAACCCACTCCAGTATCTCTGCCATGAATACCAAGTGGATCAGCATGGTGTGTTGAAATCACAGAGAGTCAGACACGACTGAATGACGAAAACACGCCAGGAATAAATAAACCTCCTGTATATATAGCCAGCTCTAATTATTTCCAGTATTTACCCAAAGCTTCTTTTTCTTCCTAGTAACCTTTTCAAGACCAATTTTCATTAAAGTCTGTCATGCTTGTCTCTAAATGGCCTTAGTTAATTGATATACCCATTTCTATCTGATATACAATGGCCACTAAACCCTGAGTTTGCATTATGCTTGCTATTTCTGCGTGTTCTGGAAACTTTAATTAACATTACAGCTAATACGGAGTGACCTTATGAGGATTCTATCTTTGGAATGCTAAGCATCGCCTCAAGGTATGTAATGGGAATCCATAGAGCAAGACTCACAACCTGTACTACAGCTGACATGAAACCTTCCAAAGCCAAAGAGGCCGGCTTCAGTTCGGCTGTAATATCCTACAGACCCTCTATCTACAAGCTAATTAACAGGATGTAATGGATAATAAATAACTTTACCCAGTTTATCAAAACATCTACTTTCTTGTTGTGTCTATTGTAATAGATATAATACTTTAATGGAGTTTTTATTTTCTGCGTCCCATTTAGAATATTTATTTTTTGCAACGTGATAGTGTGCCATTAGTAAAAAATACATTTACCGCCAAATGTCACCCCTATATGAAGTTATTCTTAAGGAGCATGAAAAACTGGATATACATTGTATAAGCCATTGTTTTCTAATGGGAAGACATTTAACCTGCTTTGCTCTTCTTTATCGAGTGGTTCCCAAATAATTGTTCAGGTGTTATGGAGCATACATCTCTGTAACAGTGTAACGCCTGTTATTTCCAGCATTATGTCTCCAGGGATAGATTGTGAAATCATTATATATTCCGAGTTAATATGTGACTTTCCTGGTCAGTTATATAATACTAATAATATCATTTTATCTTCAATTGTCTGTGCTGTCTCTTGCTGCATGCTCTCTCTCCTGTCTCTTTCTCAATGTCCTGTCCCTCTCTCCTGTCTCTATATCTGCCCTGTCTCTCTTTATCTCTCACTCGTGTCTCTTTCTCTCCTCTCTCTCCTGTTTCTCTCTGCCTCCCTGTCTCTCTCCGAGTCTCTATGTATTGTCTTTTTCTCCTATCTCTCTCTCTCTCTCTCTCTCTCACTTTCTCTTCCTGTCTCTCTTTCTCTCTCCCTGTCCCTCTCTCTTTGCCCTGTCTTTATCTCCTATCTCTCTCTCTCTCTCTCTCTCACTTTCTCTTCCTGTCTCTCTCCCTCTGTCTATGTCCTGTGCCTCTCTCTCTCTGTCCTGAATATCTCCTGTCTTTCTCTCTCTGTCTCTCTCCCTCTCTCTTTGTCCTGTCTTTCTCTCCTCTCTCTCTCTCTCTCTTGTCTCCCTCTCTCGCCTGTCTCTCTCTCTCTCTTTCTTTGTCCTGTATTTTTCTCCTATCTCACTCTCTCTCCCCGTCTCTCTCTTTCACTATGTCCTGTGCCTCTCTCTCTCTATTTGTCCTGTCTCTCTCTTTCTCCCTGTCCCTCTCTCGTCTTTATCTCCTATCTCTCTCTCCTGCCTCTCCTATATCTCTCTCCTGTCTCTCCTATCTCTGTCTCTTCTTTATCTCTCTTCTGTCTCTCTCTCTCTCTCTTCTATCTCCCTCTCTCTATGTCCTGTGCCTGTCTCTCTCACTCTGTCCTGTATCTCTCTCTCTCCTGTCTCTTTCTTTCTCCCTGTCTCTCTCGCTCTCTGTCCTGTATCTCTGTCCTGTATCTCTCTCTCTCTCTCCTGTCTCTTTCTTTCTCCCTGTTTCTCTCACTCTCTGTCCTGTATCTCTCTCTCCTGTCTCTTTCTTTCTCCCTGTCTCTCTCGCTCTCTGTCCTGTATCTCTCTCTCTCCTGTATCTCTCTCTCCTGTCTCTTTCCTTTCTCCCTGTCTCTCTCACTCTCTGTCCTGTATCTCTCTCTCCTGTCTCTTTCTTTCTCCCTGTCTCTCTCGCTCTCTGTCCTGTATCTCTCTCTCTCCTGTATCTCTCTCTCTCTCTCCTGTCTCTTTCCTTTCTCCCTGTCTCTCTCACTCTCTGTCCTGTATCTCTCTCTCCTGTCTCTTTCTTTCTCCCTGTCTCTCTCGCTCTCTGTCCTGTATCTCTCTCTCCTGTCTCTTTCTCTCCCTGTCTCTCTTTCTCTCCCTGTCTCTCTCCGTCTCTCTATGACCTGTTTCTGTCTCGCTCTCTGTCCCTGTCTCTCTCTCTCTGACGCTCGCCGTAATTCCGATGCTGCGACATGCGCATGTGTGTGTTCTGGCCAGCAATGCGCATGTGCTTGTTGTGGCATCGTAATTACGGTGAGCGTCAGAGAGCTATAATATTTAAGAACAACATCTGACGCCTGCAGTGAAGTAATATTATAGTGGATAACAAAAACAACACTTTATAACAAAATATAGCTTTTTTTCCACTCATGTCTACCCCTAACTGCGTGTCGTCATCACGCTTTGCGAGCTCCACAAATACGGACCTCCTGAAGCGAGTGTCCACATTTGCGGAGGTGGAGGCTCTAAGGCGCCTCACTCGGTAACAAAAAACCCAGAAAAGCAGGACTTTCAACAACAACAAAAAATATGACCCGCAAGACTTAGAAAAAAAAAAAATACGAGGTCGCAAAAATACGAAAGGAAATCGGAACTTAGAAAAAAAATAAAAAATACGAGGTCCCAAAAATACAAAGCTAACGGTTGAAACTCGTACATCGAAAAACAAGAAAAACACAGCAAATTAACAAAACAACATTTAAAAAAAACTCACACAGAGCACGGGGGGACAGCCAGGACGTCTGAGTGAGGTTGCACACAAATTTTAAGTCCAATTTAAGCATTTTTGACACTTGGAAATCGGCTAAGCGAGAAAAAAAATGGCGGCAGAAAAAAAGTAAAACGAGGCTACACAACCCCGAACCACTCAAAACAACGCCAAGCACATAAGAGTTTTACCCAGGAACGCATGAGGTACAAAATAGACTATTAGGAAGAACGGATAATGATCCTGACCAGCATAACACATAGACAATAGCAGCCTTTTTACAACAGTAACTTACAACTAATAACATTACCAATCTAAAATGCCGCTTCACACAACTAAACAAACGGTTTAGCGTCGAGCACGCAGCCTATTTACATTGCACACTTGACACATTGCTGCCACTTTCTCCTCAGGTCAGTAACAGTCCAAATGTACATTGTATGCTGCACCAACATCAAAAGGGATTGTTAGCTCTTCAGGATATTGATTGCTGGATATATTAATTACAAATAGGTAAAGTATATTAATTTATTAGTTAAATAATTAATTAATTAAATATCATTAAAAAATATATCTATATAAAAAAAAAATAAGCAGGGGAGAGGACTCCAATGAGCACCAAAGCCGCTCAGCGAGGGGCTCACAATGAGCGCCAAAGGTGCTCAGACGAACAAAAGTACATGAGGGGAGAGGCTTGCAATGAGCGCAGAAGGTACTAAAAGCCTAACATTGTGTGTCAAACAGCATTACCTGCCTTACAATTTTATTGCCGTCATTTTTGACAGGCAACTCGCTAGTATATGTATATTGGATCGACATTGATATATTTGATATCAGTTATACAGACAGCCGCATATACAGCATGTCTTGGTTCATACCCCATGTTTTACATATGGCTAAAACATGGCAGCACCCTATTCTGTATCACTGCAAGTGGGTATCCCTGGTTTAGATGCAGCTGTTGCTTCTTCTTAACGTCTTCTCCTGTAGGTCCTAAAATACACCCGCTGGGTGGTCCTGCTGAATAAGACTGAATGACAGCTTTTAAACTGTCTGTTTTCTCCTCAAGCAGAGTCATGTATCTCTTCCTACCTGTGTCTATAACGGGCCTGGCTAGCTCTGTCTGTGTGCTGGACTATTATGGAGCTTGGAAGCAGATGGGCCATTGTAGATTGGGAAACGCTTCATATGTTTGTGATGCTTATAACAACATGAGCAGTTTAGGTTGTGAGCATAAAAACATTTTAGGTAAAATCCATACACTGCTTTGCTTTGTATTCCACGCTTCCTGCGGGTGAGAATTAATGTTTTCCTAATTTCTATGATCTATTAAGAGTGGGAGGAGGATTTGATGGTTGGTGGATTCAGATAGGATTTCAGCACAAGACACCTTCCCTCTCAAAGGCTCAGTAGAAGATTCTTGCATGTATACTTGCAAGTCTTGATCTGAACAGAAAGTATGACTATCATGGCAGCTTCCATGCACTAGCTGAATCTGCTAAAATGAAGATAATAACTGAAAAAGCTACTTTTGAGTTCTGAATCGCTACCTTGTCGTGGTGAAGAGGCTTATGTACTTCAATAAAGCTGTGAGCTATACGATGTAGGATCACCCAAGATGGGCAGGTCATAGCAGAGAGGTCCACTGGAGAAGGATCTAGCAACCCACTCCAGAATATTCACCAAGAAAACCTTATGGATATGCTTGACCAGAGACATAATGATAGATGTGCCTGGGTTGATGCGGTCCATAGGGTCACAGAGACGTGGCCACAACTAAACAACAACTACAACTACTCATTCTCCACTCAGTTGTAATCCAGTACTTCATCTAGAACAGTTCTAGACCGCTCTATCCAAACAAACAAGTCACAACTATAGATGCAGGTGATAGAATAAGTAAGTCTCATTCAATTGCGATTTGGCCAATTGAATAGGGCCCTATATAAGCATAGAGCATATATTGGATAGAAGTTCACTAACTAAAAACTTCTGTAAAAAAAATATGCTATGTGCTTATATAGGGCCATATTCAATTGGCCAAATCACAACTGAATGAGGCCCAAATTATTTAATTAATAACTAATTAATGGGATCTCAATTCCACCACAGAACACAAATAAAATTGAATTTGTACAAAGTATTCTAAACATTGTACCAGTACAAAATGGCGACAATACAGTTACTTCCAATGGAAAATAATCTACATTTTCTCAAAAAAGGTAATAAATAAATAATACAAAAACGAGAATCAAATGAATATTGAACATTTCTGTCTCTTTTCCATGGGCTACCAGTTAGCCAATGCAGAAATACAACCAGATTAATTAATTATTAAACATGTATCCAATTTATTTCTTAAAAAGTGCACATGAATAGATTTTCCAAGGCCACAGTTTTATCCCATTACACAAAACAATTGATTTCACATCACAAAATCTCATTACTGGCTCAGACACTCTTCTAATGATTCTTAATGGTCTGACGGAGGCTCGCGCTCGCTTGTGTAGGACGGACACGTTCCCTTCTGCAGAATTATCACAAAGGAAAAATCTGACACAATGGAAATAAATTGCCATAGTGACTTAATGATTTTTTACTAAAATATCTGAATAATATATATATATTTTAAATGCATTTTATTAGCTAGTTTTGTGGCTTTAGAAAACATTGACTGTCACTGATCATGGGATATATCATTTTTTTAATTATTATTTAAACAAATCCACAGCATTGTAACTATTTTATACATTACAAGGTGTTTTTTTGCTGTTGCATGAGAAATAAACGATTTATACATTAAACATACACAGAGTGGGGTTGTTTTCTCCTTCTCTGTCCTGATATGTTACAGGGGAAAGTGGGACAGTGAGCCTTATGGATGTTTGAGCTGCAATATATTGTGCTTTTGTTCACATATGTTTCAATGTAAATCAGACAAGAAAATACAACTAACCAGGATGCCCTAAGACTTTCTTTGCTCTCTTAGCTCACTGGTAAGATAAAGGTGGATCAAACATATTGTTTTTAATGTGCATATCTGTTTTTTCTGCTGTGTAGCCCCCCCCCCCTGGGGCTCCCCCACATCCAACCTGCCACTGCCCCCTGGGCCTCCTTGGCTGCACCTCCCCAGGCTTTAAATTGGTCTGTGCCTGTTTAAAAAAAGAGCTTTTTTACTGAAGCTCCAAGAGGTGGCAGTGTAGAACCATTCAGCATCTTGGTAATGTGTGTCAGGGAAGAGGTGAGAGAGCAAGAGCTGGGTGACAGCAAGGTACAGTGGGGATAGGTACTCTGAGGGGCCCCAAATGAGATAGGTATGGGTGCTATGTGTGGTGGGTGCTGAGAGAGCTTTCGTATTATGTGGGCATGGATGCTAAGACAAGATGGCTGCTTATAACGGGCTGAGTGCTATGTATGGATGCTAAGAGGGGAACATGTTGTGTGGGGGTGGATGTTGAGAGGGACAGGGTGCTATGCAAAGATGGCTGCTGACAGCTATGGTACAGGCAGAGGCAGCAGCTAAGGAAATAAAAGACGAGCAGTTATGGGAAGAGGAGCAGCTATGGAAATGGTTCTTGGGGGTGATATGGGAAGGTCATGAATACAACATGCATTAATGATACAGAAACCAAGAGAATTATATGAGATTTTAGTAATGTGCCAGAAAACCCAAATCTATGTTCAAAATGAAGGATGATAAGTAAGGTAGTAAATAAAAGAACAAAAAGATTTACCATTTTCAGGAAAAGATATTCCAATGACCAATGTGTTATAATGGGGGTAGCCATTGCTACTTTGTTGTTTTTGCCACTGGGAAGGCAAGTTTGGTTGTAGATAATGTTTGCATCCTTTATACAAATCTTATTTGTTACCCAAGGTCTCCTCCTCAATGACAACCCAGGTAGTCAAGGACAATATTGGCGGCCCCACTACAGCATAATTACACACAATAGTCAATAATTAAAGTACCACTGTGATGACATAACAATAGGAGCTAATTGTTTTTATTATGCACTGGTCATTAATAAAATTCATATTTAATGATTTATAGTATCAATATTCAATGTTACATTATTTTCAAAGATTAGAGTATCAACCTTCCAGTTATTATGATTGTATCCATCATGACAAGTTCATGGACAAGTTCATGCAATCAACCTAAATAAAAAGCCTAACAACCATTCATCGATCATTACAGCCCCACAGAAAAACATTGTTGCCACAGTAAACCACTTTAGCACAGCAAATCTCCAGCAAATGAAGAGTATTGTATTGATATAACATTGTGAAAATGTTGCACTACTAGCTAAGCAAAGCCACATGCCCTCGTTGATCTTATAGTGGTAGGAAAGTGGTTTGAAATTATTAATATTGAATATTAGTGTTTAAGTGATTGAATATTAATTTTTATATTTATCAATACCCAAGTAAATTATGTAGGTTCTGTTAGGACACTTAGCTTTAAAGGCTGTATTATTTGTCCCTGTGTATAAAATATTTAAGTCCTTATTTAGTTCTTCACGATGGCATACTGAAAATATGGAACCTCAGTGGTGCCTTAATAAGCAATTACATACAATTATAAACACAATAGCAGTGCCTGTGCCTTCCTTGGTGTGATCTGTCATGCCCATGGCACCAACTCAACCTGTGATCTGTTGCACCATCCAAGCATCTAATCCTGTAATTACCTGCTGTGCTACCAGTTATGGCATCACAGCGACCCACCTTCTGTTACTCACCAGACTTATGTTCCTGCCACCTCTGTGCATTTTTCAAACAAATGCACAAAAATGTAAATTCATGTGTATTTAGTGTGTTATAGGAGAATAAAGTGCTTCACAATGGCAGTGGTATAACAGGGTTATATGTAAATATGTTATAAATACATTTTAATTAAATATATATATATATATATATATATATATATATATATATATATATATACAGTATATACAAATATTACAAAATGATTTCCTTTATTTTTTTTTCTTAAGCATAATTTAGTGTATATTTTGTTCTTGAATCACTAATCGATGTAAACAGCACATTATATATATATATATATATATATATATATATATATATATATGTATAAATAAATATATATACAGTGCAAAAGTATTCACCCCCTTGCCTTTTTACCTATTTTGTTACATTACGGCCTTAAATTCAATTTTTGTAAATCTGAATTTTATGTGGTGGATCAGAACACAATAGTCTAAGTTGGTGAAGTGAAACAAGAAAAATATATACATAAAACTATTTTTTATAAATAGAAAACACAAAATTGGCATGTGCGTATGTATTCACCCCCTTTGTTATGAAACCCATAAAAAAGCTCTGGTGCAACCAATTAACTACAGAAGCCACATAATTAGTGAAATGATGTTCACCTGTGTGCAATCTAAGTGTCACGTGATCTGTCATTACATATATACACCTTTCTTGAAAGGCCCAGAGGCTGCCACACCTTAGCAAGAGGCACCACTAACCAAACACTGCCATGAAGACCAAGGAACTCTCCAAACAAGTGAGGGACAATGTTGTTGATAAGTACAAGTCAGGGTTAGGTTATAAAAAAAATCCAAATCTTTGATGAACCCCAGGAGCACCATCAAATCTATCATAAACAAATGGAAAGAACATGGCACAACAGCAAACCTGCCAAGAGACGGCCGCCCACCAAAAATCACGGACTGGGCAAAGAGGGCATTAATCAGAGAGGCAGCACAGAGACCTAAGGTAACCCTGGAGGAGCTGCAGAGTTCCACAGCAGAGACTGGAGTATCTGTACATAGGACGACAAGAAGCCGTACGCTCCATAGAGCTGGGCTTTATGGCAGAGTGGCCAGAAGAAAGCCATTACTTTCAGCAAAAAACAAAATGGCACGTTTTGAGTTTGTGAAAAGACATGTGGGAGACTCCCAAAATGTATGGAGGAAGGTGCTCTGGTCTGATGAGACAAAAACTGAACTTTTCGGTCATCAAAGAAAACGCTATGTCTGGCGCAAACCCAACACATTACATCACCCAAAGAAAAGTTTGCGAGTTTTCAACAGTTTGCGAGTTTCCAATCTTGCGTGGTGCTTTGGGGAAAGCTCTATAGACACCGGATTCTAAGCTCAAAGACCGGGCCCTGCATTTTTTTTTTATTTATTAATATTGCTATTGTTTTTGTTGCCATGAAATTAACCCTTGAATAGCGCTAAGGAATATGTTGGCACGTTACAAATAAACGATAATAATTATCAGTACATAATACATTTATCGGAAATGTGAATATTGCACGTATAATGGAAATTGTCTGTTTTCAGTTTTATTTAGATATAGACTGGGAAAATATAATGTATAATAGTATGGTAAGATTAGTGTGTGAGAGCAGCCTTTTTCCTGACCACAAGCACCTACTTTAAGTGATTATTGCTTTACAGTAGAGAGGTTTCGGATGGCCCCACATTGTGCAAAAGGAGTGATAATGAGAAAATTAACCTCAGATGGGTCATCCAGGGTCCTTTGAGTGCCAAGTCAATGCTACTGAGAGGCCATTACCCACACAGTGTCTTCCTGTGGCTGCCATGTGGGCTGTTCTGTTCCTAATGGATTCTCTTGGAGTCTGGACTCCTTGCCAGATTACCGTCCGCACCCCGAGAGGTGGGAAAATGCATCTGTTACATATCTTTTGGTCTCTGCTTCCCTTTCCTACAGACAAATTGACTACCAATGTCTCCAGCGGAATCACGGCCAAGTTTCTTTATAAATTGGCAACAGGAAATGCCTTTTTTTAAAAGTTTTAATTACTTCATTCTCTCTCTATTCTTTTCTACCGTTTTACCCCAAAACACTTAAAAACACAGCAGGGTTTTTTTTTCTTCTCTAAACCAGACCCCGCTTTCGGTCTGTGTATTTTTGATTTATTTTACCCCGAGCCAAGTTTAAAGTCTGCCTCTCACCCTCACACTGCCGAGGTTCAGACTTAATTGCCTTTAAGCGCAAGATGCATATGCTAATGTCCTGCCTTAATTAGGAAATGATCCGTCTGGAATGAAAAAAACTCCTGCTGACTTCAAGGCATTTCAATTAGCGGCAAAAGGGGGTTCGAGTAACATCATTTTCATAACATTTCCCCTTTGCCCCCCGCCACCTAATTACAAGAGCGGTGCCAGGTGATCTGGACGTCTTTCAACTCACTTACTGCAGAGCTTAGACTGATGCTTTATTCTTCACTGTAAGACTATAAAGACAATTTCATTCCTCAGAGCTCTGAGGAACTCATGCCAGAAACACTTGGAGGAACCGGTCTGGAAATAGGTGTGTATTGCTAGATGGATCCTAACAAGGTGATGCCGGGCCTCTTTAATGTCAAATATCTTGCAGTGCTTCACATTGGCTTCTATTTTCCACCAAAGTTCAGGTCTCGTTGGCTGCGTTCCAACACTTCATTTCTCAAGACGCGGAGCAGAATCTTAAGGCTAGTATAAGGGTTGTGAATATTTAGTCAAGAAATGTCTGTTAAAAAAAAATCATTAATAATGTAATTTGTAATTAAAATGGTTTAAAATTAAGTTTAACTACCTGAGGTGCTGGGTCTGCTCCACCATGACTCAGATTGATTGCCTGGAAGCCATTAGACATGCATTCCATTTATCTTGTTTTTTTTTCTTTCTTTGTATCGTTCAGTCATTTCCAGCTGGACCGTAACACACCAGAACATCTTTATGTCTATGGTCATACTGATTCAATTGGTATTCATGGCAGAGATACTGGAATGGGTTGCCAGTTCCTTCTCCAGTGGGCCACAGCATACAGCTCCTGGTATTCCTAGGTGGTCTCCCATCTAAGTACTGACCAGGCCCAACCCTGATCAGCTTCAGGGTGGTGTGACCCAGGGGTGTAGGAGCCAGAATAATTCGGGGGGGGGGGGGGGGGGAGGATACAGTTCATTGTATACACTGGCCGTGAAATAGCTTATATATACATACATGCAAATATAGAAACATCTGGGGGGGGGGATCTGTCCCCCACATCCCCCCAATTCCTAGGCCCATGGTGTGACCCCATGGTTCCCTGATTGCAATGAAACCCATATCACAGCGGTGAAAACACTGAATCCTAACCACTGGACCACCAGGGAACCCTATCTTGTAGGTTTGTTAATTAAAGGGATATGGAATTGTCCCTGTTTTTAACACTAAAATAAACTACCTAAGTGATTGTTGAAATCTAAACATAATTTTATTGACAAGTGCTTAAAAGCTCTGTTTTCAAACCTTCCAAACAGTCCCTGCAATGGTCTGCCCCCACTGCTCATGCACACAGTGTTTATCTTGGTAAGAGATGTACTGGCCACTTACAGAATGTTTTTAAATGGCGCTTAGATAGAATATGTGTTTAGCTAGTACATCTAGTACCTATAGAAACATTGTATGCATTAGCTGTGGGGCAGTTCTTTGCAGGGACTGTTTGGAAGGTTTGAAAACAGAGCTTTTATGCTTTTGTTAATAAAATTTTGTTTATTTAAGCAAACACTTAGGTAGTTTATGTTAATATTAAAACAAGGAAACTTCCATATACATATATACATAGTAATTGAGGTTAAAAAATACCTTTAGTCCATTAAGTTCAACCTTTTTGATATACATTTAACCATTTTTTGGAAAGCAAAAAAAAAAAGCATTAACAGGGGTAGACTACTCCTGAATCATTAAACATCTACCAGATGAAAAGAATGCCAGGCTTATGGCTTCCAGACAAACAACGTGAGGGAGAAATGTGGAAACAGCCCCAGCACCTCAGTCAGGTAAGATTAATAAAAAAAAGAAAACATCTTAATTACAAATGGATTTTTGTTGACTTTATAAATACACATTTTTTTTAACCTTACATGTAATGAAGTAGATACTCACATCCCTGGCGCTTACACAGTTAGGATTTCAGGGATTTCATTTATTGAACCAAAATTGGCACCAGAACAAAACAAAATATTAACACTGTCTGATATATAAGTAAAATTATGATATTTTTCAGCAGGCCAGAAAAGGCGTTGGCAAAGCTTTATGAAGCTCAGGAGTCAGCCAGATTAGTGAGGAGCTAGCCAAACGTTTTTAGGGCCATGGAATGGATTATTTATAGAAATATGTGTATAAAATCTAAAAGTTAGGAGCCAGCAGTAAAATTTTAAGAGCAGTGGCTGCCTGGCCCAATGGATTTGTCAAGCCTTCGATTTTACCATTACTTGAAGAATGTGGGAGGCTGGCCAAGGAGAGAGAACCGGGACTTAGAGCGAGAGAAATGATCTTATTATATCTCGGATTTCAGATATTGGAGAGAAACTTGAGATTGCTGGTTATTTCACAATATATATTTTTCTTTAATTTATTAAATATTGATAATCAGTTTAATAAAGAGGTCTCATCATTCATAAATACTTTTGCATACACATGTAACATATGAAGTAATATCCAATTCATGCAAAACAAAGCAAATGTACAGACGTTGTGAGCTCTATCTAATTGAGCATGCATAATTGAGCATTATATTTTACTTGGAGTATGAAAAACTAATACTTTCCCCACCCCAGATTATCTTTTTTAAGAAATGTTTTCTTTCTAAATACCATTATCTTATGGAGTAGTAAAAAACAGCTAGTACAGTGTGTAGATGGTTTCTAATGTCTTTAATATGACACCTTGGATCCGAGAGCTCTTCAGATGGTAACTGCAGCCATAATATTAAGGTGTTTACTTCTGAGGAGGAGAACTATGGCAAGTCTGGACAAGCTAGTAAAAAGTGAAGGTATTACACTATCAACAAAGGTCTGCATAGTTAAATCTACGGTATTCAGTGTAGTAACATACGGATGTGAGAGCAAGACCTTAAAGAAGTCTGAGCCCCAGAGAATTGACACATTCGAATTGTGGTGTTGTAGAAAACTGGTTGGTGTTGGTCTGCAATCTATCCATACTACAAGAAATCAAGACACACTGTTGATCATGAGGCTACAGATCAAATATTTTGGCCATATCATGAGACGGAAGGATTCCCTGGAGAAGACTCTGATGCTGGCAAAGATTAAAGGCACATAAAGAAGGGGACCGCACAAAGATGTATAGATGAAGCAATTTAAGTAATGAACATGAGCATGATGGAGCTCAGAGTAGGGGGAGTAGGAACTAGAGGGATTGGGGGGGTTCAAACCAAATTTCAAGCTATGGAGCAGTATGTATTTCCTATGAAAGCTTTGACCCATTTAATTATATTGGGAAAGCCAGGGGCATTGATAATTTACACAAAGAAAAGGTTTTGAGGGGCACTGCAGCAATGGGGCCTCACAAGAGCAAAGCTCCAGTGCACTGGCGGTAGATCCGCCCCTGCTTCCTGTCTGGGGAGTAGAATTGAATTATACACCCAGATTTTGGGGGGCTCCTACGCCCATGCTCAGAGGGGTCATAGCTGACAGATGTGCCTGGTGTGCTATGGTCCAACAATTAACACATTAACAAATTCTCTCGTCCAAGGGCCAGACAAATAAAATAAAAAATGTCAACAGTGCTTTAAGTTTCAGTGCTTTATTAAAACATTATATTACAGGTACACCACAAGTCTTCTAGCACCCCAGTTTCCAAAGCCGTGCCTGATTAACGTTTTGCCGAACCAACAGTGATCACTTCATCAACACACTCGGACCCACTAATTATACACTTCCCCTATGTCTCTAAAGCACCCTGGACTGCTAGAACATTAAGCGAAAGACATATTACATTTAAATTCAATAATTAAATGAAATACAGGTACCTGTTGATTAGTAGAAATGATACAAGTTTACGGTGCAAGGTACTTTACAGGTATCAGGATTAATTAAACAAGATTTTTTTAACAAAAAAATGTATTTGTCAATCAGGTACCCCAGTATACATGTTTCGCTGATGCAGGAAATTCAAGTTCTTACTCGTAATTTTGTCCGGACTAAAGGAGGTGCCAGACCATCCATTGCCAGATAATGGGTGGTGTACCTGTATATTTGTAACAGGCTGTCCGCCATTCCTTGGACAACTTTGATACTGTGCTGATTTCAGTTCAACGTAACTGAGACTAAAATATTCCAAGGGTTACAAGTAGCCGTGACCAAGGATGGGTGTGATGTTTACTTGTTTAGGGCGTTACAAAAGAAAATAGTTACAAGGAAATTAGGCTACATTGTAGCAGAAATGTCTCCATAACTTGCGATGTGTGAGATGTGTTGACAGGATGGACAGCTAAAATAACAGGACCCATGAAACCAACAAAAAGTGACCTGACCCATTGTTGTGGAATGTAGGTTTATTAAAGAGTATTGTATTCTGAATTGTTACCTTTTTTAGTGGTGAAGGGGCTTGTGTACCTCAATGAAGCTGTGAGTCACCTAAGATGGACAGGTCATAGCAGAAAGGTCAGACTAATTATGGTCCACTGTAGAAAGAACTAGCAACTAACTCACTAACTTATGAATAAGCACACCTAGAGACATAACAATGTGCCTAGCATGCCTCAGTCCATATGGTCACTAAGAGTGGGACACGACCGAACAACAAAATTGTGAGTTACAAAGCACTTAGTTGCACTAAAAGGCACTGTACCTTTAAATGCAGGTTTCACCTAAATTTCAATTATTGTGAAAGGCCATAAATGGTATGAAGCGATCCTAGAGCCTGATTCAATTGAGCTATCGCAAGTTACTGCAGCCCGTAAGTGAGGCCGCAAGTTAATTTGCTATTCAATTGGCGTAATTTTGCAGGCTCCAAACGGGATACGGGTTATGGCCTTGAAAACTTTGCCGAAAACCTCCCAAAGCCTTTGATCTTTCAATTCCACAAGAGTTAGGATGGCTAAACCCGTAAACGGCAAATGTAGGAGAAAATCCTACGAGTGCTAGAGAGGACCCACAATGGGGTTAAACACCTGTTCGTAGCACTGTAAATGCAAATAAGAAATCACTACTGCACTGTAAATAACGGGGAAAGCGATGACAGACATTAGAATTAATTGCACAACAGTCTCAAGCCAGCAAATCTGCAGTAAATAAGATGTATTATTATGTTTCATTTCGGGGTTATATTGCTCTCAGGAAAGATTGAGTTAATACATATCAGGCCACCCACATGGACTAGAACAGTATTGACATTCATTTTCATAATTCTTTATTTTGCGGTTTTGTAAGCTCCATGTTTTACTGCCATAATAATGTCTGATTTTCGATTGGCTGATTCGAAATGGGCGGTTACGGTTTTGCTGAAGTGATCATGTTCCCATCCTGAAGCTCTACAAACCGGTGCATGGTTTACGGAGTCGGCTTTGGGCCCGTAACTTGCGGGCTTGATCACTTGAATAGCTCCGGAATCAGAGACGAACGGGAGTCCGCAACACTCCCGCAGACATACGGCCTGGGTCCTGTGAGATGTGGGCTTGCAATTGAATCGTGCCCCTAGTTTGCCAGTTACTGCTCCCAATACAAGAAGAGAGGGTGCACAAATTGAGTTCCACCTCTCTCAATCACACTTAGAATTCTGAGCTGCAAAATCTGATTGGCCAATAAGATCAGTAACCAATCACACTGCAGCTCCAGTTCTACACTACTATAGTGACACTCATATTTCTGTATTGCTCGGCATACAGAGATTTAGTAATACAGAGATTGTTAGCAATAAAAGGCAAGTCCTAAAACTGAACTTCCATTAGTGTGCACAGAGCAACTTGTGTTGAGGCGAAACTTTCCCTTTAAACAAAGCCAATGCCACGGTTCTTTTTGGATTATTTCCCTTCTGGGCAGTAAATTTGCCCAAAGCCCCCTGTTGTGTCAGGTCATTTCACCATTCATGAGATCCAGGCTCTGAATATGAGCCTTTCCTGCTTTATAACAAGCCGCAATGACTTGACTTACTGTCTGCAGGCTCATAAAAAGGTAAATATGCTCCAGCACCAACCTGGCCAGCGATCCCTCCGCTCCCCAGAGGCCACAGCAGGCTAATAAACACAGAAAATAAAATTAGCCCGGGCTGTCAGCGCTGGAGCTTTCCTCTGTTCCAGCCAGGCATGCCCCAATCTACAATCAATTATTCCCAGCAGACGCGGGAATTAAATTATCACAATTAACCTTAAATACTCCTAAAACCTAATTCTCTGTCACATTACTTACAATATTTCAGCTCTACTTTACCCTTATAGAGTTATCTAATGTTTTAATTTATGTCGCACTGAAAGAAAGCCAAGTATCCCAATATTCAATGCAATCTCTTAACTGAATCATGAAATAAGATGTCTGCAAGGATTAAGAGATCAGAGTGTTTAAATATACTTATTTTAAAGCAGCTAATGACAGACATTAATATAATAATAATAATAATTATCAGGCATCAGTATATTATATGGTAGCGCTACACGTATCACAGAGTAGTTACAGAATACATTCAAATACAATTATAGTATATATTTACAACAATTTGCATTTGTACCACACACGTTGTGACCTTCATAGATTAGTTTGCAAGAAGTACAGGGTCATGATGACCCATCCCAAGGATAGAGCTTAATGTTTGTCTCTGTATCGTTGTTGTATGATTCTGAGATGCAAGCTTCCTCAGTATGTATGATGCCCAGGGTGAGAATTACATATCTGGCGCCCCTAGGCACAAACTCCTAAGCCACCCCTTGGGTGTCCCTACCATCATGTGGCTCCATCAGTATATAATAAAAGAAAAGGGTAAGAGACACAGGGGAAGGAGAGGGAGGGAAGAGACACAGCGGAGGGAGAGGGGGAGGAGAGACACAGGGAAGGGAGGGGGGAAAGAGACACAGAGGAGGGAGAGGGCGGGAAGAGACACAGGGTAGGGAGGGGGAAGAGACACAGGGGAAGGAGAGTGAGGAAGAGACACAGCAGAGGGACAGGGGGGAAGAGACACAGAGGAGGGAGGGGTAGAGACACAGGGGAGGGATGGGGAGAGAGACACAGGGGAGTGAGGAGGGGGAAGAGACACAAGGGAGTGAAGAGGCAAAGGGAAGGGAGGGGGAAGAGACACAGGGGAAGGAGAGGGGGGAGGAGGGACAGCGAAGGGGTAGGGGGGAAGAGACACAGAGGAGGGAGAGGAGGGGGAGGGACAGAGGGGAGGGAGAGGGAAATAGACACAGGGGAGGGGGAGAGACACAGGGAAGGGAGGGGGAAGGAGACACAGGGGAGGGAGGGGGAGAGACACAGGGGAGGGAGGGGGGGACACAGTGGAGTGAGGAGGGGGAAGAGACACAGGGGAGTGGAGAGACACAGGGAAGGGAGGGGGAAGAGACACAGGGGAAGGAGAGAGGGGAAGAGACACATCGAAGGGACAGTGGGGAAGAGAAACAGAGGTGGGGGGTAGAGGCACTTCAAATATTATACCAGCATTTTTGACAGGCAAGTTACTAGTACATATATATAGAGAGGGGGGGGGGGGAGAAAGAGAGGGAAAGGAAGAGGGAGAGAGGGAGAGAGATGTATAAACCTACATCGATTTCAAACCTCTCTAAAGCTTGTCACTATAAATAAAACATTTGTTCAATAAAAAGGTATCACTGACTGTACACAGCATTACACTGATCTGGATTACTGGACATTCACAGCAACTCTACTTACCATAAATACATTATAATGATATCTTATATAAAGAATAATATAGAATATCATTACATATATATATATATATATATATATATATATATATATATATATATATATATATATATATAAAACAACAAAGTCAGAGGTGCTCATCAGAGAACGAACCAACCTTAATAGGTTAGTTCTATAGCCATGATAAGCCACTCTGAGAGCAACCTCTTTTAGCTCCCTAAGGGTAATAGGGGACTCCAGATGTGGACCCCTTGCTCACTGTGCCTTAGGAAGTTCAGCTGCACCTCACTGACGAGGCCCATAAAGGCCGAAACGCGTCTGGGGGTTGCTGTTTCTCCTGGTCAGGGTTGAATTGCCTGGTATTTCGGGGCTGGGTCACTCTTTTGAGTGGGACCAGACTGATATACTACAGTATATTTCTCCCTGTGAAGGGCACAAGTGAACTAAAATATGTTGCTCTCAGAGTGGTGTATCATGGCCATAGAACTAACCTATGGCTCGTTCTCTGATCAGCACCTCGGACTTAGTTTTTCTATATATATATATATATATATATATATATATATATTAACTGCCACTTCACACCCACCTCCTCCCGTTCCTCCATAAAAGAGCATGCTCATGTCACTTGGCTACAGAAGGGTCTATGTGTGAAATATAAACAAACTGAAAGCAAAATATATTGTCATACAAATTAGTTGCCCCTCCTAGAGAGGCGCCCCTAGGCAGCTGCCTTGTTTGCCTAGTTGCCATGATGATGCCAATGCTCTCTCTCACTTGAAAACACAAATACACAAATAGATGGAACAGTTGGTTTTTTTGCATTGTTCAGTTGTTTACGACTCTCCATGACCTCATGGACCACAACACACCATGTCAGTTCCTTCTCCAGTGGGCCACAGCATACAGCTCCTGGCATTCCTAGGTTGTCTCCCATCCAAATACCATCTCTGCATGGCTTCAGGGTGGTGTGACCTCTTGGTTCCCTGACTGGAATCGAACACAGGCCGATGAAAGCACCAAATCCTAACCACTGGACCACCAGGCAACTCTATAGTAGAGGAGGTCTTATTACGCAAAAATGCGAGTCACAACACTGATTATACTAGCTAATAAATTAAATTGTTTATTTAATAAGATACTTTGCCCATTAGCCATTATATTCAGATTTGGTCATTATTATTTTACTAGCGACTTGCCCGTCAAACCGTTGGTGTAGTCGTGTAAAGCGCCATTTTATGTTCGTAATGTTATTAGTTGCAATTTAGTGTTGTAAAATGGCATTGTTTGTCTATGTGTTACGCGGCTCGCGTGTATTTTGTACCTTGCACGTTCCTGGGTAAAAGTGGTACGCGGCTGGCAATGTTTTGGGCAGTTTGGGGGCATGTAGCCTTGTTTTCATTTTTTTTATCCGCATTTTTTTTCCCAGTTAGCCGATTTTCAAGTGCAGAAACTCGGCAAATTCAGCTTAAATTCGCGTGCAACCTCACTCCCAGGCGTCTTGGCTGTCCCCCCGAGCTGTGTGTGATTTTTTTTTTTCTATTTTATTTTGTATTTTTTGTGTTTTTTGATTTGCACGGTTCGGGCGTTAACTTCGTATTTTTCTGACCTCATAATGTTTTTTTTCTAAGTCCTGCGTTCCTCAACTGCTTGCAGCCTAAGGCGATCCCGCGTTTACTAACTCCTTGGAGGATAAGTCCCGCGTTTTTTAATGCCTTCGGGGCTCATTTCTGCCTAAGTCCCACGGGTTTCAATACCTCAACTGCCCGCCTTGATACGCATGAGGCTCGCAACTATTATATGTGATAATAACCTTTAAATAAACTGAAGAGTATGAAATAGTAACTACTGTTGTATGTTATACTGCTAGACACATATACTAAGGTTTGATACCTACATATAGACCGTTGTGTTTGATCAGGGGCTTATTACCATATTCTAGACATGTTATACAGTAACAATGTAAGGACGTGAAATTAACAGTAATTCATTATTTAGTTTGAGGAAAAAAAATCATAGTGGTCAATTATATTGACCTCAACTGACCTACAATATATCACAGCTTTCTGCAAGAGCAATTATGGGTAAAAGCTAAAACATGTTAGGCAACATGTTGTAGCAAACAACCCCGATTTTCTTTTTAATAGATTATATATCTTATTTTGACTTATAATAAATATTGTCTTTAATATATTAATGTCTTGTTGCATGCAATTATGCTGAATTGGGGATGGTCATTGTTCTTTTTGAGAACGTTTGGTCACCTGAAAGGAGTTTTGGATGCAGATAATGTTTTATTTAGCAGATTACAGTAGAAACAACTGCAATAAAGGTTCCCCACCAGATAAACAAACACAATAATGGCCGTGTCACTACATTAAATAGTTATTTCAAATTAAAGGGCCTCTGCAGTCAAAATTAAAGGGCCTCCGAACAATTCTAGCATGTATTTAAAAGATCATATTTTAAACATTATAATTTTTTTTGTAAGAGAATTCAATGATCTTTAGTGTGGAAAAATTACAATACAAAATGTATATAGTGTAGTATCTCCTTCTGTCCTCCTCGTAATTTACTAAAAACTGAATGGGAACGTGCCCTACTGTAAAAAAACATGCTTTTCTAGCAAGCCATTTCATTTTAGAAAGATTTATATTTATATATAAAAAAATATAAAAATAAAATAAAATAAAATAAATAAAAAATATATATATATATCAATACAGTGGTACCTTGGTTCTCAACATTTTTGATTCTCAACCTGTCTGGATGAGCAAAAATGCTTGGTACTCATTGCACCAGTTACCACTGTATATAGTCAGTGGCGGAGCTAGTGCACTATCCAGCAGTTCAAGACTGCAAAAAAAAAAAATTCTAACTTTTTTTCTAATTGTTTTTTTTGGGCCCAAAATGGCCCAGTTTAGGTGCTAATGCCTTTTTTAATGCATTTTGGGGGGTTTGGGGGGGTTTAAGGATCGTTTAGATCCGGCAATAGGGAGTCCCTGTGGGTGCCGGATAATCAGGAGTTTACTGTATATATATATATATATATATATATATATATATATATATATATATGTATATATATATATATATATATATATATATATATATATATATATTTATATTTATTTATTTTTTCCCAATATTTTTGGCTTCTTTAATTCTTCATCATATCATACTGTAAATACAAGACATGGTTCATTTAAATGCACTAAAATAACAGGAGATGGCGCATAAATACTTAATATTTGTCGGTTCTCATATAAAAAAAAAACAGATGGAGCCCGCGTTTTGCTTCACACCAGTATACGAGATATGTAATTGCTATATATAATGCGATGAATGCAAAATGGAGATGGGACAGTAGTTCATCTTGAATGAGACCCTTTGGGACTGGCGATGAATGCAGCTTTTTACAGCTATAATACCAATTAATCCTATAATAACTCAGATCCATCTTCAGTAAGCTCCTAGTAAAGCAGTGTGAGCCTTCCTTTAAATACAGATTGCAGCGTCTCTGCTCAGTCCCCTCTGTTCGGGTAAAACACAATCACACATAGTGACAGCCCTATAATTCCTGTCTCTTCCTCAATCAGCAGATGCTATGAAAGCATCAACATAAATCCCTAGAGAAGCGAATAATTTCACCATATTTGTATTTATTTGATCCCCGTGTCTCTTGCTAACCATGCAGTTTCCTTGCTTTGGGCGAAGCTTTTCTGGATAAAGACTTTAAATGCTTTCTTAAAACAAAAAAGAATACATTACAGTAAGTTTGCGTCCCTATAAAAAATCTCACTCTTGTAAACCTGGAACCGCCGCATAGTTTCTTAATCTGAAGAATGAAACTAATGGTTTATGTGTGTTTGGGTATTATATTTTATCTTCTCTCAAGACGGAGTATCAATACGCTAAGTAATGTAGAAGACTGACAGCAGATTCAAGAAATAAGTGAAAAGAACTTTCCATAAGAGGCCTCTCAATTAGATGAAAAGACGCTTTGTGTTTTATGCCATCAACATATTTCATTAGTTTCCGTAAAGGAGTGAGGCCTCCAGCTCTGGCCTGGACAGGAAGGCTGGGGTTTAAAGGCTATTTTGCTTCTTAATCTCCCTTTAAAGTGGTTATCTGCTAAATGCCTTTAACAGCATAAAATTCCTTTTGAGGTTTCTTTCACATCTTCTTCCCAAGACGATCTCTCCATCTTGTTCTTTTTAAACTGTTTGCTGCCGGTTATTTCTTACAGGATTTCACTGCCCAGATTTGGTCATGGTTTCAGCTTTGATAATCATATTAAAGGACCACTTTACGTGTCTTATAAAGGACTACTTTAGGAGCCTTATAAAGGACCACATTAGGTGTCTTATAAAGGACTACTTTAGGTGTCTTATAAAGGACCCCTTTAGGTGTCTTATAAAGAACCTCTTTAGGTGTCTTATAAAGAACAACTTTGGATGTCTTATAAATGACTACTTTAGGTGTCTTATAAAGGACCACTTTAGGTGTCTTATAAAGGACTACTTTAGGTGTCTTATAAAGAACCACTTTAGGTGTCTTATAAAGGACCACTTTAGGTGTCTTATAAAGGAGTACTTTAGGTGTCTTATAAAGGACTACTTTAGGTGTCTTATAAAGGACTACTTTAGGTGTCTTATAAAGGAGTACTTTAGGTGTCTTATAAAGAACCACATTAGGTGTCTTATAAAGGACCACTTTAGGTGTCTTATAAAGGACTACTTTAGGTGTCTTATAAAGAACCACTTTAGGTGTCTTATAAAGAACAACTTTGGATGTCTTATAAATGACTACTTTAGGTGTCTTATAAAGGACCACTTTAGGTGTCTTATAAAGGACTACTTTAGGTGTCTTATAAAGAACCACTTTAGGTGTCTTATAAAGGACCACTTTAGGTGTCTTATAAAGGAGTACTTTAGGTGTCTTATAAAGGACTACTTTAGGTGTCTTATAAAGGACCACTTTAGGTGTCTTATAAAGGACTACTTTAGGTGTCTTATAAAGGACCCCTTTAGGTGTCTTATAAAGGACCACTTTAGGTGTCTTATAAAGAACCACTTTAGGTGTCTTATAAAGAACCACTTTAGGTGTCTTATAAAGGACTACTTTAGGTGTCTTATAAAGGACCACTTTAGGTGTCTTATAAAGGACTACTTTAGGTGTCTTATAAAGGACCACTTTAGGTGTCTTATAAAGGACCACTTTAGGTGTCTTATAAAGAACCACTTTAGGTGTCTTATAAAGAACCACTTTAGGTGTCTTATAAATGACTACTTTAGGTGTCTTATAAAGGACCACTTTAGGTGTCTTATAAAGGACCACTTTAGGTGTCTTATAAAGGACTACTTTAGGTGTCTTATAAAAGACTACTTTAGTTGTCTTATAAAGGACCCCTTTACGTGTCTTACAATGGACCACTTTAGGTGCCTTATAAAGGACCACTTTAGGTGTCTTATAAAGGACCCCATTAGGTGTCTTATAAAGAACCACTTTAGGTGCCTTATAAAAACTACTTTAGGTGTCTTAGAAAGGACCACTTTCTGTGTTTTACAGAGGACCACTTTAGGTGTCTTATAAAGCACTACTTTAGATGTCTTGTACAGGACCAGTTTCGGTGTAAGACACTGAAAGTGGTCCCTTATAAGACACCTAAAATGGTCTTTTACAAGACATCTAAATGGGTCTCAAAAATGCCCACTTTAGGTGTCTTATAAAGGATTGCTTTCAGTGTCTTATAAAGGACCCCTTTAGCTGTCTTGTAAAGGACTACTTTAGGTGCCTTATAAAGGATTACTTTATATGTCTTGTAAAGGACCAGTTTAGGTGTAAGATACCAAAAGTGGTCTCTGATAATACACCTAAACTGGTCTTTTACAAGACATCTAAATGGGTTTCAAAAATTACCACTTCAGGTGTCTTATAAACAACATATTTGGGTGTCTTATAAAGGTTTGCTTTAGTTGTCTTACAAAGGACCACTTTACTTGTCTTATAAAGGACCACTTTAGATGTCTTGTAAATTACCACTTTAGATGTCTTATAAAGACTATCTTTAGGTGTCTTGTGAAAGGCCACTCTATGGGTCTTAAAAAGAATCCCTTTGGATGTCTTGAAAGGACCACTGTAGATGTTTTATAAAGGACCACTTTAGGAGTCCTATTATTCCTTGGAGTCTGAAAACAGGTACTTATCAACTGCGCAGTGGAGAAAGGGGGGGGGGAGGAGGCAGGGGCTGGATTGTTATATATTTGGGACCCCAGAGCTGCTTGCATAGGCCCAGTGAACCTTCTTGACCCTTTACTAACCTCAATTCAGAGATGTACAGATCAGTGTCCCTCCTGCTTTCTTGAGCAAGGGGACTACACATCCCATGATTCCTTCCTGTACAAACTGCCATCACCGATTGTTACAATGTATTAAAATGTATTAGCTGCCTGTGATTGGCCAAAACAAATTATGGATTTTATGCAAATTTTAGCAGGGGTGTCAACTCACAAAAGCTGCTGCTTGCAAACTCAAGAGATTTAGCAAACATCAGGGTGAGTGTGGTAATGTTTATTTGGGGATTTGTTTTCATGCAAAAAAATGTTTGCATACACTACGGATTCTCCTCTATCAGATGCATTCATAATCCAGGAAACTTAGTTATGCCTTTAATAGCAAAATGGCTGCCCACATATAAAGTCTAAATCATGAGATAGTATTGGTATCCCTGAACCTGAACCGTTTTTGGTTCTGACTTCGGTGCTCCTTTAAGTTCACCTTCAAATGTTTCTTGTATGTGCTAATTGCAATTAAAATGCTTTATTTTGTGAGATCTCATTTAAGATTCCATGCCAGTCCTTGTAGGTCAAGCTCTTCTACTCAACAAAATATTGGAGGGAACAAAATATGAAAGTAATGATGCCATTAAAGTGACTCACAAAGGTCCCATTTACTGCATAAATGAAAAATACACACAAATATATATAATTTCCATAAAATTAAAAAAGATATAAATACCTAAAAATACATATAATTGCAATTGTACTTAAAAAGTCTAAAAGTGGAAGCGCCTTAAAGTTTATATAGAAATTAGAATAATTTTATTAATAAATTAATTGAAAGATCCACCATCTAATACCATTTTAACTCTTCTTTATCAGCTAAAGGAAGAAGTACGTTAAAAAATAGAGAACAGAAACCAATGGCTTCGCTATGAAGCCACCATGTATATGCAAGTCATGTTATATAGAAAAAAGCTCCCATGACTATTCATATTGAGCGCAAGTGCTTATTGCCAGGCGCGTCCTACAACAGCAGACAGGCATGGCCGAAGCACTATGAAAACTCATTTTAATGGAAAATGGCGCACACAAAAAGGCTTTTGTGGGGAGGCCTCGGAATAACAAAGGTCTACAGGGGACTGGAGTGTTTTTGTAGACTTAGAGATAAGTGTCTCTTTAAATTGGTCATGCTGACACAAGGCTTTAACACAGCACTTGATTTGAGAGCTTGCAGTCGTTAAGTGGATACACTGGAGTACTTACGGGAAATGGCATTAAAGGGACGGGGAAAACAATTCTGTTTTTCAAACATAAAACCTTATAAAAAGTCGTGTTTTTAATGACAAATATTAAGTAAAATCTGTTTAAACTTCATTGAAACTAACCTAAATGCACAGAGCTTATGTTTCATTGGCAGACAAGCATGCCTCATACGTCTATATTACGGCTCATTGACTGACAAATAAGTTAAACATTTGAATCAGTTTTTGACAAAAAGAAAACACAGTGGTACATTAACAAATACCCTATTTCAGATGTAGCAAAGACAAAATGCATGCAGTGTCCCTTTAAATCACTAGATTGTAAGCTCTTGTGGGCAGGATACTATATTGATACCTTATTTCATCAGCACCTATCACTTTTTATCTGTAATATCCCATAATTATTGCTTTTCCGAGAATTGTACTTCATCATTTTATAGAAATTGCACAGATCAACATAGTTTTTATTGTATTAAAGGACCAGTGCACAATAAAAAAGACATCTTTAAAAAATGTAAACATAATTACAAAGGGAAAATGACACAAAGATAGATTTTATTTAGAAAATATATGTCACTGCTGGTGACTGGAGGCATCCATGATATTTTGATGGCGTTATATACATTTCTACAGAGCTTGCATCCATTATTATGCCTGCTTGTGAGCAGTTACGTGTCAAATATATCTCCACGGTAATCCAAGACCCTATTGTCAAGAAGTGTTGAAGCCAGACAAGATTAGACATTCTATATAAAGTCTTTGAGAACTAAGATTTTCTCTCAATATTTTACACTGTTCAGTAATTCAGTTGTGTCTGACTCTCTGTGACCTTATGGACCAATTATGTTTCTGGTTGTGCTTATCCATAAGGCTTTCATGGCTGGAGTGGGTTGCCAGTACCTTCTCCAGTGGACCGCGATTTATCTGACCACTCTGCTATGTCCCACTAATCTTGGGTGACTCTACATGGTATAGCTCACAGCTTCATTGAGGTACACAAGCCCCTTCACCATGGGAAGGTAGCGATCCAGAAGGGACATTGTTACATAGTTTACAATATTTCATGAACTATAGTAGTGTTTTATCATTCCTGTTCAGTTGTACCCATGTGGGGGCCACCATAGTTGTTTCAGCTTATCAGCTTCAACCAGTGGGACTGGAACTTGAATCCAGATAAGGATTTAGAACAGGAGCACTATATACAATTACAGTAATCTTGGGATAATGAGATAATTAAGGAAATAAGTAGAATGCAAAGAACTGCACATACTGTAGTACTTGAAACCAATATTTTGTTTTAGAAATTAAAATACAGTGGTATCTTGGTACCTGTCTGCCTCGAAACTAGTCGAATTTGGTATTCAACGCATTTTGATGAGCAAAAATTGTTTTGATACTTAACTCATCTCGATTGCTGTAGCATGTATGAGTGAATTTACATTACTCCTTATGGGAACCTGGAACCCGTCGTGATTGGCACTCGTTGTGCCTTCCTGAACCAATTAACGACAAGTACCAAGGGTCCTCTGAATACTCAAAAATTAAAATATACTAAAATATTTGTATACAGCAACATTGTTAGGACATATATTTATTCAGGAACATATAAGAAAAATAATTTTATGTATCTTTATAAAAATGCAAAAAATCCCCAAACAATAGGAAAAAATAAATGTAAAAAATATCTATATATATATATATATATATATATATATATATATATATATATATATATATATATAAATAAAGTCCAAAAAAGTGGAAAACATGACAAAGCTGAGTTTGCTTTCCACGCCTATTGAAGGTGTATACTGCAATTATTATAAAAAAAAGTGGAAATAAATACATAAAATGTATCTATTTTTTAAACTAGAACTATGCTTCGGTCTGTAAAACTTTTGTATTAATCCAGTTAAATTGTAACACCCAGACCTAAAAAATAAAACTTGCAGTGCTGCTTTGCAAAATTAAATTAGATTAGGACTCTACGCGTTTCGTTGGTGATTAAACTTCTTCAGGGTTGTACACATAGATATTAATTGTGAGTGTATTTTAATTTTTTAAATAAAATATTGGTCATAAATATTACGTTATGTTCGGTCCTTTTTTTTCTAATATAGGTAAGGATTTTGGGCTTGATTACCTGGCTCCCGTAGGAAATCTTGTGAGTAAACTTTCCATGTAGAGAGATACATAGAGATTCCATTCCTCCAATAAGGCAACACCCCTGTTTAATTCATTATATATCCTGCAATTATATGGTTTTGTAAGAACAAGATCACAACCTGGGATTCCTGCACATGGCACCAACACGCCGGACCAGGCTTATAAACCATATCAGGTGTCCTAAAGCTCTGAACTATCTGAGAGCTCTGCACGTGAAACCCAAGATCTCCCCGGAGTAACACAAAGGGTCTGTTCTGGATCTGTGACGGAGCACGCAACCGCTAGGGTTTCACTGTGAATTCTTTCTAAGGAAGTGCCTCGGGTTTTACAGCGAGCCGTGAAATAACATGTCCTGAAGAAACAAGACCAAGATCTCCAAGCATCGCGCTCTACATACTTCAGATATATGAGCTCGCCGACATACCTGGGATATTCAGGTATGGTATTAAAGGACCACTGTATTCAAGAAAAAAAACACATGTTTGTCAATATTAGCCATTGGCATAAAGCACTGAGAAAATCTAAATTGTTGAACATTGTTTATGATTATAGGAATCCATTTTGTATTTGTTACTTGACTTTTGCAGAGCTGGATCATGAGGGTGTGTTTTGGCTGGCACTGGAAGGAGGATTTAGGAGTTAACCGAGATCCTTTATAAACTGAATCGGGTAAGGCTGAAATTGACACCGCACCCTTTCCACATCACTGGGCCTAGAAGCAGTTCATAAAGACACAGGGTGGGCATACAAATGGACAGGGTGTGCAGTGTCTCATAGTAACCAATCAGTGAAAACGTGATGCTGAGAGATGGTCACGGATTGGCTAATTTGAAACACTGCATTTCACAGTCTGTGTATTCATGAGCTGCGGGAGCTACAAACGGCAGACACAAACAGGTACAAAAGTACAGGGTGTACACTGTCCTATAGTAATCAATCTGTGGCAACATTTTGCATTATGCTATTGACAGAAGTCACTGACAGGCTAACTGGAAACACTGCACTTCAGTCTGTGTATTCATGAGCTGCATGAGAAGCAGAGGGCAGATCCAAACAGGTAGAAAACAGAGCGTTTTTAATCACTTCTTAATAGAATAAAGTATAAACAAGTAAAGAGGTACATTGTAGAGTTATTGATGCTACATGTAAGACACACAATTTTCATCTAGTTTTGCACATATCTGAATAGAGCATATTTATTAATAATCTTTCTATAGCTATAACTAATGGTTGTTATTGTTTAGTCATTCAGTCGTGTCTGACTCTCTGTGACCCTATGGACTTCAGCACACCAGGCACATTTTGTGTCTGGTTGTACTTGTCCATAAGGCTTTCTTGGCAAACATAATTGAGTGGGTTGCGATTTCCTTCTCCAGTAGACCGCAATTTGTCTGACCACTCTGCTATGACCTGCCCATCTTGGGTGATCCTACATGGTTTATGCTATGTAATAAGTTTTAGGCTCTGCTCATCCCTCTTTATCACTGATGACCAGCAGATGAGGTCCTTGAGAACCAGTGATATACAGCATTTTAAATGTCATGTTGCCAGAGAGGACATTCGCTATAAGTGGCTAAAGATGGGCTCATGAAAACAAAGACTAACAATGTATCCTTGTGAGACGACAGGCTCTCCTCAAGTACTGCCTTTGATTAGCTCTAAAACCCTTTCAGACCAGAGCTGTTTGTTTAAAGCACTCCGAGGCAAAGCAAATGAATCACATCTGCCTGAATATCTGTCTTAAGAAGAACAGACATGATCCTAAGCAATGCCAAGGGGAGAATATTAAATGCTTTGAAGTTCAGTCGCGGATCGCAAGGCCCATGGAAAATTCTGCCTATACTGCATTGAATTACCAACCTGCTGGTCAAATAACAGCTCACTTATTCATAATACTCACTACGGTTACGTTTTGACACGTTTTTTTTATGCAACCGGTTGGTAATGCAAATATTTCCCCTGGAGTATAATTTTACTGACTCAGCACTAAGTGCCTTTTTTTTTTTTTTTTTTTTTTTTTTTAGAACTATCACCTGATGCTCGTCTTACTTCAAACCGTACCAGTCCTACGCAGATATATATGATATATTTAAAGGAAATCTGGCAACTAAACAAATCTCTACTAATTAATGTTAATCATTTTTTCATCTGAATATATATTAATAGATATTTTTGAGAAGAAAAAAAAACAACTTATCATATTCATGCACACAAAAGCTTCACACAATTAGTTATGTCTCAGGCAGGTCAGCTTTACTGTTTTGTGTAGGTTGTTGTGGTGGCCATATTTGTTTCTGGCACTGTGTGTAGTTTGAGTGTGGCAACCATATTTGTTTCTGGCACCGTGATTGTTACATGTGTAATGAAGTCAACTAGATGTACCAGAAATCAGCCATAAAGACGATTAATTAAATCAATGCATGAACTTTTCTGGTCTCCATCATTTTATGGACATGTTTAAACCTATAATTAGATACTTTTGTTATAATTAGTTATCCGTGGTCATTTAAAGGGTTATGGCATTCACACCAACTACTCTATAGAATCAGAAAAGGTATTGAACATTATTTAGGAACACTTTTTATATTTTATGAATTAATCAAGTTTTCATATATTTATAGCTGTTTTAATATACATTTTCTGGCAGGAGAGTAGCCAATGTGTGTGCTGGCTGTAGCAGTGACATAACGTATGATGTCATCGGTGGTCTCCCCATGTGCTGGCTGTAGCAGTGACATAACGTATGATGTCATCCGTGGTAGCCAATACATGTACTGGCAGTACCAGTGACATATCGTATGATGTCACCGATAGTACCCAATGATGGGCTGGCTGTAGCAGTGACATAACGTATGATGTCATCGGTGGTCTACCCATGTGCTGGCTGTAGCAGTGAAATAATGTATGATGTCACCCCTGGTAGCCAATGCATGTACTGGCAGTACCAGTGACATAACCTATGATATGTCAACAAAAGTACCGAATACATGTGCTGGCTGTAGCAGTGACATAACGTATGCCACCGATGGTACCCAATGCATGTGCTGGCTGTAGCACTGACATAACGTATTATGTCACCTGTCATACCATGTGCTGGCTGTAGCAGTGACATAACGTATGATGTCATTGCTGGTACCCAATGCATGTGCTGGCTGTAGCAGTGACATAACGTATGATGTCATTGCTGGTACCCAATGCATGTGCTGGCTGTAGCAGTGACATAACGTATGATGTCATTGGTGGTACCCAATGCATGTGCTGGCTGTAGCAGTGACAATATGTATGATGTCATTGGTGGTACCTAATATATGTGCTGGCTGTAGCAGTGACATAACATATGATGTCAATGGTGGTACCTAATACATGTGCTGGCTGTAGCAGTAACATTATGTATGATGTCATTGGTGGTACCCAATGCATGTGCTGTCTGTAGCAGTGACATTATGTATGATGTCATTGGTGGTACCTAATACATGTGCTGTCTGTAGCAGTGACATTATGTATGATGTCATTGGTGGTACCTAATACATGTGCTGTCTGTAGCAGTGACATTATGTATGATGTCATTGGTGGTACCTAATACATGTGCTGTCTGTAGCAGTGACATTATGTATGATGTCATTGGTGGTACCTAATACATGTGCTGTCTGTAGCAGTGACATTATGTATGATGTCATTGGTGGTACCTAATACATGTGCTGTCTGTAGCAGTGACATTATGTATGATGTCATTGGTGGTACCTAATACATGTGCTGTCTGTAGCAGTGACATTATGTATGATGTCATTGGTGGTACCTAATACATGTGCTGTCTGTAGCAGTGACATTATGTATGATGTCATTGGTGGTACCTAATACATGTGCTGTCTGTAGCAGTGACATTATGTATGATGTCATTGGTGGTACCTAATACATGTGCTGGTTGTAGCAGTGACATAACGTAAGATGTCACCAGTGGTCTGAGCAGCTTTCTCAGGAACAAACTAATCTACTGCTCGGACCACAGCTTTGCCCTTATTATGAGTTCAGTAGCTTATTGGAGGTCTTGAAGGAATATAATAAAATGATATGAAAAGAAAAAACAAATATGTAAATGTATGTATTTAAAAAAATTCAGAAACTTGAAATACATACCTGTTGTATGTTTGCCACTTGGGATGAGGTACAAGAAACCTTTCTGAGATATATTCACGGGGCATAAAGTCTTGGAGACACTGTGTGGGAACTAATTACCAGGAAGTATTTCTCACTATACGTAGTAAAGGAGAGTCAGAGAAAGGACACCATCCCATTAACAGCCTTTTTAATGATAATGAAGCTTGAGGAGGGATAAATGAGAAGTTTAATGAAGCAGTGAATGTCTACCTATTGACTGCCCCATCATTAACCTATTAAATAGAGGCAGTAATATAATGTAGTTAATAGAAGGTTAATGTTACACTATTTTATCATTGTTTGTACACAATTGTCACCATGTACACATTATTTTTATGAAGATGGGTGTAACAGTTCAACCTGATTAAAATATACTTGCATATTGGCCCTTCATAATATACTCAATTGTCATTTTTTTACATCCTGCCTATACCTTTTTCAAACAGTAGTCATTTAACCACTCACCTTTCTCTATTGCTAGCCAGTCAAATAGTTTGTGCGTTCTTTCAGTGGGTCTTTTTAGGAGACATGGTCACTAAGGCATCTTATATGTGTAACTTTAAAGGTATACGGAAATTTTCCTGTAAGCAACTTTTTCTAATCTAACACACACACATTACATGGAGTCATTCTATACACTTACAGACTTTATTTAAAAAAATGGTTTCCACACCCCCAGAGGTGCTTACATAGGCATCTGGTACTAGCCAATAGAAACACTGCATTCAAGTATGGGTTTTAACCCTATACTAAACTTTAATCCAACAGCAGAACAGTGCAGAAATCCACATTGCTTCCTTTTAGTGGGGCCTACACATTCCATGATGCTTTGCAGAAACTGACTTCCCAGAGATTGCAACAATGTTATAGCCGCCTGTGATTGGCCAAAACAAAATATGAAATTTATGCTAATTTAGCTATGGTTTTTCACGGGCATTCCTTGTCAAAATCAATTGTCAGAAAAGCTGAAGAAATTTGCAGATGTCAGGGTAAGTTTATTAATGTTTATTTGGGGATTTTTTTTGTTTTCATACACTACTGATCCACCGCTATCAGATGCATTCATAATCCATGAAACGTAAATATTCCTTTAGCCTTCACAACAAGTTACAGATTATGTTTATTACAAAAGTAAGCTTTAAATATGAAACTTGTCCTGATTTGCACCAAGCAACTAGTTACATACAAAGCTCTGTTACCCTTCACTAATACCGTGTCCTGTGAATGCAGATGTTCAGCACCGCTGCACTAAGCCCATCTGGCTCCGCGACCTATGAAGCGCTCTTTGTATGGGTGCAGTCCATTGCCTCATAATAATAAGTAGAATTTGCCTCTTTGTACAACACTCCTGGGACTCTGTATTATGCGTTACAAGCCGCCCGGTGTTTCCATTCATGAGACAACAGGGTGATTCAGGGACAGATAAACTTTATACAATTACTCATCTATCTTCCCAATACCAACCTCTTCATTTTAAGATGCTACAAAGTGCTTGAGAGCAGATTGTTTAGTTTGGATTAATAAATTAAAGCCATCGTTGCAAGGCTGGACCCCAGCTTGCCTTGTGTAAACATCTCCATGTAATTTCCTCAGACATTGTCTAATATAAAAATATGAAGAACAACTGCTGTGATGTCTACAGGATGTTATAAATTAGCCAAGGGATTCTCGGGTTGTCTTGAAATGAGAAAGATATTAAGCTCTTACAAAATAATAAGCTGTAATTGAAACAGTCACAACGAAGGGAATTATTATGGAACAAACAGACCTTGTTCTAGGGTCTACAGTACGGCCATTTCAACAGTGCAATATAAATATAAAGCTATTAATGTAGAACACAGTCCAAAGAAAAAGAGATTTTAATACCACTTTATTCATTATTTGAAACCAGAATTCAATGATAAGTACAGGACTAGGTCGTATATCTCCAAAAAGACATACAATCTACAAAGGAGGAAGTAATAGTAGGGGTGTAGGAACTGGGGAAGACAAATCTCCCCCAGATTAAATGAACAGGGGACAGAAAAAATAGCAAAATTAAACTTAATCATGTATTTCCAGGTTTGGCCACTAGAGCTATGGATCAGTATGTATATTCTATTCTATCTATCTATCCATCTATTTATCTATCCATCAGGGCCACAGTTTTTTTGTCTCTTTAAACTGTACTGTCCCTACCACCCCCCCAGATTACGCCGAGGGTAGGTGATGTGATAGAAACCTTAACATATAGTAATGGTTTAAAGATACTTTATCACATCAGAAATCAAGAAGTAATTTTTTTATTTTTTTTTAAGATTCAAGATCTTTAAAAACTATCTATACCCTGTACCGACCAAAATAATTATTTTGACATGAACTATTGTTTGTGCTGCATTATTTTGATAATTAGAACCTCCACAATACAAATCAGCTAATTTGATGTATTAATTTATTTCACAACGTGCTAATCTGTTTCTCTGGTAGCAAAACAGTATTCCCCAGTGGTATCATCCAGATAAATCCACTCCACTAGTACAATATGCCACAGATTAGCATATGGAAAAAAACATCATTATAATGTAGCCTCATAAACAATACTGAATGTCTCAGGGATGCCTTACTAGAATGGTATTTCAAACTGATAACCATTTTTATGGACTTGAATAAAAAAATAATTATACATTGCTTATTTAACCCAATAACATGATGAAGCATGAGACTTAGCACATCCGTGCATACACATACACATTGTAGGTAGATAATAGTAGGTAGTGTGTGTATATATATATATATATATATATATATATATATATATATATATTTATATATATATATATATATATATATATACTTCTACATATAGTTGATAATCCTAGGATAAGGATTTAGCACAGTAAGGGATTTCACGAATGAGGTAGGTCTAACAATATCCTGAAGATTAAATAAATCTAAGCTTTTCAGTACACAGACTAGATGAGCTTATTGGTATATATTTGCAGTAAAAATATATGTCTCACATCTGTACAAAATGGGATGAATGCTGAAAAGTTTCTTGAAATTAGCCGTACATTGAAACTGAACATGACATGAGACATTCCATTAGATTGGAGATCTCACCTGTCAATGGGAAATGTGAACTTTAAAGGTGAGGCTTGTTAAAAGGTTTTGCTTTGCCGCCTCAGCTGTCCATGTCAGTAATACCAGCCTGACATATGCTTTTTTACTTTACAAACCTTTTATTTCTCTCCACAATGAACGGTTTCGACTTTTTTTGAGAAAACTAGACATAAGCTAATAAGCCAATGTATGACACTGGTCTATCCAAGAGGACATAGCCAAAATGCATCTATATATATAATTAATGATCTTCTACCAATATTTATTTAGTTAAAAGACTGGAATGAAAAAATAATAATATTACATATATATAATGATTAATGTTTCACCTATGGTGAACAAACTCTCTGTACCCTGTCCGCCATCTCTTTAGTGTTGTTGGGATCTGATGGTAAGCCATCTTTGGATCTCCTCTAAGTCTCCTCATCAGATTAAATAATCTTCCTCGTCTTCATTCACTCTTCCTCTTTTTCCTTGTCTTCATTCACTTTTCCTCTTCTTCTTCTTCATCTTCTTCATTTACTTTTCCTCTTCTTCACTCTTTTTCTTCTTCATCTTCTTCTTTCACTCTTCCTCGTCTTGATTCACTTTTCCTCTTCTTCATTCACTTTCCATCTTCTTCATTCCTTCTCTCTCCCATTTCCCCTCTTCATAATTCCATCATTTAGTTTTCCCCTATTGGTTTATCTTTCTTTGACTCCTATGCCCATTTTCTTTTTCTCTATTCACTCATTTATTCCTAACCCTTTCTGCTCGTTCTTTCTTTTCCCACTTTTTATACTTACAGCCCAGCTTGATGTCCCACATCTTTATACGATTTTTTGTGATTCTCTCTGAATCCTGAAAGGGCCCCAGTCTACTAACACCCAAACGGGACAAAATTCCTCATTTGGAATTTGCTTTATTGGCACCTAAACTGGCACCAGTATAGGGTGCTTCTTTCCTCTTGTACTGGCGAAATATGGTTGTAAATCTTGGTAAAACTTCACATGATTGCCAAAAAAACAAACTAATAGCATTATCTATAATTTGTAACCCAGAGAGTACATCATTTATGGTTCAATCTCACACTGGCATTAGAGGCTGGGCAGTGACTCTCCCTAATTTATTATATTAAAGGACCACTGTAGTGCCAGAACAACAGGAGCTTGATGGTTTAAGGCTGGTCTCCACCCATTATATGGTCAATTCAGGGGAGGTGCCTTTGTCCAACAAATAGTGCTACATGTTCATGTACAGAGTGTAAGCAACAAAGAGGACTCCATTGGCTGGAAATATTCTGAGTTAAAACCATTTACTTTTTATTGTGGGAGCAGCCTATGAGATTTTATGTGGCCTATGGTCGAGACAATCAGATGAACTTTTGAAAGTGAATGTAATATTATTTTATTAAAGGTATATTTAAATTTAGTTGATTATGAAATTAAGTATTTTAAGTATCAGTGTATGAAAAATATTTTTGCATGAAAAAAATACCAAAATAAACTTTACTAAACCCACCCTAAAGATTGCTAAATATCTTGAGTTTGATAGTGTTGATTTTAAGAGTTAACACCCCTGAAAATCTCTGCTAATATTATCATAAAATTCATAATTTGTTTTGACCAATCAGAGGCAGGCACATCGGTCTCCACAGCAATCCATCATGGGATTTGTAGCTTTGTTCCCAAAACCACACCTCTCTCTCCTCCCATGAATGATGCAACTCACCAGCACTGCTGTAGCTTTCTTATTGTTTTTTGTGCTGTAGGGTTAAAAAACTTACTTGAATGCAGTGTTTCTATTGGTTAGTATGAGGTGCCTATTTAGGCATGGAATCAAACATAGAAGGTCAGTGCAATGAAAGGCTAATGATTGACAAAAACATAGACTAACAATGTATACAAAATGGCAAATTCTTTGAAAAGAGTAAATCCTTAAATACCCATTCCTAGGTTTTTAATTACCTTTTATACTTTTTACTAGTCGTTTACCTGTCATAAAGGACTGTTTAATATTACATGTGTCTCTTCCCCCTCCTCCCCTGTGTCTCTTTGCTGATCTCTTCCTCCTCTGTGTCTCTTCCCTCTTCTTCTCCCTCCCCTGTGTCTCTTCCCCCTCTCCCTCCTCTTTGTCTCTTCCCCCCTCTCCCTTCCCTGTGTCTCTTCCCCCTCCCTCCCCTGTGTTTCTTTCCCCCTTCCTCCCTCCCCTGTGTTTCTTTCCCCCTCTGTCTCTTTCCCCCTTTCCCCTATGTCTCTTTCCCCCATCCTCCCTCTCCTGTGTCTCTTTCCCCCTCTCCCCCCCCCCCCCCCGTTCCTTGCGCATGCGTGGCTCGTGCCGCGTGGTGCGCACTGCGGCACGTACAGAAATCTGTACAAATAGTTTGTGAAGTACGCATGTGCTCCTACTGGAGCGCTGCGCATGCTATACAAACTATATTAGCGATTCCACACTTTTCCATTTTAGTCTTATTTATCACCACTTTGGACTTAGAAAATGTACAACTTTTTTTCTTAGTTTTGTCCCTGATCTAAACAAAAACCGCCCTGTGGGCGAGAGCCCGAGGACACAGGAAAATGAAATATGCTACAGAAAAAAATGTATTACTTAATTCTCATAATATAGAAGCAAATTATCAAAGGTTTCATTTTCCAAACATAAGATCTTTTTCACGAAGGGGGAAAATTCAAGATGAAAATGATGTGGTATTGAGAGGCCTTATCTTATGTTTTATGGCTAG
Organism: Discoglossus pictus; assembly: GCA_027410445.1. Lineage (NCBI taxonomy): Eukaryota > Metazoa > Chordata > Amphibia > Anura > Alytidae > Discoglossus > Discoglossus pictus. The sequence goes on along the minus strand of CM050172.1, from coordinate 36,247,576 downwards.
CAGGAATGTGGAAACAATTTTGACAAAAGCGAAAGATTCTGCTGCCAAAGTGTGAGCTCTAGTATACAACAAAGGACGTGTGGGGACACATAAGGACACATCGGGTATACTGATTATGGAACTATTTATTGATTCAAAAATCTGCCAATATAGAATTTGTTAAACAGAAGTTAATTTACTGTAATAGCTATTTTACCAAGAGGACGTGTCTCGGAGATAGAACGTTGGCCAAGGTCCTTTCAGCTGACTGGTTAAATATCAAAACAAGAGCTGATACAACCAATGTCAAAGCCTCCTGACCCATCACTGAACAATTACTAAGAAGCCAAAACAGATGGGAAGCAATGAAATTTGATACAAATATGGCACAGTGCTGCTCTACTGCTCTCACTGCCCATATGGTCTCATTTAAAGTCATATCTGGTGCTAGCAAAACAGGATGCTTATTCCTTCACCCATCAACACAAAGCCATAGCAAGATGCTGCCTGGGGCTTGGGGAGATCTTGTACCAAAAGCAACAAACTGCCTCATGGAAGAGGAACAAGACTGGGAAAGATCAGGGCCGGAAAATGCAAAGAACAATTAGATCACTGATTTACGTTACTTCTGAATATTTAAACCAAGCTGGCTCTTCACACGTAGTGCAATCTGCAGTATATATGTATATATATAACAGGTGTACGTGGGTAGGATTCCCAGCTTGTGTATAGTCCAACCTTGGCTTTGCATAAAATCTGGGTAATACAGCAAGCATAAGCTTAAAGAAAGTGATGTTTGAAAATGGCTATGGATTGAAGAGCGAGGCATTTGTGGGCACATTGCATGTCCCTGCTCAGCTTCCCAGAATGCAGTGTAATAACTGTATTTCTTTGAATTCTGAGTGGGAAACAAGTGTTTTAACTAGTTTTGGACATTCAAATGTGAACACAAGTTTACTATATATTTACTAGTAGCAACTTGCCCGTCAAAAATGACGGGAATAAAATTGTAAGGCTCGCAATGCTGTTTGTCACACAATGTGAGGCTTTTGCTCATCTGAGCACCTTTGGTGCTCATCGCGATCCCCGCGCTGAGCGCCTTCTGGGCTCATTGTGTGGCTCGCAATGAGCGCCTTTGGCGCTCATTGCGAGTCTCTCCCCTGTGTACTTCAACTTTCCTGTTTTGCACTGATCACCTTCGGCGCCCATCGCAAGCCCCACGCTGAGCACCTTTGGTGCTCATCGCGGGGCTCACAATGATCTCCTTAAGGGCTCATTGCAAGCCTCTCCCACTCGCTGTGCTCATTGCGAGCCTTTTCTAAGTCCCGCGTGCCTGGCGTTGTCGGTGTAAGTGTTACTATCTTTGCTGTTTTGTATTTTCTATGTCCCGCGTGCCTGACGTTGTCGGCGTAAGTGTTACTATCTTCGCCGTTGTGTATTTTCTAAGTCCCGCGTGCCTGGCGTTGTCGGCTCAAGTGTTACTATCTTCGCCGTTGTGTATTTTCTAAGTCCCGCGTGCCTGGCGTTGTCGGCTCAAGTGTTACTATCTTCACTGTCGTGTATTTTCTAAGTCCTGAGTGCTTGGCTTTGTTCAGCCTCGTTTTCATTCAGTTTCAAAAAAATTACGTTTTTCGGCCGCCATTTTTTTTCTCACTTAGCCGATTTTGAATTGACTAAAAACGCCAAATATGGCTTAAATTCGCTTGCAAACTCACTCCCAGGCTTCATGGATATCCCCTTGTGCTGTGTGTGAGTGTGTTCTTATTTTTGTTAAATTATGCTCTCAATTGCATTACCAACATCGTAAGCTTTCCCAACAGTCGCAAAGATCCACAACTATATATGTGATATATGTGATATATATGTGATATATATATATATATATATATATATATATATATATATATAGTAAATTAATAGTACATTTGTGTTCGCATATGAATGTCTAATGCAAGTTAAAAAAAACTTGTTTTATGCCCAGAATTCCAAGAAATACAGTTATTACACTGCATTCTGGGAATCTTGGCAGGGACATGCAAATGTGCCCACAAAGGCTTCGCTCTTTCAATCCATAACCATATAAAACATGGCTTCCCTTAAGCATATGCCTGCTGCATTAAACAGCTTTGAGCAAAGCCAGGGTTGGAATATACACAAGCCAGGAATCTCACCCACGTACAGCCATTTCAAGGTTACTGCCTGTCATCAGCGTGGGGCCCGATCCCAGCTTGTGTTGTGGACCTTATGAGTAGGTAGTTCACCACAACAATCATTTAATACATGGTGGGCAAAAGAGAGATAGCAGCCCTCCACTGTACAGTATTACAGTATATAAATAGTACATCTGTGTTCACATTTGAGTGTCTAAAACAAGTTAAAAAATCTGCTTCCAGCTCAGAGTTTCGAGAAAAACAGTTATTACACTGCATTCTGGGAAGCTGAGCTGGGACGTGCAAAAGTGCCCACAAAAGCTTCTCTCTTGCAATCCATAACATATGAAACATGGCTTCCTATATAAGACAAAAGACATGTTCCTAAATAAGACAAAGATTGGATAAATCTGGTGCAAAAAAGCAACATGTTCATATAGTGTGTCCATATTGGCACTACTAATCACTTGATATATTAAATGATCCAGTATACACCTATCATGCTTTGTATGCACCTGTCATACTCGGGAAAGGTGAACCATCTTTATTACAACATATTTATATGTAAAAAGGTTACATTTGAATTTTTTTTTTAAATGACACCTCTGCTGGTCCCTGTAGGCCTCCATTATACATTGGTAAAGGTTGCGTGTGAGCGTGTGTGTGAGAAGCATTTACGTTTTTGGAGTATAGTGTTATACTCTGCCTGAAGGTATCGCATTTTAATAGATAACAGTTTTTAGGAAATCGACCTCTCTTGCCCCTTTCTCCCTGAAAGATAAATATAAGCACACCTCTCTGTCTTCAAGCTGTCAGGGAATTAGGAAACCAGAGAAGATGAAGTAATAAAAAAATATGATTTTAATCGAAACATTGATTTTATGTCGATTGCTAACACAGTTGGAAATGTTGTTAATGTGTTATTTGGTGGCTTGTCTTTTGCGCGCTGGAGACCAGGGCGCCGTCATCATGGCGCAGAGAGCTCCAGCCTGCATCCCATCTGCCCAATCTCATATTTACTGGACCTGCTTGTGGAGGCTGCCAAGGCTAAGGTAAGGGGCTGACAGTGTGGGACTGGCATGTGTCACTAGGAGCATATTGTACAGTGCATTGCAAAATTATTCACCCCCCTTGGCATTTTTTGTGTTTTGTTGCCTCACAACCTGGAATTAACATGGATTGTTTGAGTATTTGCATCATTTAATTTACAGAACATGCCCACAACTTTGAAGATGTTTTTTTTTTTATTGTGAAGCAAACAACAAATAGGACAAAATAATAGAAAAAGTCAATGTGCATAACTATTCACCCCCCTAAAGTCAATACTTTGCAGAGCCACCTTTTGTGGCAATCACAGCTTCAAGTCGCTTTGGATAAGTCTCTATGAGCTTGCCACATCTTACCACTGGGATTTTTGCCCATTCCTCCTTGCAAAACTGCTCCAGCTCCTTCAAGTTGGATGGCTTGCTCTTGGGAACAGCAAACTTTAAGTCTGACCACAGATTTTCTATTGGATTGAGGTCTGGGCTGTGACTAGGCCATTCCAACACATTTACATGTTTCCCCTTAAACCACTCAAGTGTTGCTTTAGCAGTGTGTTTGGGGTCATTGTCCTGCTGGAAGGTGAACCTCCGTCCTAGCCTCAAATCACGCACAGAGTGGTACAGGTTTTGCTCAAGAATATCCCTGTATTTAGCACCATCCATCTTTCCCTCAACTCTGACCAGTTTCCCAGTCCCGGCTGCTGAAAAACATCCCCACAGCATGAAACTGCCACCACCATGTTTCACAGGGATGGTGTTCTTTGGGTGATGTGATGTGTTGGGTTTGTGTAAGACATTGCGTTTTCTTTGATGGCTGAAAAGCTAAATTTTAGTCTCAACAGACCAGAGCACCTTCCTCCATACATTTTGGGAGTCTCCCACATGTCTTTTCACAAACCCAAAACGTGCCATTTTGTTTTTTGCTGAAAGTAATGGCTTTCTTCTGGCCACTCTGCCATAAAGCCCAACTCTATGGAGTGTGCGGCTTATTGTCGTCCTATGTACAGATACTCCAGTCTCTGCTGTGGACTCTGCAGCTCCTCCAGGGTTACCTTAGGTCTCTGTGCTGCCTCTCCGATTAATGCCCTCCTTGCCCAGTCCATGAGTTTTGGTTAGCGGCCGTCTCTTCTCAGGTTTGCTGTTGTGCCATGTTCTTTCCATTCGGTTATGATGGATTTGATAATGCTCCTGGGGATCATCAAATATTTGGATATTTTTTTATAACCTAACCCTGACTTGTACATCTCAACAACATTGTCCCTTACTTGTTTGGAGAGTTCCTTGGTCTTCATGGCAGTGTTTGGTTAGTGGTGCCTCTTGCTTAGGTGTGGCAGCCTCTGGGGCCTTTCAAAAATGGTGTGTATATGTAATGAGAGATCATGTGACACTTAGATTGAACACAGGTGGACATCATTTCACTAATTATGTGACTTCTGAAGGTAATTGGTTGCACCAGAGCTTTTTATGGGCTTCATAACAAAAGGGGGTGAATACATACGCACATGCCAAGTTTTCTATTTCTAGAAGAAAAAAATTATGTATATATTTTTCTCATTTCACTTCACCAAATTAAAAACTTAAAACATAAAATTCAGATTAAGGCTGTAATGTAACAAAATAGGTAAAAGTCAAGGGGGTGAATCCTTTTGCAAGGCACTCTGTATATATATATATATATATATATATATATATATATACAGTAGACTCTTGGTTATCCGGCACTGGTAGACGCTGGATAAATGTAGTTTCTGGTTGCTTGGGAGATACTAGTAAAAGAGGTCTAGATTATCTGCACAAAGGATGCTATGCTTAGTATACTTGTCAGTGAGGGCTGTTCTAGCAGCAGCAGCTTTCACTCCTCACTTACACACAGGTACGTTCGGCTGCAGGCTACGGTGTTGACCCCGGGGAATGATGTAACGCCAACACTGCACTGGCTCAGTCACTCATGGCTGTCTGCTTCCAGGTAAAACTGAAATCTAGGTGCCTGTAAGCATTTTGTGGCATGTCAACCTGGCTCTTGGCATTTGTTGAGCCTTGTAAAATGTTATTTTTATTTAATGTACAGTATTCAATTTTTTTTTTCTGGTTGCTTCAGTTCTTGTTAATTGAGAGTCTACTGCATATATATATATACACTCACAATTTACTCCACTTTGTTTCCTATATATATAGATAGAGATGAAGCAAAAGGTCAGAATTAGACTTCATGAATAACATATTTATCACTAAGTACATCTGTTAATCTTGTTCCACTTATCCATGGAGAAATACGTTCAGTTTTGCACCATTTAACTGCACTTCTCTGTCTTAATTGATTCTATTAGTTTCATAGCGACATTAACTTCCGATTAGGACACAAAGTGTTACCAAATGTAAAGTCAGCAAAACGGTTAAATCCATCTGCAACTCCAGTGGGACCCCTGCACTTTCATTAAGCATTATAGGTCAATATACCGAGGGGTATTGACAAGGTGCTGACCAGGCTGACACTTACTCAGGGCAAACTCTGAGACATTATTGGCAGGTTTGAGCAATGAATGACAGGAACGATAAGAGCTGTGATCTTACCCCTAATTAATCAACGACGCATCAAGCCCTCTACGTGTTCTGGTATGAGCGGCCGGTGCAACTTGTGCTTCAATCACAAGCTTAAAATGTCCCAATGATACCTCTGAGGAATCTCCTCCAGTAAAACAGCGCTCCGTAGAGACAGCGTAACGAGGCCTGACAGGTGAACATGTGAATCCGTCATAATTAGTTAGCGTTATAAGACGTGCTCTTGGTTTGGTGACGGACAAAGAACTCATAGAAGAGAATCACTGAAAGAGGAAGCTATAGGATTTTTAATTTATTCTAATTTATGATCATTGTTGCTTTGTTCACGTATATAGACAGAATTTTAAAGGGACAGACACACAAAGTGTGCAAGAATTCCTGTTTCACTGGACAAATATAGGCCTGTTGGAAACCATTGCGTCTTAAAGGGATATGGAAAGTTTCTGGATTTTACTAGCGATATAATATACCAGTGTGTCTATTTAATTTTGTGTACTTTTTTTTTAATTAAAGCCATATTTAAGTTTCCGGGATTATGAATGAATCTGAGAATCAGTAGTGTATGAAAAAAATAACAAACTCACCCTGATGTTTACTAAATCTCTTAAGTTTGCAAGCAGTTGCTTTTCAGAGTTAACACCTCTGGATAACAAAGCTAGAATTAGCATAAAGTTTATAATTTGTTTTGGCCAATCACAGACAGCTAATAAATTGTAACAATCAGTAAAACCTGTTTGTGCACCAGAGAATCAAGGGATTTGGAGTTCTGTATTCGCCCGGGAACAGGAATTAAGGAGGAGGCAGGCACTGCTGTATAGATCTCTGCATTGAGCTGCTGCTCAGTATTAATAAAGGTTTAAAATCTGTACCCAAAATGCAGTGTTTCTATTGGTAGGTATCCGGGGCCTATGTAAGCAACTCTGGGGGTGTGGAAAACAAGTTGTTTTTATAAGTAAAATAAATGTGTGTGTGTGTAGAATGACTCCATGTAATGTGTGTGTCTGATATAAGAAGAGAAAGGGAAACACATAGAAACTTAGATATGCCTTTAACAAGTGTTTAAAAGCTCTGCTTTACTGCCTAAAATCTAACAAATAGTCCCTGTATGAGTCTGCCCTCTGTAGCTCTTGAAAACAGACTCTGCTGTACATGTGCTGTGTCTCATACTAACCAATTAGTGATTCTCTCTCAGCAATTCACTGCTGAGATGTGGTCCCAGATAGGCTAGGACGCTACATTGCACTACTTTACACTATATATATACTAGCGAATTGCCCGTCAAAAAATGACGGCAATGAAATTGTAAGGTAGCTAATGCTGTTTAGTGTGTAATAATGAAATATATAATACATTAATAAATGAATATACTTTACCTATTTTAAAGCATTGTGTGGAAGAGCTGTGAATGTGTTTTGATGTTGCTGCAGCATTAGTGGTGTGGATCTGCTGTGTAAGCGTGATGAATGTGTGCAGTGTAACACTGTGCGTGCGCGAGCCCAAACCGTTGTCGTGTACTTCCGCATTGGCGTCAAATGGCGAGTAATGTGTGTTATACGTTTGTATCGGAATATCCGTAGGTGTTTTGTGGTGTTTTGCGAGTTTCTTGTGGTGTTTTGCGAGTTTAGAGTGCTGTAGCCTCGTTTTCGTTTTGTTCGGCGGCCATTTTTTCTCTCGCTTCGTTTTTTTTTTAGTCTCTTAACTGTTTTATTTGAAGTAAAATCGAGGTGTAAGTTGTATTTTTGAGGTGCTGGGTGCTCCCTCTTGGTGTAGGTAAGTTTTTTATGTATGTGGTGTGTGTATGTATTGTGTTTTACATTTTGTAATGTTCGCGAGTTGCGTCCGAGTGTTGCGAGTCCGTAATGTGTGTGAACGTGTGTCGTATGTTGTTTGCGAGTGTCGTAATGTGTGTGTCGTACTGTTTGGGTTGCAACGTGAAGTTTGCGAGGGTCGCAGTTGCTGGCAAGGAGCGCCTTCGGCGCTCCATGCCAGCAACTGCGGCCCTCGCTTTGCGAGGTCCTCAGGTGCTGGCATGGAGCGCCTACGGCGCTCCATGCCAGCAACTGAGGCCCTCGCTTCCATGCCAGCAACTGAGGCCCTCGCTTCCATGCCAGCAACTGAGACCCTCGGGCAGTGCCCTCGCTACGCGAGGGCCGCAGCTCGCTACGCGAGCCCGCAGCGTTAGCAACAACTCGTACGCTCACAACTATATATGTGATATATTTTTTTTTTTTCTTCTTCTTAATTTTGTTAATATTGTTTTGACTTGAACTTACAGTTCTGATAAACTTCCATAGATCACATTTCACACCATGCCAAACAATGTCTAATAAACAGACACCAGTGTCCCTGAGGGGTTTCCTTGTATACAGAAATGCCAATACTAACATATTGAGGAGGGGCATCATGAGCTGCGAGTACAGGGGATCTCAGGAACCTAATCCCATTTATAGACAGTTTGACACTAAGAACATTATCAGAACTTCTCTGCTCTCCAAGGCATTAAAGGCACAGACAATATTACACATCACTACTAAGCTGCAGGGATTAAGAACAGATCATAGGCAGAGTAGCCTCTTAAAAGCACTAAGGATTTATCTCATACAACAGACAGAATATAGATGCCTGTCTACTGAGGATTAGGATAAATAATACCACTTAGAGCTTCATCAATATGCAGCATATACAGGCATGATATTGGCATGCTATAATTATAATATCATGATATCATGATGTTAGTGTAAACTTAATCTAGTTTAAACTAAATTAATCTACGATATATGTTAATATACACTATTATTGTTTTTATTTTAAATAAAATATGACCAATAAACAGAGACATGCTTGAACTTATTTACTGTGTTTGTCCATACAATTTGACCTAAATGTAACAAAGCACCAGAAGGAAATATGCACAGGGTTGTGGAGGTGATGAGGCTTTGTTAAATAACTGGATCTCACTAAATTTGATGCCGAACTCCTTTCCCCCTATCATGTTCGGAAGCAGGCAGCTGGCATCAATAAATATAAGCACTGCTCTTACACACAACGTTCACACGAGTATCATGGAAGCTTCCGGTGACCAGCAAAGACATTAAAAACTGATCCACTCATAGAAGTCCATGAACAAGCATTTCCATTAATTATTGATTGAGGCATTGGGTGCATTGTCTTGAGTGCAGTCACCTGCACCGGCATGCTTGGACCTAGCTGACTGCACTAGACAATTAACTAAATGCAGGGTGGACGTGCAGTGAAACACATTAGCAAAATAACAGTAAAAAAAAAAAGTATTTTAGTTATTATTAAGTTAGGCTGCCATGTTTTATACTTGCATATAATAACGGTTGGTTGTGTCCCTTTAAGAACATGTTTTACATTTCATGCAGCTGTGGGATACCAGGTTGCACACGTGTCTCATGTTTGTCCCGGGCTGGATACTTTAATAAAACAAAGTGCTCTACTGAGAATCAACAAAGAGATCTGGAATAAATAATACAATAAATAATGACATCTTCCCATTGGTTTTATATTTTATTTTTGTAGAGAACAAAGTTATGTTTAATGCAGAAGAGCATAAATAATTCCTGGGATGGAATCGGCCGTTTAGCCGTGTTTTTTTGTGAATTAACGGAGCGGAACAGCAATTGGTCACATCCTGGACTTTTAAGTCAAGTGGATAATGTGGAGGATGGGAGAGTGGCCATGGTATATTGATTATTCAATGGAGAGGGCGTCTGGTGACCTCATGAATACGGAGGGATCCAGTCAGTTATCCAAAATCATTTCTGGGAGTCACGGTATGTTTAGGGCTTGGCATCTTAGGGCTAAGGTTAAAGGACCACTCAAGCGTCATAGTAATTGTATGAAGAACTTGACTTGATAATGGCAAAAGAATGAAAAATAAGTATATGCAGCTTCTCATATATCCCACTTTGCTTTAATGAAGGTGGACGCTTGATTTTGTTCTTAACAGGATCCGATAACCAGGAGAAAACTTGGATTCAGACAACATCTCTATCTCACACATACACATACGTATATATATATATATATATATATATATATATATATATTTATATTTATTTATTTATATATATATATATATATATATATATATATGTATTTATATATATATATATATATATATATATATATATATATATATATATATATATATATAAATAGGAAATTTTTGTATGAATGACAAAAACACATTGAAAAAGTGTTTCCTGCTCAGAATTCTGATAAATACAGTTATTACACTGCATTCTGGAAATCTGGTTAGGGTCATGCAAATGTACCCACAAAGGCTTTGCTCTTGTAATCCATTACTATTTTAAACATGGCTTCCTTTAAGCATATGCCTGCTGTATTACATAGCTTCAAGCAAAGCTCAGGATGGATTATTCACAAGCCAGGAAACCTTTTCACGTATAGCTGTTTCATGGTCACTGCCTCTCATCAGGGCCGGGCCGGTTCCTAGCTTGTGTAGTAGATTTTGTGAGGAGGTAGTTCACTACAACAATCATTTAATTTATGGTGGGCAAAAGAGCAATAGAAGCCCTCACTGTACAGTAGTGCAGTAAATAAATAGTACATTTGTGTTCAAATTTGAATGTCTAAAAGAAGTATATATATATATATATATATATATATATATATATATATATATAGAGAGAGAGAGACACACATACATATTGTTGTTTGTTTAGTCATTTAGACATGTCCAACTTTCCTTGACCCTAAGGACAACAGCACACCAGGCATATCTATGTCTCTAGTCATACGTACCCATAAGGTTTTCTTGGCAAAGATACTGGAGTGGGTTCCCTTTCCAGTGGACCGAGATTTGTCTGACCTCTCTGCTATGACCTGCCCGTCTTGAGTGACCGTACATGATATAACTCACAGCTTGATTAAGATACACAAGCCCCTTCAAGGTAGTGATCCAGAAGGGGGTATATATATATATATATATATATATATATATATAGTGCTACTAAATACACTGTGCCTCTCAATGTAGATTAGGAAATAAAGATATGGCCAGTGCCACGATTATCTAGTTTTTAATACTCTCTAAATATAACCAAGAATTACATGAAAACTAGTCTCAACTTTTATATCATGCATCTAAAAAAAGTATTTTTAGATAAAAAAAGTGATATCTTGTTTATATTCCACTTCGAAAATAACAATAAACATCAATAATAATTTTTCGAAAAGAAAACACTATTTCATATATATGGGCTGTGTGTTCCAGTGGCTTATGTGTTACTAAATAAACCATAAAGGGACGTAATCTACTTGTATACTTGTGTCAGGGCTGTACCCATTTCTCACACTTCTAAAGCCCTCGTGAGTTTGTAAGTGAAGTGGCTGAGAGGTGTGATCACTAATGACTTACAGGGAATGAACACAGAACAGATGCAAAAAGTAGCCAAAAACATCTCACCTCTCTGGAGCCACAAACACAACGTATTTAGGATCAACCAATGATCGCATTACTAAGGGTATGACCTTCTTGTTAGCTCTAATAGGAAGCCGTTTCCAAAATAACAACTGCCCCAGGGCTTAGGTCATAGGTCACTTAGCTGCTAGTGACAGCGCACCATATCATGGACAGGTCAACCCAAGACTGGTAGATCCACACAACGCAAGCCTTCAACTTTCTCTGTTGGATTTTCACATAGAAATACATGCCTCTGCATGGTCCTGGAGGGATCCATGATACAATAGAGGAGTTGTGTGTGAGAGGGGCATTTACACTGATGCAACGTCTGGCTTCTGGGCCAGTAAGAGGGAAGGAAGTAGTGCCAATTTCAATCTTATCTAGTAACCAAACAAAGGTACTGGACATCTCTATGTTCCTATCTCCCCTACTCGTTCTCCATTGATAACAACAAATACACATCCCGTCATCTATCTCTCAGAATGTGATGTAGCAAGCACAAAATGGATTCCTATACAGATTCTTCAAAAATTCAGTTTACCCCCAAAAATGTTTATGTCCATAAACATAGCTGCTGATGTTGTTAAATTGGTACCTAATTGACAAGAAAGGGACTTTTTTTCTATACAGTGAGCATTGACCAGGTGGGTGGTTTACTTTTATTAGCATTTTTACACCTTGCCCTAAGGCAGACATGTACTAGTACACTAATTTACTAAGTCAGTAACAATGCTTACAATAGTGAAGAATTAAGAATTGTTTAGTGTACATGTACATACAAGTCTCTCTACACCGCTTTTTATACAACCCAAACCTCGGCTCTACTAATATATATATTTTTTTTTCTTTGTAATATATTTCCCTTGCAGTAGGAACCTTTGAAGGAACTAACACTGTTAACGGTTACAGATCTTTCCAAGTTACGCCTTTGCAGAGATAAAGACATAATATGGGGTTGGGAAAACTCTTCACCTCACTTCATTTGGTTAAATAAAATACCTTTATACCTTTATGCTACCTATATATACTCAGGATATGTCAATTTGGAAAATTAAGTTGGGTTTTTGATGTATTTTGCTACAGGATAAGTCCTCACATCTATTACATATTCCCTTATGTCAATACTCACGGGATGTACACAGTGGGACAGCCATTGAACATGGGATCTTGGATGCCAGGAAACCAGGGAACACCAGCAAAACAGTTCAACTCTTTCATCTAACTAATTTCCTCCAGACTATCCTTTCTTTCTACTCTTTATATTTCCACCATACCCATTCCCTCCAGGTTCACTTTTCTACTCTGACACATTACCCTCTCTTAGCCTCCTGTTCATCTTTTCTTCCCCTTCAACTCTCTTTCACCATTCATCCTCTCCACAACCTCCCCTCTTTGCCTCCTCTTTACATTTCTCTTCACGTTTCCCCATTTGTAACTCAATTATCATCCTTTTTCCATTGGCATATTCCCAATTTGAGTCAAAAGAAGGATAGCACAACTGAAATAGACTAGTGTCCCAAGCTGATAATTTCTGAGTAAGACAGAGTTAAGGATTCCGAAAAAATAGCTAAAAATAAAACATAACTTTTAATAAATATACAAAAATAACAATAGTGAAGATAAAATTATAAAAAAAATGGCGAATAAAACTATTATATACATATGAACAAAAAAATCTTGTTTCAATATTGTTCCTTTTCCTCTACTGGCTCTTCCTTCCATTTCCTGAACTCCTCATACCCTCACACTTACTCCCATACATACACTGTACAATGATTCAGAAAATGTGGCCCGGTGCAGCAGAGCAGTCACAAGACTCCCCCAGTCGGGAAGCCACATGCTCACATGAAAAAGTTCATTTTCCACCCAATTTTGTTTTGACGTAGATTTAGGGTACAGTCTGTAACTACCACTATAAATAATACTTAATATGACTTACTATGCATTTTCCTGTCATGTTAATACTCAGTTGGAAGCACTGTGACAGCAGAATAACGTGCAGATGATCAAATGGGGCACATCTGGAGATCATCTGAGACCACAACTAAGAGGAAATCATTTTAAGCAAATAAGTGGCATTTTTTTTTCTTTTTGTCATATGTTTGGATGTGTTTGATGGCAAGTAAATAGCAACACACTGTAACAGTCACCAAAAAATTAATAATGAGGAAAAAACTAATAAACTTTCTGTATAAAAGAGTAAACAAATCAACAGTCTACATGAAACATAAATATGATATTGTATATTCTTGGAATCTAAAATACGAAAGGTGGAAATGCAGGTGGCTCAACAGAGGAAATATCCACCAAAGGTTTCTAATGACCTCGTAAATAATACTTCAGGATAATACATCAGCATTTACTATATTGGATTCCTGAGATGGTCAGCAATTCACCATTTGTAGGAGACCATAACCAAAACACTCTACATCATGTTAATGCCAAAGTGAGTTGAGACTCAAATCATCTTATTCCACTCCAAAGAAATTAATCCAGAAACTTAGTGCCACAGGTTAATCATTCTCATGTATCTCTACAAGGAGCTGCTTCTGTTCAAGTATAATTTTGCCCAAATCATAGCTCTTGGTTGAGATGGAGTAGATATGCAGGTACAAGTTCCAAGTCCGGGTAACTCAAAATAAATACAAATTGTATTGAGACTTGGTGCATGGAGAGTTATTTCTTCATTGACATTACATGGTATTTCCTATCTATAGATATCAAGAAGGCCAAATTTAAGAAAAAATCTACGGGAAAACTAATTTTATGATTTATTGGGATAATTGCTTTCACTGTTCCACGCAACCATATTACCTACTAATTTCTGTTGTATGGCTGTTATTTTAAACTAAATGGGACAGTATTATAAGCATGTGAAGTTATGGATAGGGAAGAGCGGTGGTAGATGGGGTACATATATGCACAAGCAGTTTATAGCAATAGGCCAGAACAATCTATTATTATTATTATTATTATCTTTATTTATATTGCGCCAACATATTCTGTAGAGCTGTACAAGGGTTGAGTACATGGCAAAAAACAAACTTAACACCTTATAAAGCATGGAGGGGCCCTGTTTTTGAGCTTAGAATCAAATGTACATAGTGCTCGTTTCCAAGGCACGGACACAATATTGAAAACTCGCAAACTTGCCGTCTATAATGATGCAAAATACAGCTCAGTTTTAGATACTTTTAGTGCTCCCTTTGAGGAAATGAGGGAGTCACATAAAAAGCACTGCATGGCCCATTGTGGGCAACCCTGGTTATATCGGTTATCACTTTTATCATTTATCACTTGCCCAATGAAATTCTGCACTTTTAATTTGTGTTGAGGTTGGTTTGAGGTTCTATACACATTGTTTCCAAAAATGTCTTTCAATACAAAAAGGAAATGTATATTAGCATGATCTACAAAGGAATTACAAGATAAAGCTATTAAGTTATATCTTCAACTTTTCAATTAATTTTTTATATAACACAAACTGTAGATTTGGTACTTTCGGAGGGACACTGTTTCTTTTAAGGGAAACCTCCATGTCCCATTTAGAATCCTGAATGTTCCTTTTAAAGGAAAATCTCACATTTCCAGCATTAAAGGAGAACTGCAATCATTTTCTTTACTAATTTTGCTTTCTGCAGCTTCCGTTCAACATTTTGTATCCTTGTAAAATAATAATAGTTCCATTATAGAGCACTGGCAGATACATATGCCACCTTCTTGCTATTTTCCTTCCCACTAAAGAAAGTTGATCACTTGGAACTGCATAACTGCATTTAAAATAAATTAAATACTTCAATACCCTTGAGACAAAAATCTGTTTTTGAATTTAAACTTCTTGTGTAGTCAACAGTGTTTTTTATTTTTCTCTTTTATTATACGGTTTTAGCTAATTTAGAGTTATATTGTGTCTATACATCATAGTTTTTGGTTATTCTTTTCTGTTCATTTCTTACTTAGGCTCTGGATGTTCGTTCTGCTTGACCGAGCCTACCAAACTGTTTTATTTTAGGTAAACATTTTCATTAGAAAAATTTAAAAATGTAGGTACCCTGGCCACCCTTAGACTTTTCCACAAGAGGGTATAGAACTTTTTGGTTAACTTTATTTTGATTTTTATATGGTATTTTCTTATAGTGTAATTCAATGTTAACCTTTTCTTCTTTCCTTTTCCCTTTAATTGTGTATGATTGTATGTGAATAATGTCAAACTGCTACTTGGCTTTTATGTTATCCTATTTGGTTATCTAATAAAAATCTTTGAAAAAAATAAATACATAATTAGAAGTTGTATTATTCAAGTGTAGGGGCTATTTTAAATTTTTGACCACCCTGATCCTGGAATATATTTTAAAATATATATAAATATCATTCTTTAGCTCTTTGAAATATTGAGAGGTATTCTTAGAAGCCTTCAAAGGCCACTGTGGTTATATATTTAAAATATAATATTTTGGAGAACTACACTTTGAAATATGCAAAATGTTCATAAAAATGAAATATTGCAACTTCTAACACATTGACTTTCATATGTAAATATGCTGCTTTGGGATCTACCATTTTGCTTTCTGATGATCAATGGTGGACTGCCAGTGCCCTCGCTAGATCTAATCAAATGGTCATTAGTTTACAAGTATACACCCTCCTTTGAAAGAAAAAGATGTAATAAACTAGGAAAAGGAAATTGATCCTTGCTCTGGGTGATTGGTTGGAATAAAAGAAAAAAATAATAAAGTTGAGTTTATTTATTTATTTTTGTCATTTTTTTTAAGTATATTTATTTTAAAGAACCCTAATAAGATTGACCACATGGGTCATATAATTCAAGATGTATAATCTGGCCCCCATCTCTGAAGAAAAATAGGGGCCAGATTCTGGAATAAAAATATGGGATCCAGATTCTAAAAGTCCAACCACATCCTGTCCCAGCCTTGAAAATTGAACGTCTCTCGCCCAGAAAATTACCATTAGGACGTGATAGTGAGCTTCGGACATGTCTGATGATGTCTATTACATGCAAATAATGAGACATTTTATTTCTGGCACATGAAGAGATGGGAACTATGGGCAGCCTCTGTCCAAGAAATATGGAGATCAAAAACAAATGTTCATATAAAATTCCCATATAAAAACGTTCACACAACATAAAAAACTTCCTCTTCTTAGACCCAACTACTTAAATTTTTTATCTGCCATTTCTCCCCCTTTCCCCTCCAAAAAATACTTATAAAGCGCGTTGGCAAGAACTCACACAAAAGATCAAACGCTATTAATTACAACAATACTAACGGGAAACGTTTGAAACTGCAGACACTTTAAAAACTGAGCTTTTCATCAGAATATATAACATCTGCTGGAAGAAACCAGCATCTGTATGAAGAGAGTGTGGCACAAGGGCACTGGAAAATAGCCTTAAACTGGGGGGACTGGGATGGCTTTCAACCCGTTGCCAACCTACCCAGGCATTTAACCCTTTTGGTCCTAAACAAATAAGCGACAATATATTACTCCACCAATTCCCATCTTTATTATTTCCTCATTTTTAATGTCTATATATACTTGGAATATTAATCACAGCAATAGAAGAAGAAAATGGACCTGGGATTTATTATATTGTAGGGTTTAAATGTAGGCAACAAAAGTGCAGGAAAAGCTGATAGGATAGTTGCATGGTTTGGAAGAGGAATTAGCAGAAAATAGAGGTACTAATGTCACTCTATAGACCCCTAGTTAGACCTCATGTAGAAAAGAAAGGTACTAATGTCACTCTATAGACCCCTAGTTAGACCTCATGTAGAAAAGAAAGGTACTAATGTCACTCTATGGACCCCTAGTTAGACCTCATGTAGAAAAGAAAGGTACTAATGTCACTCTATAGACTCCTAGTTAGACCTCATCTAGAAATAGAGAGATACTATGTAGATTTATAGATCGCTAATTAGAACTCCTAGAAAATGAGAGGTACTAATGTCTCTCTATAAATCCCTAGTTAGACCCCCACCTAGAAAAAGAGAGGTACTAATGTCACTCTATAGATCCCTAGTTAGACCTCACCTAGAAAATGAGAGGTACAAATGCTACTCTATAGACCCCTAGTTATACCTCACCTAGAAAATGAGAGGTACTAATGTCACTCTATAGATCCCTAGTTAGACCTCACCTAGAAAATGAGAGGTACAAATGCTACTCTATAGACCCCTAGTTAGACCTCACCTAGAAAATGAGAGGTACTAATATCAGTCTATAGATCCCTAGATAGACATCAACTAGAAAGAGAGGTACTAATGTCACTCTATAGATCTCTAGTTAGACCCCACCTAGAAAATGAGAGGTACTAATGTCACTCTATAGCTTCCTAGTTAGACCTCACCTAGAAAATGAGAGATACTAATGTCACTCTATAGATCTCTAGTTAGACCTCACCTAGAAAATGAGAGGTACTAATGTCACTCTATAGATCTCTAGTTAGACCCCACCTAGAAAATGAGAGGTACTAATGTCACTCTATAGCTTCCTAGTTAGACCTCACCTAGAAAATGAGAGGTACTAATATCAGTCTATAGATCCCTAGATAGACATCAACTAGAAAGAGAGGTACTAATGTCACTCTATAGATCCCTAGTTAGATCTCACCTAGAAAATGAGAGGTACTAATGTCACTCTATAGATACTTAGATAGACCTCACCTAGAAAATGAGAGGTACTAATATCAGTCTATAGATCCCTAGATAGACATCAACTAGAAAGAGAGGTACTAATGTCACTCTATAGATGGCTAGTTAGACCTCACCTAGAAAAAGAGAGGTACTAATGTCACTCTATAGATCCCCAGCTAGACCTCACCTAGAAAATGAGAGATACTAATGTCACTCTATAGATCTCTAGTTAGACCTCACCTAGAAAATGAGAGGTACTAATGTCTCTCTATAGATCCCTAGTTAGACCTCACCAAGAAAATGAGAGGTATTAATGTCACTCTATAGATCCCTAGTTAGACCTCACCTAGAAAATGAGAGGTACTAATGTCACTCTATAGATCCCTAGTTAGACCTCACCTAGAAAATGAGAGGTACTAATATCAGTCTATAGATCCCTAGATAGACATCAACTAGAAAGAGAGGTACTAATGTCACTCTATAGATCTCTAGTTAGATCCCACCTAGAAAATGAGAGGTACTAATGTCACTCTATAGCTTCCTAGTTAGACCTCACCTAGAAAATGAGAGATACTAATGTCACTCTATAGATCTCTAGTTAGACCTCACCTAGAAAATGAGAGGTACTAATGTCACTCTATAGATCTCTAGTTAGACCCCACCTAGAAAATGAGAGGTACTAATGTCACTCTATAGCTTCCTAGTTAGACCTCACCTAGAAAATGAGAGGTACAAATGCTACTCTATAGACCCCTAGTTATACCTCAACTAGAAAATGAGAGGTACTAATGTCACTCTATAGATCCCTAGTTAGACCTCACCTAGAAAATGAGAGGTACTAATATCAGTCTATAGATCCCTAGATAGACATCAACTAGAAAGAGAGGTACTAATGTCACTCTATAGATCCCTAGTTAGATCTCACCTAGAAAATGAGAGGTACTAATGTCACTCTATAGATCCCTAGTTAGACCTCACCTAGAAAAAGAGAGGTACTAATGTCACTCTATAGATGGCTAGTTAGACCTCACCTAGAAAAAGAGAGGTACTAATGTCACTCTATAGATCCCCAGCTAGACCTCACCTAGAAAATGAGAGATACTAATGTCACTCTATAGATCTCTAGTTAGACCCCACCTAGAAAATGAGAGGTACTAATGTCTCTCTATAGATCCCTAGTTAGACCTCACCAAGAAAATGAGAGGTATTAATGTCACTCTATAGATCCCTAGTTAGACCCCACCTAGAAAATGAGAGGTACTAATGTCACTCTATAGATCCCTAGTTAGACCTCACCTACAATACTGTGTCCAGTTCTGGAGACCATGGCCCTATTAAATTGCTCCGATTTTAGAAATTGGCAGAAAAAACGTATGGGCCGTCAACATTTTAACTCCCTCCCAGCTAAGCCTTTGATCTGTCAAGCCCGTAAAAGTTACAATCGCAAATCGCTATTAAATTGCTACGAGTCCCCAAGGACGCACTGGCGTTTGAACCCATAAATGGCAAATGGAGCCAAAAATCCTACAAGTACTAGAGAGGAAGTCCTGTCCCTTGCACTGTAATTGCAAATATAAACACAATACTGTATTTTAAATGAAAGGGAAATTGATGTAAGGCATTAGTAATAATAGCACATTATGCTCAAGCCCACAAATCGGCAATAAAAAAATATTTATTTTATGTTTAATTTCAGTGTTATACTGATCCCAGCAATCAATGTGTTAATACATATAATGGAACTCGCATGGACTAGAATATTATATTTATTGATTTTTTTCACTTTGACGGGATTTGACTTCAAACCCGTAAGTGATTGAAATCTAACCTCCATGTTTCAGTGACGTAATGATGACGATCCCTTTTACTATTGGCTCCATCTAAACCCGTAACCAGGGGTTTGACTAATTTATCATGTTCACGGCCGCAAATGCAACATGCGCAAGAATGGTTTACGAATTTGGATGTCGGCCACTTATGTTGCGGGCAATCGCTCTGTAACTCTGCAAGATTTCAAACCTGCAAGCTTTGCGGCTGTACCACGGCCGTTGCGGGCTTCAAATTAAATAGAGCCCCATATCTCCCAAAAGATTGTCAACAAATCAGAAACAATTCACAGAAGGAAACTAAAATGATGCATGGCCTAAGTGGCAAAGTTTGTTAGGAAATATATCATGACAAAATGTATAATGATGGATAAGGCATGAGTAAAAGGGAGAAAATAAAAAATAGAGCAAGAAAAAGAGAGATGCAGAAAGGTATGGCTTAGAGGACAGAAGAGAGAAGGGGATATGATAAAAACCTTAAAATATATTAATGTATTGAATAAGGTTCATGAGGGAAACATTTTCCAGAAACAGAAAAATGCAAGAAGAACGGCTAAGATTTGTTAGAAGTCGAACGAGAATGATTTTGGGATCATGTGTGAATGTACTACTTTATAGAAAGGGGGGTAGATAAATGGGACAGTCTTCCAGTGGTGCGTCATACACAGTTTGTAGCTTGCCTAGAATTATAAGGCTGTCCTGAGGATTAATTGAACCAAACCGGATAGAAAGCCGGACTATATGGGCAGTTTGACTCTTATCTTCTCTCATATATATATATACATATATATATATATATATATATATATATATATATATGTATGTATATATATATATATATATATATATATTATTTTACACATTACTGTAACTATATCCACATGTATATTTTATGTCCCTAGGGCTTTAGAATTTAGAAAGTCTCCTTTTTTTCTGTTTATCCTATGGGACAAATCTACTAAAATCAAAATCAAACATCACCAAGAATTCAAGAGAACACTTCCACCATAATACATCTTGTCCAATTCCAAGATATAACAAAAAAAATATATATATATATAATTGCAGAGACAATCATCTGACATCATTGACGCCCCCTAAAATATATTAAAAATCACACAACATAAACTGCTTAATATGTATAAAACTTATATACACTGACTACCGAATTTTGAAATATTATAACAGAGTCCATAGATTGGAATTATTTTACACCTGGCCATGTAAATGATAATATGATATTTCAAATCAATGTAACAAGCAACACAGTCCTCCACTAACAGATCTGTACATCTCAGACACTAGAAACATATGGAAGAGATCATTTCATTCCATTCATGTGATATTATTATTATTATTATTATTATTATTATTATTAAACATAAACATTTAATTAAAACAGCATATTTTTAGCTAGTTGATTATAAAGCTATGTGTTCATATGTATAATATATTGATCAATACAATTTATATATTTGATATATAATTTGGGAAGATCTACTAAGCCATTGAAGTGGCTGAGAATGGATGCTAATTTCATCCATAGGAAATAGAAAACATTGAAGCCATGCCAATCACATTGTAGCCTCTGCCATGCTTAGTCAATCTCCCCAATAGATAACTGTAGAATAGACACCAGGCCTGGGAAATAAATCTGTGACATAACTAATCATATGATTTGCTGTTAACCAGGTAACCCTGTTGTGGAGGATGATGGCTCATTACAGAAATATCCTTGGTAAGCATAATTCTGATATATAAATAACATGTATAACATCATTTCATATTCACTTAAATACGCCTTTTAGAATCACCGCCATGTATATATATATATATTTATTTATTTATATGAATGTATATAAATATATTTATATTTATAAATCAGCAATATTGTTAGAGGTATCTCCAAGCTATGGAGCTCGCTGCCAATGTGGTTTTGTTTGCAACTTTGATATAAAAGTTGAAAAAAATGTTTTGCCTAAAAATAACCCCTTAAATTATGATAATTTGTATAGAAAATTTAGAAAGAGGATGTATGGAGAGGTCTATATGCCAGTGTTTTGGGTAAGAACTTATTTTGTTCTTCATATAAGACTAGTTGTCATTTTTCCCCCTCTCTTATAGTAGATAAAATACATAAAATCTAAAAATTATATATTTGAAGTACATGTATGTTTACCTTTAAGTTACTGTATAATTATATATATATAACAATCCACATAGTTGATATAAAGATTAGTATAACAGTTTGTTTTATAATGTAATGCATCAACAAGTGAGATTATCGCAGCTTCTTGTTGTAGGGATTGTGCAACTAGAGCAGGGGTCACCAAACTTGGTCCTGGAGGGCCGACCCAGGCCTGGATTTGTGGATATCCTTGCTGCAAACAGGTGAGAATCTTGTTTCTTCAGCCATCCTGATTGACTCACCTGTTTGCAGCAAGGATATCCACAAATCCAGGCCTGGGTCGGCCCTCCAGGACCAAGTTTGGTGACCCCTGAACTAGAGTCTTCCTGAAAGAATACATAATAAAAAATATTCCTCCTACAAATATATGAATTAAAATATCTGAACTAAACAATTGCATTGGTGTAATTTGTATAATGATAAGCAATAACGATACAGGTGCATATCTGGGTTTAGTGATGGATTTTCAGATTAATTAGATTTAGAACAAGAGATCCATTTTAGAATTGAAGAAAATGCAGTTTTTATTTTTTTAGTGTTAAGAATGGCATTTAATAAGAGCTTACCTGTACCACTCCAGGCCCTTGTCATAGCACCTGTCAAAAAAGTGGGGCTCAGCCCCCAGCGCCCTGACATCTGGGTGTATCCTCAGGAACTCCAGCAGAGCCCTGGTGCCCCCCTTTTTTACCCCCACAATGATAGCCTGGGGAAACTTCTTAGTTCCAAAACTATTATGGATGGATATAGCCCTAGGGCTCAGGGACTGTCTGTGTGCAGGGGCAGTGGAAGGTGCAGTTCTGTTCAATGCCCCTGAGGGGTTGGAGTACATTGAGCCTTTGGAAGGTGTGTCCAGGGTCCCTGGTAGGTCAGAGCGTACAGAGCCCTGGGGTCCAGTAATTACAATCCCCGCCGAGTCGGAGGATCCCAGCGCGGAGCCAAGTGCGCTCTGCGCAAATTGCGCGGAACCCAACAGTAGAGAGTCCTCAGGCGCACTGATCAGAGTCCCAGAGGAGCCAGAGCGCACAGAGCCAGCTGGCAGCACTGCCCACAGAGACCCAATGCCAGCCTGGGACTCACAGCAAGAAGCGGTCAGGCAATAGATGAAGAAGGTGAAAAGGAAGATCATAGTCAGCAGAAGGGAGACTTTGGGCTGAGCCCTCAGTGCTCCCAGGTGTACTGGCACAATCCGAGGCTTTAGGATGCCACATCCCATGAGTGGGGCTGGGGACCAGGGCAGAAGGGGGCAGACATGGCACAGCCACAGATCCCACTAGTGATACAGAATCAGATCCAGGGCAGGACGCAGCCTGCTCTCTTCTACCAGCTGCTTCTTAAAGTGTCACCACATCCAGCGCAAGGAGCCAGACTGTGCAATCCTCAGCCCATCTAAGCGCAGTGAGCCAGACACACACTGCTCTGCACACATGGGCTGAGCTCTGCTAGTGTTTTCATGTCAGGGAACAAGCCTAGCTTGTGCTGGGTCTGGGGGAGTGTCCAGGAGTGGGATTTGTCTGTGATACTGAACACCCTCTCCCACAGGATGAGAGAGAGAGCTGCTGCCATCCACTGCCTGACTGTCAGGTGCTGCACTCACCATCAGGCACACGATTTAGCATTTTATATTATTATTATTATTATTATTATTATTATTATTATTATTATATTTATATATTAGAATATTTATTTTATACTATTAATATATATATATTATTACATGTATATATTATTATTATTATTATGAAAGATAAATTATATTAAAGCACCACAAATCATAGTTTACAGAATTTAGAATATAAAAAATATACAGCTTGACTTTTTTAAATCTGAGAAAAAATGATGTCTGTTCCTAGTAAACATAATTAATTATCACTTGATTTATCACTTGGTGCAGATAAAGGGGACGTTGTATTGGCATGAAAAACATCTCCATTCCTATGTCATCCTGATGGCTGTATATAGTGACATGTTTTGGGATAGATTCACTAAGCAACTCATTGACTGCAATATGCTTTACAGAAGGCTGTGGTGGCTTTTGCTACCTTTATGAAAATCATTGAAAGTTTTGCAGTGCTTAGTAAATCTACCCCATATCTCCAGACATCCCCAACACTTCTACACTTCATACTGGGCCGTATCTACCTTTTTGGAGCAGTGAAGTGGAGGAGTCCCTGCGAGTGAGTACATAAGGTATGCACAGACCCATTTTTGCCTTTTCTGTACATGTAAGTTCCCTTTCCTGTTGTAACTGTCTTGTTCTAGATGGTTACCCCCTAGTAGCCAGTCTATGAACTGCAACATTTACATTTTTTGTAAGACAGGAACCATTTTTTTTAAAGAAGTGGCGCCCCTCACAGGGAAGCACCCCCTGGGCGGCTGCCTAGTTTACCTAAGCGGTAATCCGGCCATACTTGTACCCCCATTTATACAATAAGTTTTATCAAAAAGCTGCCACTATGATATAGAATTTACAATAGTATCACCCTCCCATGTAACCAATTAGCGAAGCAAATATAGACATGGATGCCTACAATAAAGAATAATTCTATGTAATAGTCTGAATATTAAGGCTGAATTTATTTATGTATTCATTTATTGTTTTTTTTTAAAAATATTTCTCCATTATCAATACCAGATTTTTAAGACTATAATAAATAATAATTGCACATAACAGTTAACAGGCAAAATGCTGCATTAATTTATTTTATTTTTTTAAGTATTTCCATATGATTAACATTAGGTTGCCAATGAGTATACAATAAATATTGTACTACAGTGCACTTTTAATTTAAACACATCATTCATAGGCCAATCGCACTACTACTAGGTAAATATTGCAAACATCTTCTAGTAATTAGGAATTTATTGGTGGTCAGTAGCAAAAATGTTGTGGTTCGTTTTGAACTGGAAAATAAATATGCAAGTTATGGCATAAGATACAAAAAAAAGAGACATATTGTATGATTATTATCTCATTGTAGTTGTAGAATGTCAGCTCCAAATACTCTGTTCTCATGTTGCTGGCACAAGGTATTTATTTAGTTTTTGCACTGATGTGCAGTATATATTTGGGATCATATCACAGACCTGTATACGGCCTGGATATTATACAGACCACAACAGGAATGTTCTGTCAGAGAATGCCCTGGGAGAATACTTTTTTTTGACTACTGTAACATACAATGAATATTTATGCTGCTGAAACCATGTGCCAAGAAAGTTTTATACAAATTGGCTAAAAAGTGCAAACCTTTTTAAATAAACAGAAGAAACCTGAGCCCCTATTCCAGAAAAGTTCTGGACTCCGTCTTCTTATATTGTACTTATACTTTCAACCTGCTTATATATATATATATATATGCTAGCCACTTGCCCTTCAAAAATGACGGCATAATGGAGTTGCCCCCCCCCCTCCCTCCCCTGTGTCCCCCCTCCTCCCTCCCCTGTGTCTCCCCCCTCTCCCTCCCCTGTCTCTCTTTGTCCCCTCTCTCCCACCCTGTCTCTCTTTCTCCCCTCTCTCCCACCTTGTTACTCTTTCCTCCCTTTCTTCTTCCCCTGTCTCTATTTCCTCCCTTTCTCCCTTCTCTGTCTCTATTTCCTCCCTCTCCCCCTCCCCTGTCTCTATTTCCCCCTCTCTCCCTCCCCTGTCTCTCTTTTCTCCCTCTCTCCCTCCCCTGTCTCTCTTCCCCCACCCCCTTCTGTGTTCCCCTTACCTCCCCCCTACCCCACAGATGCTTCCTCTGTCCCCCCTTTGCCATGTACCTGCTGCTTCATTGGTGGTTCAGCGGACCAATGGAGTCCCACCCCTGCCGGCCCGTTCACTCTGTCGCATAGGGACGTAGCAATGATGTCATTCGGGAGTCCCTACGCTGCAGAGAGGACTCACCGGCAGGGGTGGGACTCCATTGGTCAGCTGAACCATCAATGAATGAGGAGGTGCAGAGCAAAGGGGGGACAGATGTCGCTCGCGTCATGCGGGCCTTGCAATGTGCGCCTATGGTGCTCATTGCAGCCAGTGGAGATAGATAGATAAATAAATATTATGAAATGCTTTTAAATCAATCTCAAAATGAGTACAAAAAGAGAAATATCAATCTTTCTCTTAGCAGATCAAAATCTGTATTTATTTAGCACAGTATATAATAAGTTAAAGGTCTACTTAATTCAGCACAATTGAAGGCCACATCACAGTAAAGATATCCTAAAAACATATTGAAATACTTTTGGAATTTTTTAAATATGTGCATCATATTGAATTGAGAAATCAAGTAAATAAAATCTGTGTTTACATGTGTCACTGACTGCCCCCAGCCAGACCCGCAGCTACAACTCTGTGTAGTGAGCAAAAGAAAAAAAAAGAAAAGAGATAACCCTTAACAAATCTATTTGTGCAGACCATGCGATGATGGAATCAACTAAACATGCCATTTATGGGTTAACTGGTTAGTGCAGCTCAAGGAAAAACTGCTATCAATCACAGTCTTCACTGCAGCTTGGCTATCTGTTATTTCTCATGCATACACTTTATTATGTAAACAGACTTAACATTTTTGAGTTTTTAGCTGTTATTGTAATTAAAAAACAGATCATTTTGAAATATAATCTTGTCATCTTTCACACCATGAAGAGCACTTACAGTGAGGTAAATGGCCCTTGAATTCGCTAAAATGAAATCCAGTGTAACGGTAATGGTTTAGTAAAAAACAAATATTTGTTCATATCACATATTCACATATATAGTTGTAAGCATCACAGTTTGTTGCTAACGCTTGCAGGCTCACACAGCGTGCCGGCCGCAACTGCGGCCCTCGCCAAGAGAACGCAGCAGTTGCAGGCAATGAGAGCAAAAGGCAATAGGCGCTCATCCCTACGACCCCGTACAACTTAGGCATCATCCCTATGACCCACTCGTGTACAGATCAACAGAAATCTCAATTATCCAACTTACAGTGCGAGCCCCGTAGCATTTTGAAAAAAATAAGTCACGTACGAGTTAGCCAGGAACGTAGGAGATACAAAATATACCATTACAATGGACGGAAAATGCGTACGAGCTAACTTGCAAATAATAACATTACGAATCTAAAATAGTGCTTTACCAGCCTAAACAAACGGTTTGCCCTCGCGCACGCAGCCTATTTACACTGCACACTTGCCACATTGCTGACACTTTCAGATGCTGGAAAATCCAAAGAGATTGTTAGCTCTTCAGGATATTGATTGCTGCATATTAAATATAAATCGGTAAAGTGTATTCAATTATTAATTCATATTAATTTATTAATTCACTGTACTAAATATATTCTATATTTTACATTGTACTTATATATCTGTCTTCCCGATGAGCGCCAAAGGTGATTGTTGCAAGGCAGGAAACTTGAACTACACGAGGGGAAAGGCTCGCAATAAGCACCAAAGGTCCTCAGAGGAGCAAAAGCCTTACATTGTGTGGCAAACAGCATTGCCATGGCTTCAGATTTTATTGCCTACATTTTTTGAAGGGGAATTCACTAGTATTTCTATAATATAAACTGTGTCCTCTAAGAATGTACGAAAAGAAGAAGGTGATTGGATATTAGTGACTGTCAGGGGTCCTTAACCTTTAAATACCTACTGCCCACTTTTGACGGTAACATTTCCTTACCATCCACCGGTGCCACAGTTTACCCAATCTAATTTCTGGTTACATAAATCATATGCCCGTAGCTATGTATCGCCCTGTACTGACTAGATAGTGACCCGGTCATGACTGCTTCCTAGATAGTGATCCAGTCCTGACTGCTGTCCCTGGCTATGTATCACCCTATACTTACTAGATAGTGATCTGGTCCTGACTGCTTTCCCTTGCTATGTATCGCTCTGTACTTACTAGATAGTGATCCAGTCCTGACTGCTGTCCCTAGCTATGTATCGCCCTGTACATACTAGATAGTGATCCGGTCCTGACTGCTGTCCCTAGCTTTGTATTGTCCTATACTTACCAGATAGTGATCTGGTCCTGAAAGCTGTCCCTAGCTATGTATCATTCTGTACTTACTAGATAGTGACCTACTTCTGACTGCTGTCCCTAGCTTTGTATCGTCCTGTACTTACTAGATAGTGATCCGGTCCTGACTTCTGTCCCTAGCTAAGTATCACCCTGTACTTACTAGATAGTGACCCGCTCCTGACTGCTGTCCCTAGCTATGTATCGCCCTGTACTTACTAGATAGTAACCCAGTCCTGACTGCTGTCCCTAGCTATGTATCACCCTGTACTTACTAGATAGTGACCCAGTCCTGACTGCTGTCCCTAGCTATGTATCACCCTGTACTTACTAGATAGTGACCCAGTCCTGACTGCTGTCCCTAGCTATGTATCACCCTGTGTTTACTAGATAGTGATCCGATCCTGACTGCTGTCCCTAGCTATGTATCTCCCTATTCTTACTAGATAGTGTTCCGGTCCTGACTGCTCTCCCTACCTATGTATCGCCCTCTACTTACTAGATAGTGATCCGGTCCTGGCTGCTGTCCCAGGCTATGTATTTCTCTGTACTTAATAGATAGTGACCCGGTCATGACTGCTGTCCCTAGGTATGTATCGCCCGTTACTTACTAGTAAGTGACCCGCTCGTGACTGCTGTCCCTGACTATGTATCACCCTGTGCTTACTAAATAGTGACCTGGTCCTGACTGCTGTCTCTAGCTAAGTATCACCCTTTACTTAGCTATGTATCGCCCTGTACATACTAGATAGTGATAGTGGTCCGGTCCTGACTCCTGTCCCTGGTTATGTATCGCCCTGTACTTACTAGATAGTGACCCGGTCCTGACTGCTGTCTCTAGCTAAGTATCACCCTTTACTTACTGGATAGTGACCCGCTCCTGACTGCTGTCCCTAGCTAAGTATCACCCTGTACTTACTAGATAGTGACCCGGTCCTGACTGCTGTCTCTTGCTAAGTATCACCCTGTACTTACTGGATAGTGACCCGGTCCTGACTGCTGTCCCTAGCTACGTATCGCCCTGTACTTACTAGATAGCAACCCGCTCCTGACTGCTGTCCCTAGCTATGTATCACCCTGTACTTACTAGACAGTGATCCGGTCCTGACTGCTGTCCCTGGCTATGTATCGCCCTGTACTTACTAGTAAGTGACCCGGTCCTGACTGCTGTCTCTAGCTATGTATCGCCCTGTACTTACTAGATAGTGATCCGGTCCTGACAGCTGTCCCTAGCTATGTATCACCCTGTACTTACTAGATAGTGATCCGGTCCTGACTGCTGTCCCTAGCTATGTATCACCCTGTACTTACTAGATAGTGATCCGGTCCTGACTGCTGTCCCTGGCTATGTATCGCCCTGTACTTACTAGATAGTGATCCGGTCCTGACTGCTGTCCCTAGCTAAGTATCACCCTGTACTTACTAGATAGTGATCCGGTCCTGACTGCTGTCCCTAGCTATGTATCGCCCTGTACTTACTAGACAGTGATCCGGTCCTGACTGCTGTCCCTAGCTATGTATAACCCTGTACTTACTAGACAGTGACCCGGTCCTGACTGCTGTCCCTAGCTATGTATCACCTATCACGACCCACTCTCTGGCTGGGGTCTGCTGACTTGATTTGGGTTACTCTGGACCTTGGAGTAGCTTTGAGTACAGGAACATCATGTCTCAGCCCTTGGTTTAGACTGAGCAATATTGACAGTAAGTCTGACGAATCTTACTGCAAGCATATGTCCTTGGGTAAATAATACATCTGCACACAAAGTCTTGATGAAAATTATGAACCAAGTTTTATTTTAGAACAGCATATTTAAAACCTTGCACAACACATTATAGGGAGTGGCTACCTTTAGTCAAACCCTCATCCCCCTCTGGACCAATGGAGTAGCCCTTAGGAGCAGCTAATTCCCTCTGTCCCATGTGACAGGGTTAATCCTTGGGAACTATCAGTCTCCTCCCCAGGGGCCGCCCACTAGGTGTGGCTACAAGCTCATTTGGTGGCTGGCTCTTAAGGGAGAAACATCTACCTGTCCTCTGGAATTTGCCCTGATTATCTGAGTGAGAATCCCTGTAGACCCCCTGGGGTTAAGGTGCCTCAATGTCTGTATAGACCCCTTTGTTCTGGCCTTGCTATCACTTCAAGTGTTTACTTTAGGTGATAGCTGGAAGGCAGATGGGTGATCAACTCAGGTTACATATGCAGTCAATATGGACACAACATGGCTCCAACATTCCAATACAATATATTTACAGATTTTACCACTACAACATGTTATAACCCACATGTTATGAGTTGAGGCAGTACTTCCCACGTCAGTCCACTTAATGCGTTATGACGACTTTATTAGTGGTGACGTGGTAACCTGCCTCTTCTCTCAATGCCTAACAATAACAGTGGGACTCTGCCCTGAATATATTACATTATAACAGTGGCTCTGGGAGCCCAAAACCTTCTGTTCAATAACATGTGGCAGGTAACAGTTCCAAATCCAAGATGGCCCCTGGCTGATTCATGACATCACCCTGTACTTACTAGATAGTGATCCGGTCCTGACTGCTGTCCCAACTATGTATCAACCTGTACATACTAGATAGTGATCCGATCCTGACTGCTGTCCCTAGCTATGTATCACCCTGTACTTACTAGATAGTGATCCAGTCCTGACTGCTGTCCCTAGCTATGTATCATTCTGTACTTACTAGATAGTGACCTACTTCTGACTGCTGTCCCTAGCTTTGTATCGTCCTGTACTTACTAGATAGTGATCCGGTCCTGACTGCTGTGCCTGGCTATGTATCACCCTGTACTTACTAGATAGTGATCCGGTCCTGACTTCTGTCCCTAGCTATGTATCACCCTGTACTTACTAGATAGTGACCCGCTCCTGACTGCTGTCCCTAGCTATGTATCGCCCTGTACTTACTAGATAGTGATCCGGTCCTGACTGCTGTCCCTAGCTATGTATCTCCCTGTACCTACTAGATAGTAACCCAGTCCTGACTGCTGTCCCTAGCTATGTATCGCCCTGTACTTACTAGATAGTAACCCAGTCCTGACTGCTGTCCCTAGCTATGTATCACCCTGTACTTACTAGATGGTGATTCTTTACTGACTGCTGTCCCTAGCTATGTATCACCCTGTACTTACTAGATAGTGACCCAGTCCTGACGGCTGTCCCTAGCTATGTATAACCCTGTACTTACTAGATAGTGACCCAGTCCTGACTGCTGTCCCTAGCTATGTATCACCCTGTACTTACTAGATAGTGATCCGTTCCTGACTACTGTCCCTGGCTATGTATCGCCCTATACTTACTAGATAGTAATTATTTCCTGACTGCTGTCCCTAGCTATGTATCACCCTGTACTTACTAGATGGTGATTCTTTCCTGACTGCTGTCCCTGGTTATGTATCGCCCTGTACTTACTAGATAGTGACCCGGTCCTGACTGCTGTCCCTAGCTAAGTATCACCCTGTACTTACTAGATAGTGATCTGGTCCTGACTGCTGTCCCTAGCTATGTATTGCACTATACTTACTAGATAGTAATCCGGTCCTGACTGCTGTGCTTAGCTAAGTTTTACCCTGTAACTACTAGATAGTGATCCGGTCCCGACTGCTGTCCTTAGCTATGTATCGCCCTGTACTTACTAGATAGCGATCTTGTCCTGACTGCTGTCCCTAGCTATGTATCGCCCTGTACTTACTAGATAGTGATCCGTTCCTGACTGTTGTCCCTAGCTATGTATCACCCTGTACTTACTAGATAGTGATCCGGACCTGACTGCTGTCCCTACTTATGTATCGCCTTCTACTTACTAGATAGTGATCCTGTCCTGACTGCTGTCCCTGACTATGTATCGCCCTGTACTTACTAGATAGTGACCCGGTCCTGACTGCTGTCCCTAGCTAAGTATCACCCTGTACTTACTAGATAGTGATGCAGTCCTGACTGCTGTACCTAGCTATATCACCCTGTACTTACTAGATAGTGATCCAGTCCTGACTGCTGTACCTAGCTATATCACCCTGTACTTACTAGATAGTGATCTGGTCCTCAAAGCTGTCCCTAGCTATGTAGCACCCTGTACTTACTAGATAGTGACCCGCTCCTGACTGCTGTTCCTAGCTTTGTATCATCCTGTACTTTCTAGATATTGATCCGGTTCTGACTGCTGTCCCTAGCTATGTATCGTCCTGTACTTACTAGATAGTGATCTGGTCCTGACTGCTGTCCCTAGCTATGTGTCCCCCTGTACTTACTACAGGGAGTGCAGAATTATTAGGCAAATGAGTATTTTGACCACATCATCCTCTTTATGATTGTTGTCTTACTCCAAGCTGTATAGGCTCGAAAGCCTACTACCAATTAAGCATATTAGGTGATGTGCATCTCTGTAATGAGAAGGGGTGTGGTCTAATGACATCAACACCCTATATCAGGTGTGCATAATTATTAGGCAACTTCCTTTCCTTTGGCAAAATGGGTCAAAAGAAGGACTTGACAGGCTCAGAAAAGTCAAAAATAGTGAGATATCTTGCAGAGGGATGCAGCACTCTTAAAATTGCAAAGCTTCTGAAGCGTGATCATCGAACAATCAAGCGTTTAATTCAAAATAGTCAACAGGGTCGCAAGAAGCGTGTGGAAAAACCAAGGCGCAAAATAACTGCCCATGAACTGAGAAAAGTCAAGCGTGCAGCTGCCACGATGCCACTTGCCACCAGTTTGGCCATATTTCAGAGCTGCAACATCACTGGAGTGCCCAAAAGCACAAGGTGTGCAATACTCAGAGACATGGCCAAGGTAAGAAAGGCTGAAAGACGACCACCACTGAACAAGACACACAAGCTGAAACGTCAAGACTGGGCCAAGAAATATCTCAAGACTGATTTTTCTAAGGTTTTATGGCCTGATGAAATGAGAGTGAGTCTTGATGGGCCAGATGGATGGGCCCGTGGCTGGATTGGTAAAGGGCAGAGAGCTCCAGTCCGACTCAGACGCCAGCAAGGTGGAGGTGGAGTACTGGTTTGGGCTGGTATCATCAAAGATGAGCTTGTGGGGCCTTTTCAGGTAGAGGATGGAGTCAAGCTCAACTCCCAGTCCTACTGCCAGTTCCTGGAAGACACCTTCTTCAAGCAGTGGTACAGGAAGAAGTCTGCATCCTTCAAGAAAAACATGATTTTCATGCAGGACAATGCTCCATCACACGCGTCCAAGTACTCCACAGCGTGGCTGGCAAGAAAGGGTATAAAAGAAGAAAATCTAATGACATGGCCTCCTTGTTCACCTGATCTGAACCCCATTGAGAACCTGTGGTCCATCATCAAATGTGAGATTTACAAGGAGGGAAAACAGTACACCTCTCTGAACACTGTCTGGGAGGCTGTGGTTGCTGCTGCACGCAATGTTGATGGTGAACAGATCAAAACACTGACAGAATCCATGGATGGCAGGCTTTTGAGTGTCCTTGCAAAGAAAGGTGGCTATATTGGTCACTGATTTGTTTTTGTTTTGTTTTTGAATGCCAGAAATGTATATTTGTGAATGTTGAGATGTTATATTGGTTTCACTGGTAAAAATAAATAATTGAAATGGGTATATATTTGTTTTTTGTTAAGTTGCCTAATAATTATGCACAGTAATAGTCACCTGCACACACAGATATCCCCCTAAAATAGCTAAAACTAAAAACAAACTAAAAACTACTTCCAAAAATATTCAGCTTTGATATTAATGAGTTTTTTGGGTTCATTGAGAACATGGTTGTTGTTCAATAATAAAATTAATCCTCAAAAATACAACTTGCCTAATAATTCTGCACTCCCTGTAGAAAGTGACCCGGTCCTGATTATTGTCCCTGGCTATGTATCGCCCTGTACTTAATAGATATTGATCTGGTCCTGACTGCTGTCCCTAACATTGTATCATCCTGTACTTTCTAGATATTAATCCGGTCATGACTGCATTCCCTAGTTATGTATCACCCTGTACTTTCTAGATAGTGACCCGGTCTTGACTGCTGCCCCTAGCTATATATCGCCCTGTACTTACTAGATAGTGATCTGGTCCTGACTGCTATCCCTAGCTATGTATCGCCCTGTACTTTCTAGATATTTATCCGGTCCTGACTGCTGTCCCTAGCTATGTATCGCTATGTACTTACTAGATAGAAACCCGGTCCTGACTGCTGTCCCTAGCTATTTATCGCTATGTATTTACTAGATAGTGACCCGCTCCTGACTACTGTCCCTAGCTATGTATCGCCCTGTACTTACTAGATAGTGATCCGGTCCTGACTGCTGTCCCTAGCTATTTTTCGCCCTGTATTTACTAGATAGTGACCCGGTATTGACTGCTGTCCCTAGCTATGTATCGCCCTGTACTTACTAGATAGTGATCCGCTACCGACTGCTGTTCCTGGCTATGTATCGCCCTGTACTTACTAGATAGTGATCCGGTCCTGACTGCCGTTCCTGGCTATGTATCACCCTGTACTTACTAGATAGTGATCCGCTCCTGACTGCTGTCCCTAGCTATGTATCACCCTGTACTTACTAGATAGTGATCCACTCCTGACTGCTGTCCCTGGCTTTGTATCGCCCGGTACTTACTAGTGTGATCCGGTCCTGTTTTCTGTCCCTAGCTATATATCGCCCTGTACTTACCAGATAGTGACCCGGTCCTGACTGCTTTCCCTAGCTATGTATCACCCATTACTTACTAGATAGTGATCTGGTCCTGACTGCTGTCCCTAGCTGTGAATCACCCTGTACTTACTAGATAGTGATCCACTCCTGACTCCTGTCCCTAGCTATGTATCGCCCTGTACTTACTAGATAGTAACCCAGTCCTGACTGCTGTCCCTAGCTATGTATCGCCCTGTACTTACTAGATGGCGATCTGGTCCCGACTGCTGTTCCTGGCTATGTATCGCCCTGTACTTACTAGATAGTGATCTACTCCTGACTGCTCTCCCTGGCTTTGTATCGCCCGGTACTTACTAGAGTGATCCGGTCCTGACTTCTGTCCCTAGCTATATATCGCCCTGTACTTACCAGATAGTGACCCGGTCCTGACTGCTTTCCCTAGCTATGTATCACCCTGTACTTACTAGATAGTGATCTGGTCCTGACTGCTGTCCCTAGCTGTGAATCACCCTGTACTTACTAGATAGTGATCCACTCCTGACTGCTGTCCCTAGCTATGTATCGCCCAGTGCTTACTAGAGTGATATGGTCCTGACTGCTGTCCCTAGCTATGTATCACCCTGTCCTTACTAGATAGTGATCCGGTCCGGACTGCTTTCCCTAGCTATGTATCGCCATGTACTTTCTAGATATTGATCCGGTCCTGACTACTGTCCCTAGCTATGTATCCCCCTGTACTTTCTAGATATTGATCCGGTTCTGACTGCTTTCCCTAGCTATGTATCGCCCTGTACTTACTAGATAGTGATCCGGTCCTCACTGCTGTCCCTAGCTATTTTTCGCCCTGTACTTACTAGATAGTGATCCGGTCCTGACTGCTGTCCCTGGCTATGTATCGCCCTGTACTTACTAGATAGTGATCTGGTCCTGACTGCTGTTCCTAGCTTTGTATCATCCTGTACTTTCTAGATATTGATCCGGTTCTGACTGCTGTCCCTAGCTATGTATCGTCCTGTACTTACTAGATAGTGATCTGGTCCTGACTGCTGTCCCTAACATTGTATCATCCTGTACTTTCTAGAAATTAATCCGGTCCTGACTGCTGTCCCTAGCTATGTGTCCCCCTGTACTTACTAGAAAGTGATCCGGTCCTGATTATTGTCCCTGGCTATGTATCGCCCTGTACTTAATAGATAGTGATCTGGTCCTGACTGCTGTCCCTGGCTATGTATCACCCTGTACTTAATAGATAGTGATCTGGTCCTGACTGCTGTCCCTAACATTGTATCATCCTGTACTTTCTAGATATTAATCCGGTCATGACTGCATTCCCTAGTTATGTATCACCCTGTACTTTCTAGATAGTGACCCGGTCTTGACTGCTGTCCCTAGCTATATATCGCCCTGTACTTACTAGATAGTGATCCGGTACTGACTGCTATCCCTAGCTATGTATCGCCCTGTACTTTCTAGGTATTTATCCGGTCCTGACTGCTGTCCCTAGCTATGTATCGCCCTGTACTTACTGGATAGTAATCCGCTCCTGAGTGCTGTCCCTAGCTATATATCACCCTGTACTTACTAGATAGTGATCCGGTACTGACTGCTATCCCTAGCTATGTATCGCCCTGTACTTTCTAGGTATTTATCCGGTCCTGACTGCTGTCCGTAGCTATGTATCGCCCTGTACTTACTGGATAGTGATCCGCTCCTGAGTGCTGTCCCTAGCTATGTATCACCCTGTAGATAGTGACCCAGTCCTGATTGCTGTCCCTAGCTATGTATCGATATGTACTTACTAGATATTGATCTGGTCCTGACTGCTTTCCCTAGCTATTTATCGCTATGTACTTACTAGATAGTGATCAGATCCTGAATGCTGTCCCTACATATGTATCACCCTGTACTTTCTAGATATTGATCCGGACCTGACTGCTCTCCCTAGCTATATATCGCCCTGTACTTTCTAGATAGTGGCCCTGTTCTGACTGCTGTCCCTAGGTATGTATCACCCTGTACTTACTAGATAGTGATCCGCTCCTGACTGCTGTCCCTAGCTATGTATCACCCTGTACTTTCTAGATATTGATCCGGTCCTGACTGCTTTCCCTAGCTATGTATCGCCCTGTACTTACTAGATACTGATCCGGTCCTCACTGCTGTCCCTAGCTATTTTTCGCCCTGTATTTGCTAGATAGTGATCCGGTCCTGACTGCTGTCCCTGGCTATGTATCGCCCTGTACTTTCTAGATATTGATCCGGTCCTGACTGCTGTCCCTAGTTATGTATCACCCTGTACTTACTAGATAGTGGCCCTGTCCTGATTGCTGTCCCTAGATATTTATCGCCCTGTACTTACTATATAAAGACCCGGTCCTGACTGCTGTCCCTATCTATGTATTATCCTGTACTTTCTAGATATTGATCCGGTCCTGACTGCGGTCCCTCGCTATGTATCGCCCTGTACTTACTAGATAGTGACCCGGTCCTGACTGCTGTCCCTAGCTATATATCGCCCTGTACTTACTAGATAGTGATCCGGTCCTGACTGCTGTCCCTGGCTATGTATCACCCTGTACTTACTAGATAGTGACCCGGTCCTGACTGCTGTCCCTAGCTATGTATCACCCTGTACTTACTAGATAGTGATCCGGTCCTGACTGCTGTCCCTAGCTTTGTATCGCCCTGTACTTACTAGATAGTGATTCGGTCCTGACTGCTGTCCCTAGCTATATATCGCCCTGTACTTACTAGATAGTGACCCGGTCCTGACTGCTGTACCTAGCTATGTCTCGCTATGTACTTACTAGATAGTGATCCAGTCCTGAGTGCTGTCCCTAGCTATGTATCACCCTGTAGATAGTGACCCTGTCCTGACTGCTGTCCCTAGTTATGTATCGCTATGTACTTACTAGATAGTGATCCGGTCCTGACTGTTGTCCCTAGCTATGTATCGATATGTATTTACTAGATATGGATCTGGTCCTGACTGCTTTCCCTAGCTATGTATCACCCTGTACTTACTAGATAGTGACCTGGTCCTGACTGCTGTCCCTAGCTATTTATCGCCCTGTAGTTTCTAAATAAAGTCCCTGTTCTGACTGCTGTCCCTAGGTATGTATCGCCCTGTATTTACTAGATAGTGATCCGGTCCTGACTGCTGTCCCTAGCTATGTATCATCCTGTACTTTCTAGATATTGATCCAGTCCTGACTGCTTTACCTAGCTATGTATCGCCCTGTACTTACTAGATAGTGATCCGGTCCTCACTGCTGTCCCTAGCTATGTATTGCCCTGTACTTACTAGATAGTGACACGGTCTTGACTGCTGTCCCTAGCTATGTATCGCCCTGTACTTACTAGAGTGATCCGGTGCCGACTGCAGTCCCTAGCTATGTATCGCCCTGTACTTACTAGATAGTGATCTGGTCCTGACTGCTGTTCCTAGCTTTGTATCATCCTGTACTTTCTAGATATTGATCCGGTTCTGACTGCTGTCCCTAGCTATGTATCGCCCTGTACTTACTAGATAGTGATCCGGTCCTGACTGCTGTTCCTAGCTTTGTATCATCCTGTACTTTCTAGATATTGATCCGGTGCCGACTGCTGTCCCTAGCTATGTATAGTCCTGTACTTACTAGATAGTGACACAGTCCTGATTGCTGTCCCTAGCTATGTATCGCCCAGTACTTACTAGATAGTGACCCGGTCCAGATTGCGGTCCCTAGCTATGTATCGCCATGTACTTTCTAGAAATTGATCCGGTCCTGACTGCTGTCCCTAGCTATGTGTCGCCCTGTACTTACTAGAAAGTGACCCGGTCCTTATTATTGTCCCTGGCTATGTATTGCCCTGTACTTAATAGATAGTGATCTGGTCCTGACTGCTATCCCTAGCTATGTATCGCCCTGTACTTTCTAGTTATTGATCCGGTCCTGACTGCTGTCCCTAGCTATGTATCACCCCCACATTAACCACTTGCAGCAGAGGGTCCCCGATCTGCATAGATCAGGCCCCCCGCTGCATTTCAAACTTTTAAATTCCCCGCCGCGGCTCCTTAAAGGGGCCGCGGCACACTATTACCCAATCCTCGCCGCAGCACTTAAAATTAACCTTCTCTATGCTGGGGGTCCCCATCGGGACCCCCGAAGTGTCCCCACATAAACCCATTGCAGGGGGGGTCCCCGATCTGCATAGATCAGGCCCCCCGCTGCATTTAAAACTTTTAAATTCCCCATCGCAGCTCCTTAAAGGGGCTGCGGCACACTATTACCCAATCCCGGCCGCGGCACTTAAAATTAACCCCCCTCTATGCTGGGGGTCCCCATCGGGACCCCCGAAGTGTCCCCATATAAACCACCTGCAGCGGGGGGGTGACCCTGCTGCAATTCAATTTTAAATTTCCCGCCTCGCAGGTCCTTAAAGGACCGTAAAGGTCCTGAATGGACTCGCACTAAAAATATTAACCCCAACTATAATTAACCCATTAACTCATGGTGGTCAATACAGACCACCATAAAGCGTAAATTAACCCATTAACTCATGGTGGTCAATACAGACCACCATAAGGCCTTAATTAACCCATTAACTCATGGTGGTCAATACAGACCACCATAAGGCTCTATTTAACCCCATCAGTCCCATAGGGGTATATTATTACCATTATGGGCCTGTTACAACCCAACATTAACCACATAAGTGCCATGATGGTCCTCAAGGACCATCATGACACTAACTACAAACACTACACTATAACCCCCAATAAACCATTTAATCTAAACTAACCCCCCTCTACACTAATCTATTAACACTTACACTACCTACCTACACTACCTACCCCCTAATAAACCTCCACAACACTCTAATTACAGAAAAAAAAAAACTACCTTACAGAAAACAAAAAAAACTGTTTTTTTTTTGACCACCATGAGTTAATGGGGTAATTATAGTTGCCTGGGGTTAATATTTTTAGTGCAAGTCCTTTGAGGACCCGCGAGGCGGGAAATTTAAAATTGAATTGCAGCAGGGTCACGATCGGTGCCGATCGGGGCCCCCCGCTGCAGGGGGTTTATGTGGGGACACTTCAGGGGTCCCGATGGGGACACCCAGCATAGAGGAGGGTTAATTTTAGGTGCCACGGCCGGGATTGGGTAATAGTGTGCCGTGGGCCCTGCAGCAAGGTGTTCATGTGAGGACACTTCAAGGGGCCCGACGGGGACCCCCGCATTGAGGGGGGGTTAATTTTAGGTACCTGGGGTTTTTTTGGAGTACCCTCCACGGCAGGGCTTATGTGGGGGACTGCCGCGGAGGTCCCTTTTAGGACCCCCGCAGCACTTGATGAGGAGTGGGAGCCTGCGATATCATCTCGCAGGCTGTAACTCCTCATGTACATTTACACAGTGTAGATACGTACGGCCCTACTGCGTAGCTCATACGTTGCTCGCAGCAGGGCTAATTTAATAGCATTGTAAGTTAGAGAAACTTTGCAGTACGTAGGGCTTAAGTAGAAGCCTCTTATTTACGAGGCTGGAATTTAATGAGGCCCTAGATATATATCTGGTCCTGACTGCTGTCCCTAGCTATGTATCACCCTGTATTTTCTAGATAGTGACCCGGTCCTGACTGCTGTCCCTAGCTATGTATCGCTATGTACTTACTAGATAGTGATCCGATCCTGAATGCTGTCCCTACATATGTATCACCCTGTACTTTTTAGATATTGATCCGGTCCTGACTGCTGTGCCTGGCTTTTTATCGCCCTATACTTACTAGATAGTGATCCGGACCTGACTGCTGTCCCTAGCTATATATAGGCCTGTACTTTCTAGATAGTGGCCCTGTTCTGACTGCTGTCCCTAGGTATGTATCACCCTGTATTTACGAGATAGTGATCTGGTCCTGACTGCTGTCCCTAGCTATGTATCATCCTGTACTTTCTAGATATTGATCCGGTCCTGACTGCTTTCCCTAGCTATGTATCGCCCTGTACTTACTAGATACTGATCCGGTCCTGACTGCTGTCCCTAGCTATGTATCGCCCTGTACTTATTAGATAGTGATCTGGTCCTGACTGGAGTTCCTAGCTTTGTATCATCCTGTACTTTCTAGATATTGATCCGGTCCTAACTGCTTTCCCTAGTTATGTATCGCCCTGTACTTACTAGATAGTGATCCGGTCCTCACTGCTGTCCCTAGTTATTTTTCTCCCTTTATTTGCTAGACAGTGACCTGGTCTTGACTGCTGTCCCTAGCTATGTATCGCCTGTACTTACTAGATAGTGATCCGCTCCTGACTGCTTTCCCTAGCTTGGTATCGCCCTGTACTTACTAGATAGTGACCCGGTCCTTATTGCTATCTCTAGGTATGTATCACCCTGTACTTACTAGATAGTGATCCAGTCCTCACTGCTGTCCCTAGCTATTATTTATTTATTTGCTAGATAGTGACCTGGTCTTGACTGCTGTCCCTAGCTATGTATCGCCCTGTACTTACTAGAGTGATCCGGTGCCGACTGCTGTCCCTAGCTATGTATCACCCTGTACTTACTAGATAGCGATCTGGTCCTGACTGCTTTCCCTAGCTATGTATCGCCCTGTACTTACTAGATAGTGATCTGGTCCTGACTGCTGTCCCTAGCTATGTATCATCCTGTACTTTCTAGATATTGATCCGGTCCTGACTGCTGTCCCTAGCTATGTATCACCCTGTAGATAGTGAACCTGTCCTGACTTCTGTCCCTAGCTATGTATCGCTATGTACTTACTAGATAGTGATCCGGTCCCGACTGCTGTCCCTAGCTATGTATCGCCCTGTACTTACTAGATAGTGACCCGGTCCTGACTGCTGTCCCTAGCTATGTATAACTATGTACTAACTAGAATGAACCGGTCCTGACTGCTGTCCCTAGCTATGTATCGCTATGTACTTACTAGATAGTGATCCAGTCCGGACTGCTGTCCCTGGCTATGTATCGCCCTGTACTTACTAGATATTGATCTGGTCCTGACTGCTTTCCCTAGCTTTGTATCACCCTGTATTTGCTAGATAGTGATCCGGTCCCGACTGCTGTTCCTTGCTTTGTATCGCCCTGTACTTACTAGATAGTAATCCGGTCCTGACTGCTGTCCCTGGCTATGTATCGCCCTGTACTTCCTATATAGTGATTTGGTCCTGACTGCTGTCCCTAGCTATGTATCACCCTGTACTTACTAGATAGTGACCCGGTCCTGACTGCTGTCCCTAGCTATGTATCGCCCTGTACTTACTAGAGTGATCCGGTCCTGACTGTTGTCCCTAGATATGAATCTCCCTGTACTTACTAGAGTGATCCGGTCCCAACTGCTGTCCCTAGCTATGTATCGCCCTGTACTTACTAGATAGTGATCCGGTCCTGACTTCTGTCCCTAGCTATGTATCGCCCTTTACTTACTAGATAGTTATCCAGTCCTGACTGCTGTCCCTGGCTATGTATCGCCCTGTACTTATTAGAGTGATCCGGTCCTGACTGCTGTCCCTAGCTATGTATCGCCCTGTACTTACTAGAGTTATCCGGTCCTGACTGCTGTCCCTAGCTATGTATCGCCCTGTACTTCCTAGATAGTGATCTGTTCCTGACTGCTGTCCCTAGATATGACTCGCCCTGTACTTACTAGAGTGAACCGCTCTTGACTGCTGTCCCTGCCTATGTATCACCCTTTACTTACTAGATAGTGATCCGGTCCTGACTGCTGTCCCTGGCTATGTATTGCCCTGTACTTACTAGAGTAATCCTGTCCCGACTGCTTTTCCTGGCTATGTATCGCCCTGTACTTACTAGATAGTGATCCGGTCCTGACTGCTCTCCCTGGCTATGTATCGTCCTGTACTTCCTAGATAGTGATCTGGTCCTGACTGCTGTCCCTAGCTATGTATCATCCTGTACGTTCTAGATATTTATCCGGTCCTGACTGCTTTCCCTAGTTATGTATCACCCTGTACTTACTAGATAGTGACCCGGTCCTGACTGCTGTCCCTAGCTATGTATCACCCATTACTTACTAGATAGTGATCTGGTCCTGACTGCTGTCCCTAGGTATGTATCGCCCTGTACTTACTAGATTGTGATCCGGTCCTGACTGCTGTCCCTAGCTATGTATCACCCTGTACTTACTAGATAGTGATACGTTCCTGACTGCTGTCCCTAGCTCTGTATCCCCCTGTATTTACTAGACAGTGATCCGGTCCTGACTGCTGTCCCTAGCTATGTATGGCCCTGTACTTATTAGATACTGACCCGGTCCTGACTGCTGTTCCTAGCTATGTATCGCCCTGTACTTATTAGATACTGACCCGGTCCTGACTGCTGTCCCTAGCTATGTATCGCCCTGTACTTATTAGATACTGACCCGGTCCTGACTGCTGTCCCTAGCTTTGTATCGCCCTGTACTTATTAGATACTGACCCGGTCCTGACTGCTGTCCCTGGCTATGTATCACCCTGTACTTACTAGATAGTGACCCGGTCCTGACTGCTGTCCCTAGCTATGTATCGCCTTGTACTTACTAGATAGTGATCCGGTCCTGACTGCTGTCCCTGGCTATGTATCGCCCTATACTTACTAGAAAGTTATTCGGTCCTGACTGCTGTCCCTGGCTATGTATCGCCCTGTACTTACTAGTTAGTGATCCGGTCCCGACTGCTGTCCCTAGCTATGTATCACCCATTACTTACTAGATAGTGATCTGGTCCTGACTGCTGTCCCTAGATATGACTCGCCCTGTACTTACTAGAGTGAACCGCTCTTGACTGCTGTCCCTGCCTATGTATCGCCCTGTACTTACTAGATAGTGATCCGGTCCTGACTGCTCTCCCTGGCTATGTATCGTCCTGTACTTCCTAGATAGTGATCTGGTCCTGACTGCTGTCCCTAGCTATGTATCATCCTGTACGTTCTAGATATTTATCCGGTCCTGACTGCTTTCCCTAGTTATGTATCACCCTGTACTTACTAGATAGTGACCCGGTCCTGACCGCTATCCCTAGCTATCTATCGCCTTGTACTTACTAGATAGTGATCCGGTCCTGACTGCTGTCCCTGGCTATGTATCGCCCTGTACTTACTAGTTAGTGATCCGGTCCCGACTGCTGTCCCTAGCTATGTATCACCCATTACTTACTAGATAGTGATCTGGTCCTGACTGCTGTCCCTAGGTATGTATCGCCCTGTACTTACTAGATTGTGATCCGGTCCTGACTGCTGTCCCTAGCTATGTATCACCCTGTACTTACTAGATAGTGATACGTTCCTGACTGCTGTCCCTAGCTCTGTATCCC
The DNA here is from genome assembly GCA_027410445.1 of Discoglossus pictus. Lineage (NCBI taxonomy): Eukaryota > Metazoa > Chordata > Amphibia > Anura > Alytidae > Discoglossus > Discoglossus pictus. Next base: position 36,203,775 of record CM050172.1, on the reverse strand, counting down.
CCTGTATTTACTAGACAGTGATCCGGTCCTGACTGCTGTCCCTAGCTATGTATGGCCCTGTACTTATTAGATACTGACCCGGTCCTGACTGCTGTCCCTAGCTATGTATCGCCCTGTACTTATTAGATACTGACCCGGTCCTGACTGCTGTCCCTAGCTATGTATCGCCCTGTACTTATTAGATACTGACCCGGTCCTGACTGCAGTCCCTGGTTATGTATCACCCATTACTTACTAGATAGTGATCTGGTCCTGACTGCTTTCCCTAGTTATGTATCACCCTGTACTTACTAGATAGTGACCCGGTCCTGACTGCTGTCCCTAGCTATGTATCGCCTTGTACTTACTAGATAGTGATCCGGTCCTGACTGCTGTCCCTGGCTATGTATCGCCCTATACTTACTAGAAAGTTATTCGGTCCTGACTGCTGTCCCTGGCTATGTATCGCCCTGTACTTACTAGTTAGTGATCCGGTCCCGACTGCTGTCCCTAGCTATGTATCACCCATTACTTACTAGATAGTGATCTGGTCCTGACTGCTGTCCCTAGGTATGTATCGGCCTGTACTTACTAGATTGTGATCCGGTCCTGACTGCTTTCCCTAGCTATTTATCGCCCTGTACTTACTAGAGTGATCCGGTCCTGACTGCTGTCCCTAGCTATGTATCACCCTGTACTTACTAGATAGTGATACGTTCCTGACTGCTGTCCCTAGCTCTATATCCCCCTGTATTTACTAGACAGTGATCCGGTCCTGACTGCTCTCCCTAGCTATGTATGGCAATGTACTTATTAGATACTGACCCGGTCCTGACTGCTGTCCCTAGCTATGTATCGCCCTGTACTTATTAGATACTGACCTGGTCCTGACTGCTGTCCCTAGCTATGTATCGCCCTGTACTTATTAGATACTGACCCGGTCCTGACTGCTGTCCCTGGCTATGTATCACCCATTACTTACTAGATAGTGATCTGGTCCTGACTGCTGTCCCTAGCTATGTATCATCCTGTACTTTCTAGATACTGACCCGGTCCTGACTGCTGTCCCTGGCTATGTATCACCCATTACTTACTAGATAGTGATCTGGTTCTGACTGCTTTCCCTAGCTATGTATCGCCCTTTACTTACTAGATAGCAATCCGTTCCTGACTGCTGTCCCTAGCTATGTGTCGCCCTGTACTTACTAGATAGTGATCCGGTCTTGACTGCTGTCCCTAGCTATGTATTGCCCTGTACTTACTAGATAGTGATCCGGTCCTGACTGCTGTCCCTAGCTATGTATCTCCCTTTACTTATTAGATACTGACCTGGTTCTGACTTCTGTCCCTAGCTATATATCGCCCTGTGCTTACTAGATAGTTGTTCGCTCCTGACTGCTATCCCTAGCTGTATATCGCCCTGTACTTACTTGATAGTGATCTGTTAATGACAGCAGTCCCTAGCTGTGTATCGCCCTGTACTTACTAGAGTTATCCGGTCCTGACTGCTGTCCCTGGCTATGTATCGCCCTGTACTTACTAGAGTGATCTGGTCCTGACTGCTGTTCCTAGCTATGTATCGCCTAGCACTTATTAGATACTGAACTGGTCCTGACTGCTGTCCCTAGCTATGTATCGCCCTGTACTTACTAAATACTGACCCGGTCCTGACTGCTGTCCCTGCCTATGTATCACCCATTACTTACTAGATAGTGATCTGGTCCTGACTGCTGTCCCTAGCTATGTATCGCCCTGTACTTATTAGATACTGACCCGGTTCTGACTGCTGTCTCTAGCTATGTATCTCCCTTTACTTATTAGATACTGACCCGCTCCTGACTGCTGTCCCTATCTATGTATCACCCTGTTCTTACTAGATAGTGATCCGGTCCTGACTGCTGTCCCTAGCTATGTATCGCCCTGTACTTACTATATAGTTGTTCGCTCCTGACTGCTGTCCCTAGCTATGTATCGCCCTGCACTTACTAGATAGTTATCCGATCCTGACTGCTGCCTCTAGCTATGTAACGCCCTGTACTTACTAGATAGTTATCCGGTCCTGACTTCTGTCCCTAGCTATGTATCGCCCTGTACTTACTAGATAGTTGTTCGCTCCTGACTGCTGTCCCTAGCTATGTATCACCCTGTACTTACTTGATAGTGAACCGGTAATGACAGCTGTCCCTAGCTATGTATCGCCCTGTACTTACTGGATAGTTGTTCGCTCCTGACTGCTGTCCCTAGCGATATATCGCCCTGTACTTACTTGATAGTGAACCGGTAATGACAGCTGTCCCTAGCTATGTATCGCCCTGTACTTACTAGATAGTGATCCAGTCCTGACTGCTGTCCTTAGCTATGTATCGCCCTGTACTTACTAGATAGTGACCCGGTCCTGACAGCTGTCCCTAGCTATGTATCGCCCTGTACTTACTAGATAGTGATCTGGTCCTGACTGCTTTCCCTAGCTATGTATCGCCCTGTACTTACTAGATAGTGATCCGTTCCTGACTGCTGTCCCTAGCTATGTGTCGCCCTGTACTTACTAGATAGTGATCCGGTCCTGACTGCTGTCCCTAGCTATGTATCACCCTGTACTTACTAGATAGTGATATGCTCCTGACTGCTGTCCCTAGTTGTGTATCACCCTGTACTTACTAGATAGTGGTCCACTCCGGACTGCTGTCCCTAGCTATGTATCAACCTGTACTTACTAGATAGTGGTCCACTCCGGACTGCTGTCCGTAGGTGTGTATCACCCTGTACTTACTAGATAGTGATCCGGTCCTGACTGCTGTCCCTAGCTATGTATCGCCTTGTACTTACTAGATAGTGACCCGGTCCTGACTGCTGTCTCTAGCTATGTATCGACCTGTACTTTCTAGATATTGATCCGGTCCTGACTGCTGTCCCTAGCTATGTATTGCCCTGTACTTACTAGATAGTGATCCGGTCCTGACTGCTGTCCCTAGCTATATATCGCCCTGTACTTACTAGAGTGATCCGGTCCCGACTGCTGTCTCTAGCTATGTATGTATTTGAGTACTATCTTTTTTCTATTTTTTCCCCTTGAATTTTACGGGTGCGGCTTATATGCGGGTGCGTCTTATATTCGGACCAATACGGTATATATCTCCCTGTACTTACTAGATAATGATCCGGTCCTGACTGCTGTCCCTAGCTATGTATCGCCCTGTACTTACTAGATAGTGATCCGGTCCTGGCTGCTGTCCCTAGCTATGTATCACCCTGTACTTACTAGATAGTGATCCGGTCCTGACTGCTGTCCCTAGCTACATATCGTCCTGTACTTACTAGATAGTGATCCTGTCCTGACTGCTGTCCCTAGCTATGTATCGCCCTGTACTTACTAGATAGTGACCCGGTCCTGACTGCTCTCCCTAGCTATATATCTCCCTGTACTTACTAGATAGTGGTCTGGTCCTGACTGCTCTCCCTAGCTATGCTGTCCTTACTAGTTAGTGATTGTAACGGCTACCCCGGTAGGGAGAGGGTACCAGCCGTTGGAGACGTCCTTTTCCCTGGCAAGCTGCTGTGTAAAAGTGACGTTGGTATAATCCCATCCAAGAGTTCCAGAGAGAAAGTCAGGTTCAGCATTAAATATCCATATAGAAGCACTGCGCAGTCTCAGAAGCCCAGACCACCCATATTGGACGACACTTTCTTGGGAGTCAAAGAATACTGTCTTTATTTTGTTATATGCAGAAATTTATATACACCTCTTTCCACAGGTAATACACATGCCCATATTTGGCCACACAGTACACATAGAGAGACAATAGGTGGGGTCACACCTCCCAGGGACTAGCCGGCTACTTTGATTCAATAACAGACATTGATAAGATAATGCTTCTCTTTGTTCCATCTTTCACAATGTGAACACTTTACACAATAGGGCTCTCCTGCCTCTAGGAGACCCTAATAGGATTATGTATTCTGCTAGGTGTCTGCTATAGTCTGAGCTAATATCCTGCAGAGCATAAACCAACATATCTACAGTATAGCAATGTGATCATATTTTAACCATAATAATTAAATAACCATAACACAGTGTAAAACATTGATGGGTTCCGTTACAGTGATCCTTTCCTGACTGCTGCCCCTAGCTATGTATCGCCCTGTAATTACTAGATAGTGATCCGGTCCTGACTGCTGTCCCTAGCTATGTATGGCCCTGTACTTACTAGATAATGACCCAGTCCTGACTGCTGTCCCTAGCTATGTATCACCCTTTACTTACTAGATAGTGACCCGGTCCCAACTGCTCTCCCTAGCTATGTATTGATCTGTACTTACTAGATTGTGGCCCGGTCCTGACTGCTGTCTCTGGCTATGTATCACCCTGTACTTACTAGGTAGTGACCCGGTCCTGACTGCTGTCCCTAGCTATGTATCGCCTTGTACTTACTAGGTAGTGATCATCCAGTCCTGACTGCTCTCCCTATGTTCTCTTACCAGCTCTCCAATTTAGCCAAGAGTGGTGCTGCGGGTCTCCGGCATGTGATGTCACTTGTTAGCGATGCCACCTAGCGATTACCCCACCACCTACCATGAAAGCTTGAATCGCCCACTAGTGGACAGTAGGGACCAGGTTGACTACCACTGGGTCATATGATAGCTACAGTGCATTATATCACTATATTCTTATGAAATAGACACAGAGAGACAAATTTAGATATACCAAGAAGGGACAGAGTCATTAAGTCTTCATAGCAAGCTGAGATTTGCTGCACTATGTCTCAAAAATGTCACCTCCCTTTTCAGTATTTACTAAGTGCTGCCTCCTAGACACCATTTCTACCATCACAATCTAGTTCTATAGAAATGCTAAAGGGATGCTTTAATGATGTTATAAAGGTGTCTCTAAAAAATAGGAATGTTTTCTCCACCCATGAATAATGTTTTAGGAGCAGAGATGTCCAAGCGTAAGTGCCAAATTGTAAAGAAATCCTTGGAGCACACATTAGTAGCAGGGAGCTGCTAGCAAAGTACACAAATACACTTTCTAGTCACCGCCCATTACATTCTGCAGCTATGGTACGACAATTTAGATAGCACTGCCCCCTGGGGGGTAACATTCCACCCTAATACGTCATTCAGGCAGAACAGGAGCTTATACAACCTGGGGGGGGGGGGAGTCGGGCGTTATTTGATGATGTATGAATTAATTTTAAATGTACAGTGGAGATGGGTGGAGAAGTAGTCAGTGCATTGTTGACTTATATGTTAATGTTAGTGAATACTGTGGATGATCTGCTTCAATCAGTTGTGATAGACTGAGAAGCATCACAGCCTTCCTGGCAAATGTCCCCCATAGAATGAAATATGGTTATATGTTTTTATAGTGTTTTATAGTAAAACAAATCTACATCTTATATTCAAGGAGCCCTGAATCCCTGATTCTCAGTGTTTATTCCTGGTCATATGCCACTTAAGGAACCACCCAGAGACTGCACAGATGATTTATAGCGTCTTCATTGCAAAGTTATTTATAGGTCTAGTATGTCTGTGCATGTGCAGAGGATCTCTGATGTCACCAGTGCATGTCATAGATAATGTCAGCTTAATTTTATATGTATAGACATTATAAATGATGTCATCAATGAGTCATCAATGACCCCCACAAAATACACTGGGCCCTATTCAATTGCAAGAAATTTGCAACAGTTACAGAGCGATTCAATTGATCAAGCTTGCAGCTACCTGTCCGCTAGCCTAAACCGTAAACCATGCACCTGTAAGTAGAATTTCAGGGCATGGTCATGATCAATTAAGCAGTAACTATCGGTTTAGAAACAGCCAGTAGTAAATGAGACCGTCATCATGACATCATGACATCACGATACTGTTCTAGTCTATGTGGGTGGCCTGATATGTATTTGCTCATTGATTACCGAGATTGCTATAACACTGTAATAAAAGGTAAAAATAAAAAAAAATTATTGCAGGTTTATGAGCTTGAGACTGTTGTGCAATTCATTCTAATGGCTTTCACTGACTTTTAAAGTGCAGTGTTGCATTATTATTTGCTTTTATAGTCCTACGAACAGGTGTTTAACCCCCTTGCGACTCCTATCTGGTACACGTAGGATTTTCTTCTACATTTGACATTTACGGTGTGAGAACATTTGCAATTTCAGCGATTGTAACATTGAAATATCAAAAGCTTAGATGAGTTGAAGTTAAGATTTTGATAACCACAGGGATTTTCAGCGCGTAAACCGCAAATCGTTTGCAGGTAGTGAAAAGACGTTAATTGAATTGCAAATTAGTTTACGGGCTACATTACGGGCTCCAGTAACCAACAATTGCTCAATTGAATAGGGTCCACTGACTACTATAAATGGACCATATATACCAGATTAACCACATACACAAAGCTGGAAGAGGAGAAACGTTACAAAATGAGCAACATTTGATTTATAAAGATGCCGATGAATCTGTGAAAATAGATATTTATCAGAGCTCAGCCAAATATAGAGAGGCTAGGATGTACTTCACCATCTAAAAAATAAAAAAAGTTTTCTGCCCTATAGTTGTTTTTTCAAACTTCCATCGTGTGAGAGAAGTTGGACAGTTTTCATGTACGTAGACCATATTTAAAGTTAATTTGTGTTGAATCTGTGTAACGTTTTATCTTAATGACATTATATTCACTCATATTCTCATCCGATTTTCTCCTTTCTGTCTGTTTTCTATATGTGATCTCCTCTGTCCTAATTAGATATGACTATATATTCCAACAGTTGCAGTCAGCTCTGTTAAGCTTGGATCTACCCATTTTTTCTTGTGACTGGTTCTCTTCTAATCAGGACCAGATATACACGTCCGGCGCCCCTAGACACAGCAGCTTCCTCCCTCTGGTAACTCCTTATTTCCAGGCGTACACTCCCTAGCGGCAAATATGTGAACTGCAGTATTTCCATTTTTATGCGAAGGGAAATTTGGGAGTGTGAAATGAGGCACCCTTCAAAGGGAAGCGCCCCTAGGCGGCTGCCTAGTTGGTCTAATGAGAAATGCCATGCTTCTAATTAACTATAATCATCTCTATTCAGCGTTTTAATTAGGTATGACCTGTCCAATTCTAATTAGCATTGATCTTCTCATTTCTTAATAACTGTGTTGATCTCTATATTAATTAGTTATTACCTAGGTTATATGTGACATTATATATGATAATACATCACTATCTAATATATTGTTACCTCTCCACATTATCTCCCTGTGATCCCCTGTAATCTCATGGTGTCTGACCGGCTATTTCTAATTCACTCTGAGTTACTGTATTCTACTCGGCTCTGATTGCTCTGTCCAACCAAGTTATGATCTGTTGTACTCTAATTAGCTCCGACCTCTAATCTAATTAGCTCTGATCCACAGAATTCTAGTTTGCTGTCTTCTCCATAATCGCTGTATGTCGTTTTATTTAACATGAAGATCCCATTGCTAAATAAACTGCTTTGGATTTGTGATTATCATAAGTTGTGTGTACAGTAATAGAACGGTATGAGTCAGCCAATGAGATGGCATACAGCTGTATGATCTCTGAACAGCCAGGCATTTCTTATGTGTCATGTTTTTTGCCCCCAAAAAAAAGTTTTCTAATATTTACAACACTAATCGTAGGAGCATAGTGGATTAATATTGCTTTGGGATTATGTAATTACAGTGGCAACTATTAATTAATACTCATTTCAAATGAGTGAGCATGCCCAAACTTCTACCATTGCCCTGATGTCATGAGCGATGAGCAGTTGCTCAGATGCCATTAAAATAAAAACGGACCATGTCCAACAGAGTAACTGTTTGTTAGGTATTATGAAGGGTTAAATGTGTTCTTCATGGTAATCTACTCTGTTCATGACTGGCCCAATCTGTTCTAATTAAGTGAGATCCAGTCTATTTGAATTAAGAAAGACCTGCCCTATTCTAATTAGGTATCATCACTCTATTCCAATTAAGCATGATCTGTTCTTTTCTAATTAGTTGTTACCCATTCTATACTAACGAGGCAAGATACATTCTGTTCCAATTAGCTGTGATCCACTATATTTTGATTATATATGATCTGCTGGCTACAAATGGAGATTGAGCTAGACTATACTAATTAGGTACGACCAGGTCTATTTTAATTATGCCTGGCCTGCTCTATGCTTAGTTGCTAATGCCTGTAACACAAAATATTGTTACCTCTACAGTATCTACTTACCCCTCATTTAAATTGGTCCTGTAGATCAGCACTTCTCAACAACTGTCTAGAACCATTTCTGGCCCCTGAGACCTCGTCTGCTGGTCTTCAGGAACAAAGATGAATAAGGAGAGCTTTAAGCAAACAATTACCGCTAGTCATAATTATAGTATCTGCTGTTAATTAGTGGGTCACACATAATATCTCCCCTGGTAAAATGTTCTGGATCTCAAAGCTGTTCCCTATGATCATTGGAAGGTAACCAGCTGGTCCCCAAAATAATTCGGAAGAAAAAGGACACAATGCTAGTTTTTAATTAATTAAAATGGTATGATACCTCTGCTGTTCCATGGAGGCATCCATAACACTTTGGTAGAGGTTTCATCTAGGAAAGGGGCTTGTACATTTCTGCAGGAGCAGGGCTTGCAGTTATCCTTGCTATCCTTGTTTGTTATATACAATAAATAAATAGTACATTTGTGTTCACATTTAAAAGTCTAAAATAAGTTATTTCCTGCCTAGAATTCCAAGAAATACAGTTATTGCACTGCATTCAGGGACATGCAAATTTACTCTCAAAGGCTTCGCTCTTTAATCCAATACCATTTCAACATGCCTCCTTTTAGGCACAAGCCTGCTGTATTAAAAGCAAAGTCAAGGATGGATTATGCACAAGCCATGAAACCTACCCACAGACAGCTGTTTCAAGGTTACTGCCTCTCATCGGCCTCGGGCCGGTTCCTAGCCTGTGTAGTAGATTTTTTGGGAATTGTAGTTTAACACAACAATTATTTAATGTGTGGTGGGCAAAATAGCTATGGTGGGATATACTAATCACTCCACTTTAGTCCTATATTTATAATATGCCCTTTTAAAGAAATAAAATTGATACTGGGAAAAATCTTTGTTGCAGTTATAATAAGATTTTATTTATTTAGTATTATATATACTGCCGTGGCTCCTCTTTAGGTGTTTGTTTATTTTGTTTGTTTGTTTTATATAAATGTTTTAACAATGTAATTCATTACTACCATCTTCTCTATTTCATTGTCATATAAAATGTACACTTCACTGAGAAGCTCCTAGAGTAACAGAATTTCATATTCTAGAGGCTCCCTTTTTCTTGCTGTACACTCTCACACAGGCTGCCATCTTTTACATGTTAAACTAACCTCATAATCTCAGGGAGGGGATTCACACTCATAATGTCTCTTGTTGCTGAGAATCCTATACTGTGGGCTTCTCAGAAGTACCCAAGGTGTACATTGTACTTGACAATCCCTCCCTCTTGCTCCCCCCCCCTCTCCCTCCCTTACTCTCTCAAATCAATCTTCCTCCCCCCTCCCTTCCCCTTCCTCTGTCTCCCTCCGTCTCTCTCTCTCCCTCCCTTCCACCCTCTCTCTCTCTCCCACTCTCCCTCCCCCTCTCTCTCCCACCTCTCTCTCTCCCTCCACCACTCTCTCTCCCCATCCCTCTTTCTCCCTCCACCCCCTCTCTTCCTCCTTCTCTCCCTCCCCCCTTCATTCTAAGTGCGCATGTACTCTCCCTCTCCCTCCTCTCTCTCCTCTACCATCTCTTCCCTCTCACTCCCTCCCTCCCTCTCTGTCTATCTCCTTCACTGTAGGTGCGCGTGTGCAATTTGGAACTGCAGAGAACCTCAATGGAAAGTGAAATCTATTTGTCATGTTTATGATACTAGAATTGTTACTTGTCTTTGCTGCAAGGAAATGTATGTTTTCTAAACTTTAGGATAATTCATAAATGTTATGTTTTAATTCATAAAAAGGGCTGTATTATTTAATACCTGCACTTTAGCATGACAAAACTCTGGGGCTTCTGTGTCCATTTCTAAACAAAGGTGAAAGGGACATGAGAATCATTTCAATGTGGTCGAACAATGCAACAAAGGAGCAGGAAAAGCCAATAGGATGCTTAGATGTATTGGGAGAGGATAGAGAAGAGCTAGTATGGGTTCCCTGGTGGTTCAGTGGTTAGGATTCGGTGCTTTCACCGCTGCAACCTAAGTATGATTCCAGTCAGGGAACAAAGAGTTCAAATCACCCTGACACCATGCAGGGTTGGGCCTGGTCAGTACTTGGATGGGAGACCACGTAGGAATACCAGTAGCCGTATGCTGTGGCCCACTGGCGAAGGAACTGGCAGTATATCTGCCATGAATGCTAAGTGGATCAACATGACCATGGACATAACAATGTTCCTCGTGTGTTACGGACCATGAGGTAACACCGAACGCCGGGAAAAAAAATCCTACCGTCTATGTGGATATAATAGGCTGATTTGATGGGCTTTTTTGGTTCTTTTCTGCTGCCAAAATCTATGATTCATTTAATACCACTATTCAGTAGTAACGTCTTTTTGACACATACATCAATATACCAGAAAATGGCACCAGATTACAAAGCAAATAAAACCCAACACCGACCATCACACACTGGGACCCATAGCCCTATTACAGGGACCCATAGCCCTATTACAGGGTAAAAGGCTATTTATTGTGTAAATGTTCAACCGATGACAGATACACTGAGGATAATGTAAGATGTTACATGTTTATTGATCCCACTTTCATCCTTTATCTTGTTTATAGTAATGGGACCAGACAATAAAGGGTTATATCTCTTCTCAATACTTCCACACTTTACATTAAAATGGAAAATAAAAATGATTGTCCATAAAACCACAACATGATTTTTTATAGAAATATGGAACATTACCTGCTAAGGCAAAATGTTTTAGACACTTAAATAACCACAGAAATGGTTAAACAATTAGAAGACCTTTTATGCTGCCCCACAAGTATTTCATATCAATGTAGAGTAGAGCTGTGCTGCAGGATGTAAAGTAGGATTATAGCACTGCAGGCTTTTTTTTCCATGCAAGGAAGTATTTGTCTTATACTCATTTAAAGTGGAAATTCCAAATATGGAATAAATTGAAACGATAAATAATAATAAGTACTTTATCCATTAAACATTTCATTCTTTTACAGGAAACTTACATTGAAGTTTGTAATATTTACCTGTTATTTAGCCTTTCTGATCTGCCTACCATGCATGTTTTGTTGTCAGCGTAATGATTGTTCATTATTGCTAATCTTTCCATGGGAGTGCGCCTGCATGGCTGTCAGTTTAAAGCAGGAGTGAGCAAGTTCAGTCCTAGGGGCCACACTCAGGCCTGTATTTGAGAATTTCCTTTCTGTGCACAGGTGAATCAATCAGGATGACTGAAGAAGCGATAGTCTTGCCTGTACTCAGCAGGGATATAAACAAATCCTGGCCTGTGTGTAGCCCTCCAGGGCCAAATTTGTCCAAACCTTGTTTAAAGCCACCAGGGATGGTTTCTGGATTTCATTAGGAATATAATATACCTGTGTATCTATTTACTTTTTGGTACTATATTTTATTAAAAAGTACTTATAAGCTCTTTTTTCAGCCTAAAATCATACAATCCGACCTGTTTGGACCCTTTGTAGGTCATGAAGCTCATGAATACACAGACTGTGAAGTGCAGATTTCTCAAATTAGCCAATCAGCATTGCAGAATGTTGCCACTGATTGGTTACTATGAGTCACTGCTCACCTTGTACTTAGAAGTACCCTGTCTTCATGAGCTGCAGAGTGGAGAACATACTTAGGAACTACTTGTAAGATTTTAGGCAGAAAAACAGAGCTTTTAAGCACTTCTAATTAAAATAAAGTACAAACAAGTAAATAGATACACAGGTATATTATATTCCAGTTTATTATATTCCAATTTAAATCCAGACACATTCTTTAAGAACAATGAACACGTGTTAACCTAAGGGGTAGCACAACCTTTGCGCTCTGGAAAACAGCGAGCCCGACATCAGCACGCCTGACAACAGCGCGTCTCCCTGCATCCAATCACCTCTTCTGCACCCCATCACCTGCACCCTACTGCACCCCATCTCCACACTATGTCCCCTGCACCCATCCTTTCCCTCCCTCTTCTCCCTCTCTTCTGCACCCATCCTCTACCTCTCTCCTCACCCCATCCCCTCTTTCCTGCACCTCATTCCCACTCTCTGTCCTCTACACCTATCATCAAACGTCGGGGTGCCAACCTAAGGAATTAATGACACTCATTATTATCAAAAAATAATAATTTTTCCCAAAGCATTATTTCAATTCACATCCATTATTAATTGATTTATTAAATATTCAGAATATCTTTGTAAAATATCAATATTTTGAATGAAGACTCATTTTTTACATTTCAGGAAACTACAAATAAATTATAAAATGCTCCAGTGTAGTATTTCCTAAAGTTCCTATATATAAACTAATAAATCTGAATGAGGCTGACATTATCCAGGTTCTAATTTTATCCATATCATACAGATTCCTAGGAATGTTTTCTCTTTCTGTCCTGGTTGGTATTCAGTATGGAGGACCAAAGGTCATATAGCGGTGCCGACACTTTCTTCCGCAGCCCTAAATCTGGAGGGTGTGCACCTGTTCGGGGTGATGCTGCACATTCAGTATAATTTATGGTCATTGTCTGGGCATCTTCAGTGCTAAAGTGCTTTGTATCACATATTATAAGGCAATTTATAGGGAGCACTGTATGTAGCAGAAATACCCATAATTCATCTTTCTTAAACTGCCAATGTAATAAAGGGTGTGTGTGTCTAATTCACTACTTGTTAAAAAATATGTGTTTAGTCAACAATAAAACAACCTCTAAATAAATTTGATTTAAAATGAATATTTCCTGCCTGATGTGCTGGGTCTGTCTCCACCTCACTCCTGTCACATGACTCACATTGATTGTATTTTCCTGCACGCTGATAAGGAAGATAAGTCATATCTACTGAATAATTAAAGATATATAAGTTTCCCTGGTTTTGCCTTTCTCTAATCTAACACATGCTACTTATATCAGACACACACATTACATTGAATCATTCTATATACATATATACTTATTTTATTTAAAAATAAAACTTGTTTTCCACACCCCCAGAGCTGCTTTTATAGGCACAGTGTGCCTACCAATAGAAACACTACATTTGGGTACATTACCAAAGATTTTAGATGATAAAAAAGTGCCACAAAGGTTTGTTCTTTGAAATACAGCAGTGACAGAAAAACCCTTTGGTTTTGGGAATGTTAACTACATCCATTCAGTCTAGAAAAAGTCAATTATTTCTCAGTTAAACTCCATAACTCAGTTCAACACTGTTTGTTGCAAATGCGGCCTGCAGAGTTCAATTTTAGTCTTTGCTGTGCTCATTTTCTTTCATTTCATTTTTATAGAAATTTGAATAAATAAATATAATCACAAAACAGCAATATGCACTCTAAAAGTCTTTTCAACAAAATAGAATTATAGTAAGGGTAATCATTAAATAAAAATATAATTGAATAATTATTTTATTATCAAAATGACAAAAACTAATACTTAATATGTATAAAAAAATACAGAAAGTAAAAAAATATCAACAAAATACATAATATATTTTAAAATACATACATAAATTTCATGTAGAGATGCAAAATTTAAAATAATTTAATTATATTTCTTATATTAAGGTGAATCATTGCATAATAAATAAACATATTTACAAAGAGTCTTGTCATACAAATAACCTAAAATACAAACACAATACTTACAGCCATATTAAATTGCGATTCGGCCAATTGAAAAGGGCTCTATATAAGCAAAGAGCATATGTTTTTTACAAAAGTTTTTAGTTAGTGAAGACCTTGCTTTTCAATAGAAGTTCACTAACTAAAAACGTCTGTAGAAAAAATATGCTATGTTCTTATATAGAGCCCTATTCAATTAGCCAAATCATCTATCAACAATATGAGCAAGAAATGAATATTATGATATTATGAAAAATAACAAATATATAAGAATTTAATTGATAAAAATAGCATGTTCAAATAAAATGTAAAAAATTATTTAATCATCATGAGAAAAAAATCTACTACTTAATATTTATAAAATAATACAAAAAAGTTAAAAACTATCAATGAAATATATAATAAATTCCATGTTCAAATTAAACTTTTTAAAATAATTTTATTATATTAAATATTATATTAAGGTGAATCACTGCATGATAAATAAACATATAACAAAGAGACTTGGCATACAGATAATTTAAAATACAAAACAGTACTTAATATCTGTGAAATAAATCAACCATATAAGCAATGAAAGAATATTTAAAATAAAAAATAACAAATAAAAAATGTATAAGATTTTAACTGATAAAAAATTGCATGTTCAAATAAAATGTAAAAAGTTATTCTTTAATTATTATCATCAAAAATTATCATCAAAATGAAAAAAATATATAATATGTATAATATAATAAAGAAAGTAAAACATTATCAACAAAATACATAATGAATTCCAGTTGGAACGTTTAAAATACTTAAAGTACTAAAAGAACTATAATAGGAAGCTAGATGTCTTTTCCTTATGCTCAATGGAGTCTGCATTTATTTTTGACAGAACGTCAATATGGGCATTGAGTGAGGGTCAGTGAATTGGTATTTGCTCCTATTTTCCTATTTTGCATAAGGAGACATTCTGATGGGGCTAAATTGAGAGTGGCTGAAGACCCTGGGGGGGGGGGGGGGGTTACAATGTCTGTATTCATAAATCAGCCATAGAGGTGGCTACCAACAGTTTTTGTTAAGCTAGTAGCTACCATGGAATGTCCTTAATGTGAGAATCCCAAACAAGAACCTGATTTTTTGATGAAATAATATACTTTTTAATGTATAAATAAATATTTATGGCCTGCATACCAACAACTAATTTATTGTGTGACAATTTGTGATATGACCTCTGGGGCAGGATGGATTCCAGTTGTCCTCCTACATCTTAAGACCAGACAGCAATGAGGAACCTTATGTCACAATTATACAGTGATGTAACAGACCATTCGAGGAGCCCATGCTATGGTTAGTTTGTGAGGTATGGTCCAGTTTATAAGTTTATACAAAAAAAAAAACATCATACTTGCTTTAAATTAATAAATTATTATCATGTTTTTTTTTATTTGTTTTAGAATTTAACTGTATTTTTTTTTAAATGAATTTTTCTTAAATACTTATTTCAACCTGACAAACTGATGCTTCAAACCACTTGTACTTCATTCCTATTAAGTTAGCAAATCATCTGTAGGATATCACAGTTCATGTATAAAAATAAGAAATGTTTTGAGCTGGAAGCCAAACGTTTTCCAGGCTATCAGATTTTTCAAAGTACGTTTTTAAAGATTTCTATTTGTTTCAAATATAAGGTTAAATTCTAAAAAAGTTATATATTAATGTATGTGCTTTAAGAAATTATTTACGAACAAAAGTTTTAACCCATTTGATAGTCTAGGAGTTCAAAGATTAAATAAGGGTTTAACAAGAGGTTAAATTGCTGATGATTGACTTGGGAATCTTCACTGCTCAGAGCAAAGACAAAGTGAATGGGTACAGTGTTTGTGGGGTCAAAGGTAACATGCACCCCACAAACAAGAGTATTCAACGTAAGTGACAGAATATAAGAAATAGCAAACCTTGTCAGTGCTGGGGATGTGTGGCACAGCCAGACGCCACGTCTCCCCCAGTAGGGAGCCATGAATGGATGGCAACTTAAAAGGCTTGTTGCTGAGAACGCCTGCTTCCATTCTATCACTGTGTCAGAGATAAAGTAGTGCCATTAGGTCAGGCTTAGAAACAAGACTAAATGGAAATGTGAGAATTACATCTTTACAAAAAAAGTAGTAGTTTCTTGTACAAGCCTCAAGTAGAGACCTAAGGAGATACAACAGTAGAGAAGTTCAAGAGATAATAATAATTAATTCATAAATTAAATAAGGTTTAAAAATAATTTAATAGGCTACCACCTCTGTAGTGAGGAGAAAATGTTGGATTATTATATATAGGGTATCACATTCAATAGGGAAGTAGGCAGTTCTGACTCCAGTTCAAAAAGATGGTCATGACGACCCTTATTCATACATCTGAGAGAGGGTTCAATGAGATGTTGGTTAACTCATATATAAAAACAAAACAAAAAAAACTTTAATGGAATAAGAGATATATGAAATATCCCATAATAATTACCCCATAAGTATGATTAAGGTTGAGCGCCGTAGAATTTACACTTCTGAATTGTGGTGTTGGAGAAAACTGCTTAGATTTCCTTAGACTACAAGAAGATCCAATCAATACAATAGGAAATCAAGACAAACTATTCACTGGAAGGTTTGATCTTGAGGCTGAAGCTCCAGTGTTTTGGCCTTATCATGAGAAGACAGGATTCCCTAGAGAAGACTCTGATGCTTGGAGAAAAAATAAAGGCACACAAAGAAGGGGACAGCAGAGGTAACAATGGATAGATGAGGTCAATGAAGCAATGAACAGCTCAGAGGGGTAGTGGATGACAGATGTGGCTGATGTGCTGCAATCATGCAATATGGAACATTCATTTTGTAGGTAAGTACATAAGTCAGGCTCCAACCTCTCAGGAAGTCCTAAGGTCATTCACGATGGAACATTCATTGTGTATGTAAGTATATAAGTCAGGCTCCAACCTCTCAGGCAGTCCTAAGGTCATTCAAGATGGTACATTGATTTTGTAGGCAAGTACATAAGTCAGGCTCCAACCTCTCAGGAAGCCCCAAAGTCATGCAATATGGAACATTAATTTTGTAGGTAAGTACATAAGTCAGTCTCCAACCTCTCAGGCAGTCCTAAGGTCATTCAAGATGGTACATTAATTTTGTAGGTAAGTACATAAGTCAGGCTCCAACCTCTTAGAAAGTCCTAAGGTCATTCAAGATGGAACATTAATTTTGTAGGTAAGTACATAAGTCAGTCTCCAACCTCTCAGGCAGTCCTAAGGTCATTCAAGATGGTACATTGATTTTGTAGGCAAGTACATAAGTCAGGCTCCAACCTCTCAGGAAGCCCCAAAGTCATGCAATATGGAACATACATTTTATAGGTAAGTACATAAGTCAGGCTCCAACCTCTCAGGAAGCCCCAAAGTCATGCAATATGGAGCATTCATGTTGTAGGTAAGTACATAAGTCAGGCTCCAACCTCTCAGGAAGTAATAAAATAATTCAAGTTGGAACATTTATTGTGTAGGTAAGTACATAAGTCAGACTCCAACCTCTCAGGAAGCCCCAATGACATGCAATATGGAACTTTCATTGTGTAGGTAAGTACATAGGTCAGACTCCAAGCTCTCATGAAGTCCTAAGATCATTCAAGATGGAACATTAATTGGGTAGGTAAGTACATAAGCCAGGCTCCAACCTCTCAGAAAGTCCTAAGGTCATTCAAGATGGAACATTCATGTTATAGGTAAGTACATAAGTCAGACTCCAACATCTCAGGAAGCCCCAAAGTCATGCAATATGGAACATTGATTTTGTAGGTAAGTACATAAGTCAGGCTCCAACCTCTCAGGAAGTAATAAAATAATTCAAGTTGGAACATTTATTGTGTAGGTAAGTACATAAGTCAGACTCCAACCTCTCAGGAAGCCCCAATGACATGCAATATGGAACTTTCATTGTGTAGGTAAGTACATGTCAGGATCCAATCTCTCCTCAAGTCCTAAAGTCATGCAAGATGGATCATTCTATAGACAAAAGTCTGCAAATATTAAGATTTTCTCTAAACATGTTTTTTTTCCTCGGGGCTTACATACCTGATGCTGTTGTTAGTTTGATACATAACCTTGAGGTATTTTTCCTAAAGTACAGCGACCCTTTAAAAACCTATTATCAGTGTAATACCATTTGTGTAAAACAGCCAAATGTTTAAAACATAAATACAAGTTGTAAGATAGATTTAAATACAGCTGATTTAGCATTTTCCCAACAACACAGATAACCCTTCTATGTAAACTTGTTAGCAGCTATTGTGAAAAGTCAGAAAGCTGATAGCTCCTCGAGAAATTCAAGGGAACAGAAAACTGATATTTAGCACAAGCTCCCGAGCTAAAAGAAAGTCTTTCATGTAACTCAGCTAGAACGGTGCTGGAGTCGCCCAAGCGTATGATGAGGCAGAATAATTTACAGAGAGAGGAATAAGATAAAAAGTACAGAGTTTGAGGGAGAAATCAGAGCCAAGGAGAATGTGGAACAAAGATCTGAGAATAAAAAGAGGAAGGAAGGAAGCGAAAGATAGATATGAGCAAAATGTGGTCATTACAATGAAACTAGTATGCAAAAAAAGAGAATTTAATTTTATATTGTTTGAACAAAATGCTGAGAATAATATTGTACAGGTTGATAAGTGAATATAAATGTTAAATTCACAGTTCTAAATATAAATTATAAGGTGAGAAAGTGTCAGTTAATAAAATGCAGTTTTGTTAAAAGCTAAATTATGCACTTTTTAAATTAGGACATAAATCCTAATATATAGATGCTTGTTTGTGAAGTTTGTAACAATTTAAGAACATTAGCCATGTATATAAAAAAAAAATTGGGAACTTTAGAGACTTTTTAGTAGAGGAATCCATTTTGTGTTTGCTCAATCACTTCTTGAGAGCTTTATTTTGAGGATATGTTTTTATCAATCAGTGAAGGAGGAGAGAGCAGGCAGTGGTCAGAGGGCTTTGTTTGATAATTGGATCTGAATTATATTGACACAACTTCACCATAATTGGACCAGAAGAAGACTGCTTGCATCAGCAAATGCAAGCACTGTTGTCTAGAAATGTAAATGACCCCCCTACCGCACACAGATCCCCACAGCATAATATGGATGCGTCCCGGTTCTAGAAGAGGCATCAGTTTTTTTTACTAATTCAAAACTATCCAAATAATTTTTTCTTATTATTTATGTTCAGACTCAGCGTACAATGGTCCTTTAACAGTAATTTGATGTCAACAGAAGAACAAAAGGCATTTGGGAGTTATTTTATCTGATGATTTAAAAATAGGAAAACAGTGCAACAAAGCTACAGTTAAAGTCAATAGGATGTTTGAATGCATTGAAATAGGAACTAGTATTAGAAATAGAGAAGTACTAACGTCACTCAATAGATCCCTAGTAGACCTCATCTAGAACACATTGTCTGATCTGCCTGTGTTTCCCCTCAGGCTCCTCCTGTCCCCAACCTCTCCAGGTTGAGGGACATACCCTTGGCATGCTTTTGTGGCATGCTGCGGAAGAGCTTGTACTCTCTCGTGCTACATACAGTGCACTTCCTTGCCCTCGTAACCCATCCTGATACCATTTGAAGGTGGGTCCTACCAACTGATGAAGGCAAGAGGCTTGCAGTGGATGGAACTTTGTTCCTTTTTTGGATAACTTGAGTTGGAGAGATGCCATGGTGCACTGAGCACAAGAGAGTACTTAGCTAATTTCACAGACTCTCCAGCCACTTGTCCATTCTGTGGCAAGGGAGAGTGCGTGTTCCATATTTATTTTAGTTGCACCAGACTGCAGCCCCTCTTGTCACTCTTGAGGGGCCTCCTCCTGCAATCCGGGCTGCATTTTGCCCCACATATTTTAATTTTTTGGGCGTCCAGTGTCCCGGGGCAACAGGACTAAGGACTTCCTCATCATCCTGCTCCTGGCATTAGCCAAGTTGACTATATATAAGTCCAGGAAGCAGTGTTTGGCCAAAAAGGTACCACTGTCATGCGAGGCAATGTCCTGGGTGCTGGTGCGCTCGCGTATCCGAAGCAGAGTACCCCCTGGCTTTGTCCACTGGGAGGATGGATGAGTTTACCTCCCGGTGGCCTGTAGATGGTGTACTCTGCTCAGTATCCCCCAATCAAGTTTCTTTTCACCTCACAGTCCTAATATAATATTGGTTTATTTTACAGTGTCTGTCCTGGAAACTGTATCTAGAAAAGGATATTAATAATTTAGTAAAAAATCAAAGGAGAGCAATTAAAATGGTGCACGGTCTAAAAGCAAAACTTGAATGCGTCAATTTTGGAGCAAAGGTTCCCAAACAGTGGTCTTGATCTCTGTTTAGGGGGTCTACAGTAAAGCTTGGATTAAAAACAATTAAAATCAGTCCAGAAGTATCTCAACACTGAATTTGTTTGTTAGCATGTAGACAATATTTCCTTCTAGAGCATTGCATTATAATTGTTCAGAAGCAGACAGAAAGCTCATTAGGTGGTCTTCAAAGACCCTCAGCACAATTCCAGTTGAAACCTTCAACTCAATGGATTTGCAGGAACAAGGGGGCATGATTTGAAGGAGGAAGAATTAGGGTTAATGGGTGAAAGTCCTACTTTACAGAAAGAGTAGTAAGTGTGACGAAGTGCCCTTCGCCACTTTGTCTTGGAGAGGACTGTTTGCCAGCCTCCTGCCCTGCGACTATGGCCCTGGTACATATTGCCCTTCAAACACAGTATTCGGCCATACCAGAGTGTATGTCACTCATTCTGGCCCTTTACATACAGGGGGGTCATTCGGTACTTGCCCTGTGTGAACCATGATACCACAGATAGCTATGCCATGGAGCCCATTCATATAATGAAAGACTATGGGAAAGACTTTAGCTACATGGCAATTGAACTGTGTGAAGAGGATCTGAGAGCTATTCGGTAGTTTTGTGCGCTTAGACCCCAGCTGTAACGGAACCCATCACCTTTTTTACCCTGTTTTATGGTTATTTAATTCTTGGTTAAAATATGATCCTACTGTTATATTATATGTGTGTTGGTTTATGCTCTGCAGAATATTAGCCCAGACTTTTGCAGACCTAGGCTAATAGATAATCCTATTACAGAGACTCCAGAGATAAGGGAGTCGATTGTATAAAGTGTTTTCATTCTCAGATAAGAACAAAGAAGGCTGATTTAATCAATGTCTGATTATATCAAAGTTGCCAGGGAGCCTCAGGGAGGGGTGACCACACCTATTGTCCCTCTATGTGTATTGTGTGGCCAACTATGGGGGATGTGGATTGCCATGCTGCCAGTAAGATACTTTTACTAACTTTTGAACCCCTGGTCTGATTCATGCCATTTTTTAATATGTTGTTCCCCTGGGTGAGAGCTATTGAACGGTGCTGGACTTAAAGGTGTACCCCCTGTTTTTGGGGTACATCCAGAATGTGGTTAAAATTGTGTCTGTTTTAATTGTGTTACCTGTTATCTGAGGGGAGGAGACGTGGGGGTTGAACCATGTATATAATTGGCTGTGATAATTATGCCGGTGTAGCCCTTCAGAGGGCACCATTGCATAAAAGGAGATCCCCTGTCATTAAAGTTCTAGTTCTACTTGACCCTTCAAAACGTAGCCTCGTCTCGTTATTGGAGGGGATTGCTATATCATACTGGGGATTGCTATGCTTTTGCATACTCCCTTGAGCTGTAACTACTGAACGCTTGTTCCTGATGTGCTCTCCTTGGAGGAGAGGTCTTCTCCACACGATCCTGGATGCTGGAGATTCATATAGGGTGGAAGGAAGACGGTGCGGCTCCAGTTAAGCTACGGCGGTTGTGGAGTCTGTGGTAGTGTGGTGTCTGGTGCGGTGCTTGTAGGCCTCGACGCAAACTAGGACGCGTCCATCAATGGAGGTACCCGGTCGGGGTGCCAGGAGATCCGTTACAGTAAGTAATTAGAGCAATCTTCAAGAGCAAGTGCTAATACAGTTGAGGAATTTAACCATACCTGAGACATGCATAAGTCTATCCTGAGTGAGCCCAGCTTTCTAGGAAGATAGAATAGGCAACTGGATGAGCTTTTTAGTTCTTATCTACCGACATCTATATTTCTATTTTTCTGGTAATGTCCAAGGATATAAAATGAGGAAAATCATATCACTTGAAGAGAAGTTTCAGTTCTGCAGAAAATCTAAAAATAGTCAGAGCCAGATATAACTGAGCTAGGCCGCTTTAAGAATTGGAAATTTCTGGGATTTGCTATGTTGTAGAGCGGAATATTACTGTAGAGGGGAATATATGCATAATGAGTATCTATGTGTGGTTAGGATTCAGTGCTTTCACCACTGTGACTTGGGTTTGATTCCAGTCAGGGAACCAAGACATCACACCACCCTGGCCCACTGAAGAAAGAACTGGCAATCAACTCCAGTATCTATGCCAAGAATACTAAGTGAATAAGCATGGTGTGTTATGGTCCATAAGGTCATGGGGAGTCGGACATGACCGAACGACACAAACAAACACACACACATATATATATATATATATATATATATATATATATATATATATATATATATAGGGATATTTTTAGTCCTAACTTGATTACTACATTACTTATCTAAATTACTCTGCTTTCCGCTTATCTAAGAATTTATACGAACACGTACACACTTGACCGAAGATAACATTAGTCACAATGTCGGTCACTGCTCTGTATTTTACTATTTACATTTAGTCAATATTGCCTCTGACTTGAAAAAGTGAGGTGTTACTCTGATATTATATATATATATATATATATATACCTAGTCTTTCCATTCCCAAACATCTTGCTGTGAAAGCTCACATTTATTATTGCTTATTTCTACTATTTATTTCCCATTACTTTAGAACTAAAAGCACCATTACACGCGCAAGTAGAGAAGCTTTATCTTCCAATGGTTGTCACATTAAGAGGACTGGCCATTCTGTACCTCAATGGCTCCCTTGTACATTGCACCTTAATTGGTTGAGAGCCGTCTCAGACTCATTATCAGGGGCCGGTGGATGGACCCTCCAAACAGCTGCAAGTTATCAGTAATCTGAGATAATCCACATATATGAGCTGTATCCATTTCTTATCAGTCAGGATGGGGCACATTCCTAGGGGCAGTTGGGAGCAGTGCGGGCACAATGGGACCCGAGCTCTACTGTGTCTCACAGCTGTCTGAAGTGTTCTTATTGTTGTGTTAAACTGGGCGAGATGGGACAGATAAGTAAACTGTGTCCCACAGAGTCTGAGATGTCCGGCCTTGTCAGCTGAGTGAGGGGTCCGTTGGATTCTGTTACTGGATTGGGGGGGTTATCTTATTTGGTATCAGTTTCATTCCTCGGGGTTCCTGCCGGATCCGTCACTGAACTAATCTGTGAGCAGTCTTGACGCCTCTAGTATATCCTGAAAAGAACAGGGCCACACCATTAATCCTTGTCTGACTACTAGAGCCACAGAACTAGCCTTGACAATGTGGAAACAGTAAAAAAAAATCCTTAAATTAGTTGTTATATGGAATTATTTTTACTGTGGGCTTCCATTGCTTTATTTGCTTTCATTATTTGTCACCTGGGAGAGTGATCCTATTGTAAGTTCCAACTTTTCAATAGAAGTGAATGTGCATATAAGGGGTTAAAAACATCAAATACTGACTTTTTATATCTTATTACTTTCTAAAATAGTTTTAATTAATATAAGACTTCAATGGCCCTTTAATAAATGTACTAGAATGATGTAGAGCTGCAAATAAAATGTAAATTTACGTCATTTCATACTGAAAACTGTTTGATAACTCAAATTTTTTTTTAATGCTGGTGTATAAATCGAATAAAATACTTTGGCATTGCAGGGGGTCTGTACTGGTAAGGTGTTGGTCTTGTTCCAAATGGCCTAAAAAATTAGTGAGATATTGTTAATTGCACCAGACAAAGGTGAGCGGCGCACACATGAGAACAGACAGGGTTAATTCAGGGTATAGTATCACATTATCCACCATTACAAAGGAAATATTTGTGGCCACCCACAAGGATAGCCCAGACCTGACATGCCAGGCAGTAAGTTCTCAGATTTATATTCTAGCATCTTGGCATTTGTCAAATAATTTTACATAGTTGTTGTTTAGTTGTTCAGTCGTGTCCGACTCTCTGTGACCTCATAGACTGCAGCATGCCAGGCACATTTTATATGTAGTTGTGCAAATCCATAAGGATAGCAAAGATACTGGATTGGGTTGCCAGTTCTTTCTCCAGTGGACCGTGATTTGTCTGACCTCTCTGCTATGATCGGCCCACCTTGGGTGACCCTACATGATAAAGCTCACAGCTTTATTGAAGTACACAAGCCCCTTCACCATGACAAGGTAGCAATCCAGAAGGGGAATTTTTGTTTGCATAGAGGCCCAGTGAAATCATTGAAACTCATGTGCACCATCATGTACAGCAGATATAATCAAGTAAAAAATGGGGAAAAAAGCTCATATATTTAAAAATATTGGCATGTTAGCTTTTATAGCACTCAAACTGTTTCCTGATTCTAAGTATTACAAGAATAACTGAGCACCCATCATGCTAGGTCATTATCAGCTGCTGAATGAACCATAAATTACAATCTCCCTTATTTTTGTCTTTACTGCACTTGGTTTTCAGTACAGAGCAGCATTGATGAACTTCTTGCTTATGGAATATGTTGGAACTTCTTATATAAATAATTGATGATAATTATAATTCCCCTTTTTGTTCTTGTGTTGTTTAGTTGTGTTTGACTCTCCGTGACCTCATGGACAGTAACACATCAGGCATCTTTATGTCCATGATCATGCTGATCCACTTTGTATTTATTCCACCAGGGAACCCTAAGCCCTTGTTTATACATCTTCTAAACTATAAAGTGGATCAAACATATGGGGGTTACTACTTTCTCATATAACATAAGGTAAGGAGTTTTTTTTTTTACCATGCATAGTAAATAAAGAGATGCCGAGAAGTTTAATAAATTCTCCCCATCGTTTTTTATCTGCCTGTTTAGTGTTAATATTTTTCAGTTTTAATATAATTTATTTTCCATGGGGGGCTTTATAATGTATAAAACATGAAATATTGGACTAGAATTATCCTTTAAGTCAAGATATTCAACAAGTTATGAAAAGGTTGCAATGTAAGGATGGTACCCAACTATTAAATGCATAACATATTAAGTTAATATTTTTCTTTTTTTTTTCTTTTTATGCATCTACAGGACTTGGATGCGATGTCGCCTGTGCATATAAGGTGTCTCCTCGCCCCGTTTTGTTTGCGCAGTTCTGCTCAGTCAGACTCATCTGCCGGCCTGGTTATAAATGAGCGACTCTCATTAACACGGGAGTCAGGGAAGCTGCACATTTATCGTCTGTTGGTCTTTAAGGGACATGATTTGCTGTAGCAATAAGAGTCGGCCATTTACCTCCATTAGGCTGGGTAGACTAAACTTTGCATGACCTCTATACATCATATCCAACCAACCTGGGGGGGGGGGGGGTATTGGGGCAGCTGCTTCTTGGTAATAATAAGACTCGTTAGAGAGGGGCAGGTAATGAGTTAGAGCCTGGCCCATGTTTATATTATTGCTCATCATCCAGGCGCCGGGTACCACCCCAAACCCTAATAAAGAGCCACTGTAATCCAACAAATTCTAGCATCACGCAATTAAAAGATCACATTTGAAATGTTCAAAAACATCTTTTGCATGAAAATAAAAATCTACAGAAAAATTTAATAAAATATTGTCACTGTTTTAACAATCTGTCTGTTTTTATAGAATGGCAGTGAGCCTTATGGATATTTAGTATAATTGCTTTATTAAAAATCCCATTTAAATAATTTATTTTTTTAAAGTTGTTTTTGGTATTAAGTACTAAAGACATTAAGCAATATCTTTTGTTTCATTGGTCTTTATGAGTTTGTTTCTACTAAAGGAACATGGATCACAATTCGTTTTTTCATGCATTTACCAGGGTTTAAACATTACCAAAGTTGTGTTTTGAATGAAAAAAATATTGAGTTATAGCTGTTTAGAGTGAAAATGCATGATGGGCTCATTTGCATGTTCCCCACCCAGTTTCCCAGAGTGCAGTGCAATAATAAGTAATGAGTTTGTTTAAGTTGCTTAACTTACTTTTAGACACTCAATATTATATACAAACTAGGAACTTGCCAGTCAAAAATGACCTTTGGCGCTCATCGTGTGGCTCGCAATGCGCGCCTTTGGCACTCATTGCGAGCCTTTCCTCCCGCCTACTGTACGGGCTGCTCATTACAGGGTTCGTTCTCCCACCTGTCCCTTCCCTGTGTCTTTCTCCTCTGTGTGTCTGCTGAATGTTTGTGTGGCGCACGGTGACTGCCTTTGGTTTTATTTTCAATTTCCCGCGTGCCTGGCGTTGTTGTAAGTGTTAGTGTCTTCAGCATTGTGTATTTTGTAAGTTTTGCTAGCCTGGGTGTCATTTGCTTGCAACCTCACTCCCAGGCTTCCTGTGTCTTCCCCTATGCTGTGTGTGTGTGTTAGAATTTTTTGTCCATTTTCTTTAGTTTTAGTGTTTTTTAGAGTTATGCGCTTGAACAGTGCTGCGCCGCTGGCGAACCTTGCTTCGCGAGGCTCACATGTGTGATGGCATTGCTGGCTTCCAAAAGCGCCGGAGGCACTAATTGCAGCCTAAGTGCTGCACGGCTGCTTCACCTCGCTTTGCGAGGCTAGCATGTGTGATAGCGGCGCTGGCTCTCCTTGCTTCGAGAGGCTCGCGGTTGCGTCCTAGCTTTGCGAGGTACGCAACTGCGTGACCGATATCACAAACGTTACGAACAATCTTGCAGATCCACCAAAGAGAGGTCAACAAAATAATATGCCCCCTTTTTTTGGTTGCATGGGGGTTCTCCGTTCACTAGCTCCACCACTGCACAGAGTATGTGTATATCTGTAAATATGAGACCAGTATGAGTCATACAACTGTATTGCTGCTCATTGGCTGACTGGGACAAACCCCCAGATCAGTTAAACATTTTAACCGGTTTTCTGATTTGAGAGCATAATTTGAAGAAACAAAAACACACACAGTGGCACATTATTAAATACCCTCTTTCAGGTACAACCAAAAAATGTCCCTTTAATATCCTTCCCTTTTTTACACTTTTCTCCGATTATCCATTTATGTCAGCATTATGTTGGCAGTGACTGGCGCCCCTGTGCCACCTTCTGCTTTATTCCATATTATGTTTATGCCTGAGTGGTAATGCCCGCTAGATATCTCTGGCACACTAATGATTATCAGTAGGCATTGTGTTATAGTGAGACCGGGGGCTGAACAGGTCTGTCCTTGTTCATCCTTTGAATCCCACCCAGATAATTGAGTCTCTGGGGTGAGCTGACAGCTGCACTCCTTCCCCTGACCTTCTGCTCTCTATGCCTGTCCTCGTCCCTATGATTAACACTGACCGCCGGACACCTGTCCTTTACAGAGCTAGAGGTGAGGAGGAGCTGGCACCTGGCCAGGGGTGAAACCGACCCTGCACTCCAAAAATCCCACCCAGCTTCCTTCATTGTTTACTTTTTAGCATCCACCTCCCACAAACAATTAACCTGCCAATTTTCTAACTTTTATTGATTTTATTTTTTATAAATTACTGATTATTTTTATATATTTTATTAATTCATTATTAGTCTTATTTTAAACACAAAATTGCTGTGTGAAGAATGTGCGAGTCCTATTAGATCTATATTGACTGGGAATATGTTTAATCGACCCACAACTCTGGCATCAAACACATAGTTACATACTTAACAATTACATTACACTAATTAAAATATCTGTTAGATTAATTTTTTTAGCAAGATTTTATAATGTCAAAGGCCCCGTGAATTGCAGTAATATTACTACAATTTGTTACAATTAGAATTAATTGGGGTTATTAGTCCTTATATATTTTTTCCTTTTAATTGTTTCTTTACATTTATTCATCTTTTAATTTATTTATATTCATTTGTTATATAAGCCATGTAAACTATATTTTATTTTTTTATCTAAAACAAAACACAACTTATTCATATTTTGAATAATTTATATGTATCTGTTATGTAGACCATGTAAACTCTTTTTTATTTTATTTATATAAAATAAAATTAAACATATTTGAATAATTTATTTTAATTTGTTATATAGGCCATTTTAACGATATGTCTTTATCTAAAACAAAATAAAACTTAACACATTCATATTTTGATTAATGTATATTAATTTGTTCTATAGGCCACGTAAACTATATTTCTTTATCTAAAACAAAATAAAATTAATTCATATTTTGAGTAATGTTTTTGTTATATAGGCCATGTAAGCTATATTTTTTTTTTTTTATCTAAAAAAATTAAACTTAAAACGTATTAAAATTTTGATTTATTTATATTTATTTTATATAGTCCATGTACACTATATTTCTTTATCTAAAACAAAATAAAACTTAAAACATATTCATATTTTGATTAATGTATATTAATTTGTTCTATAGGCCACGTAAACTATATTTCTTTATCTAAAACAAAATAAAATTAATTCATATTTTGAGTAATGTTTTTGTTATATAGGCCATGTAAGCTATATTTTATTTTTTTTATCTAAAAAAATTAAACTTAAAACGTATTAAAATTTTGATTTATTTATATTTATTTTATATAGTCCATGTACACTATATTTCTTTATCTAAAACAAAATAAAACTTAAAACATATTCATATTTTGAGTTCTTTATATTTATTTGTTATATAGGTCATGTAAGCTATATTTTCTTTTCTTTATCTAAATAAAATAAAACTTAAAACTTATTCAAATTTTGATTCATTTATATTTATTTGTTATATAGGCCATGTACACTATATTTATTTATCTAAAATAAAAAATAATACGTATTCATATTTTAAATAATTTATAATTATTTATTATATAGGCCACATAAGTTCCATTTTATTTTATAAAAAAAACAAAAAACATATTCATATTTTTATGATATTTGTTACAAAGGCCATTTAAACTATATTTCCTTATCTAAAATAAACAATTTACAAAATAAAAGTTAAAACATATTTTGAGTCATTTATATTTATTTGTTATATAGGTCATGTAATCTATATTTTCTTTTCTTTATCTAAAACAAAATAAAACTTAATGAAAATTAAAATAAACTTGGGTAGAAGTGTTAGATAATTGATTTTGATAGTTTGGTAGTTGAAGCATAAATTACATGAAATGTCCTACCACTCTACTGAGGACTTTATCACACGTTATTAATTATCTCTTATAGTGCTGTGTCTCTCTCTCTCTCTGTGTCTCTCTCAAAAATTCACTTTGCTGTCTGTCTCTCTGTGCTGTCTCTCTCTCTCTCTGTCTCTCTTTACCTCTCTACCTCCCTCTCTCACTCACATTGCTGTCTGTCTCTCTGTGCTGTGTCTCTCTCTCTGTGTACCTCTCTCCCTCCGTCTCTCTCACTCACTTTGCTGTCTGTCTCTCTGTGCTGTGTATCTCTCTCTCTCTCTCTCTCTCTCTCTCTGTATCTCTCTCCTCTCTCTCTCTCTCTCTCTCACTCACGCACTCCTACCGTCTACATTACGTAGTATATACGTTTCCTGGGTTTCAAACATTTGGTAAGACACAAGCAGTGATTATCAGAAAAAAATAGATATTATATCGATAGGTTCAGTGTTCTTACAAAGTTATAGTCAGGAAAGTAAAATCCATACCCACAGGGAGCTTACATAATCAAGTACACACAGGAGAAGCCGCCCGGTACAGAGTTTGACCTTTCAAAGGAAGTGCTGCTGCAGGATGGAATCACATGGTTGGGTGGGGTCTGAGCTCACAGCTGAATCAGAGCACAAGGTGAGTTATACAGGGAGTGCAGAATTATTAGGCAAGTTGTATTTTTGAGGATTAATTTTATTATTGAACAACAACCATGTTCTCAATGAACCCAAAAAACTCATTAATATCAAAGCTAAATATTTTTGGAAGTAGTTTTTAGTTTGTTTTTAGTTTTAGCTATTTTAGGGGGATATCTGTGTGTGCAGGTGACTATTACTGTGCATAATTATTAGGCAACTTAACAAAAAACAAATATATACCCATTTCAATTATTTATTTTTACCAGTGAAACCAATATAACATCTCAACATTCACAAATATACATTTCTGACATTCAAAAACAAAACAAAAACAAATCAGTGACCAATATAGCCACCTTTCTTTGCAAGGACACTCAAAAGCCTGCCATCCATGGATTCTGTCAGTGTTTTGATCTGTTCACCATCAACATTGCGTGCAGCAGCAACCACAGCCTTCCAGACACTGTTCAGAGAGGTGTACTGTTTTCCCTCCTTGTAAATCTCACATTTGATGATGGACCACAGGTTCTCAATGGGGTTCAGATCAGGTGAACAAGGAGGCCATTTCATTAGATTTTCTTCTTTTATACCCTTTCTTGCCAGCCACGCTGTGGAGTACTTGGACGCGTGTGATGGAGCATTGTCCTGCATAAAAATCATGTTTTTCTTGAAGGATGCAGACTTCTTCCTGTACCACTGCTTGAAGAAGGTGTCTTCCAGGAACTGGCAGTAGGACTGGGAGTTGAGCTTGACTCCATCCTCAACCCGAAAAGGCCCCACAAGCTCATCTTTGATGATACCAGCCCAAACCAGTACTCCACCTCCACCTTGCTGGCGTCTGAGTCGGACTGGAGCTCTCTGCCCTTTACCAATCCAGCCACGGGCCCATCCATCTGGCCCATCAAGACTCACTCTCATTTCATCAGTCCATAAAACCTTCGAAAAATCAGTCTTGAGATATTTCTTGGCCCAGTCTTGACGTTTCAGCTTGTGTGTCTTGTTCAGTGGTGGTCGTCTTTCAGCCTTTCTTACCTTGGCCATGTCTCTGAGTATTGCACACCTTGTGCTTTTGGGCACTCCAGTGATGTTGCAGCTCTGAAATATGGCCAAACTGGTGGCAAGTGGCATTGTGGCAGCTGCACGCTTGACTTTTCTCAGTTCATGGGCAGTTATTTTGCGCCTTGGTTTTTCCTCACGCTTCTTGCGACCCTGTTGACTATTTTGAATGAAATGCTTGATTGTTCGATGATCACGCTTCAGAAGCTTTGCAATTTTAAGAGTGCTGCATCCCTCTGCAAGATATCTCACTATTTTTGACTTTTCTGAGCCTGTCAAGTCCTTCTTTTGACCCATTTTGCCAAAGGAAAGGAAGTTGCCTAATAATTATGCACACCTGATATAGGGTGTTGATGTCATTAGACCACACCCCTTCTCATTACAGAGATGCACATCACCTAATATGCTTAATTGGTAGTAGGCTTTCGAGCCTATACAGCTTGGAGTAAGACAACATGCATAAAGAGGATGATGTGTTCAAAATACTCACTTGCCTAATAATTCTGCACTCCCTGTAGAGAGAGACATTACATATCCCAGGCTGCTTTGCATAGGAACCCTATCAAATCTATCAGATTCACTCATAATCCAGGAAATTTAGATATGCCTTTAATTTAGATTAGTAAAATACATTGTTGTTTCTCCATATATTTCCATAACTCAGCTTGTGCAATGTGACACACTATTTAGCAGTATGTGCTTTATCATTCAAAATCTTTCCTATAATCACTGATTTGAACCAAATTAACTTTGAACTGATCAACTCAGCCAATAAGCTCAGGATTTCTTCATTCTGCTCAAATCTCATTAACTTTGTAACTTATCGCGAGGCCTGCACGACTTTGAAAAAGGCTGTCAATGAGCGCTGAATGCGCTCATTGCCAGGCACACAATGAGCGTGAGGCACGCAACACTTTGAAAAAAATACGACTTTAGGCCCCGCCATTTTTTTCAAGCCTGTAACTCGGAAGCAGTCGGTAGATCGCCAAAAGACGCTAATTACTTCAAAAAATACCTTACAACCTCACACCCAGCACAGGGGGAGAGGCAGGGATCCTGTGACTGAGGTTGCAGCTAATATGAGGTTTAATTGTCGTGTTTAGGAGATCAAAAATCGGCTAAGTGAGGAAAATATATGGCTGCCATAAACCTGTAATTGTTTGAAAAAAGGCTCAAAACAAGGCTGAAGGCAGTAACATTTAGGCGCTCATCACAAGCCCTGCAAGACTTTAAAAAAGGATAGATAGGAGCTCAACAGGAGCCACACAAGACTTGATCAGGAAGAGAGAGGAGAAACACACAGGGGAGGGAGAGGGGGAGAGGGTGAAAAGAGACACTGGGATGAGAGAGGGGGGAGAAGAGACACAGGGGAGGGGGAGGGAGAGAGGTGGAAACAGATACATGGAAGTGAGAGGGGGAAACAGACACAGGGGTCAGAGAGTGGGGAAAGGATCTCAGCAGAAGGCACGAAAATGTCGGATTGGACGACATCTGCAATGAGCGCTCATTGCAGGGCTCGCGATGAGCGCGAAAGGCACTCATAGCAAGGCCCGTAAAGTAGGGGGGTGGAGGGGCTCGCAATGAGCTCCAAAGGTGCTCATTGTGAGGCATGAAAGTGGCAGGTTGGCCGAGGCCTGCAAAGAGCGGGGTTCACGATGAGCTTATCGTGAGGCCCGTAATGTAGACAATGGGAGTGTGTGAGTGAGAGCGAGAGAGAGGGAGGAGAGAGATAGATAGAGAGAGAGAGAGAGAGAGAGAGAGAGAAACACAGCACAGAGAGACAGACAGCAAAGTGAGTGATTGAGAGAGAGGTACAGAGAGAGAGAGAGAGAGACAGCACAGAGAGAGACAGCGCAGAGAGACAGACAGCAAAGTGAGAGAAGAAGGAGAGAGGTACAGAGAGAGA